>JAODKM010000032.1:14896842-14916813 GCA_026780845.1 Petrocephalus sullivani | reverse complement strand
GGGACTAACGAGTGATTCGACATAGGGAGGTTTTCGACTTAAGGAGGTTCGACTTAGCGAGGTCCGACTGTAGTTGATTGTATTTTACTGTCAGTGAACCTAGATTCATATGATAATATGCATGATTGAATAATTCATATGATAATAACAAGTGGTGACTTATAAGTGCACAGTCCAAGCTGGATTTTCTCGCTTTTCCTGTGTTCACTGTATACAGACAGCTGTGTCATTTCAATCTCATTTTGATCCGGCATAATTCTGAAAAACAAAGAACAAAAGCAGGCCTTGAGGATTATTTGAAGCCTTCTGAAAAGGCATCCAAAAAGACAAACATTAAATGTTTTTGTTGTGTTTTAAAGATGCAAAGATGTAATTTAGCATTTGTGTTAATTGTACAGTGGTACAGAACTTCAGCAATAAGTTGTGTGAAATACCAGTCCGTTAGTATTCTCTTAATCATGGGAGCATGTTTGGGATTCCTTGGGGTTGCGTGTTTAAAGATGATGCAGAGAGCACACATGCAGTAGGTGACACAAAACATGTTGCACTAAAGTGCCTTTGCCCAAGTGACTCTGTGTATTTACATTTATTTTACATTCATTTAGCTAATTGTTTTGTCAAGAGGAACATAAAAGTGAGACCGGCTTGCTTTCAGCATCTTGGAGCAGTTGGACGACCTTCCGGACAACGACACAAATTCCTGAACCACCGAGCTACACACCTCCCAGCAAGCTACTGTATGAGTCAGGAGCAGAAATGCTGTACATTGGCTTTATGAGTCATGAATAGCATGGAAACAATGCAGCACTGTAGGCACTTGAGATGTTTTCTTGCCTCTCAAGGCCTGGCGTATACCTGCCCCCCGGTATGCTTAGCATGAATTATGCATGAATTCCTCTTCGGATTTCTGCCACTTTTCTGTTCATTTCTAAATAGGCCAATTAAGCAATTTTCCATGAAGGTAAAAGTAGGTTGAGCCTGTTAAATTATATAGTCCAAAAAGGGAAAGGTTTAGGGAAATGAGGTGGATTTTCGGATGCAGTACTGTAATCAATTGTGTTTCTCTGTGACCATCACGCAAATGAGCCCCGAGGATTAGTGATGTTATTTTGGGAGTGTAAAGTTTTTGGGAATCTGTCCTGGTTTCTTGCGCAGATCTGGAGGTCTTTGCTTATCAGAACCGGTGCTCCTCCCTGGCTGGGCTCTTTAGTACACACACTTGTCAGGAAAAGCATTGTCCTGACCCACTGGTACCTGTTAAACCCATCTGCCAGGCTTTCCGCAGTACAATATTTAAACAGTTATTTTATGTTGCCTTCTAGAGGTTTTAACTTGAGCGTAATCCGATAATTGAACATGCTGAGTGTACACACTCAGTGGTTAAGGCTTTAGACGCTTTGTGGTTTTTGAAGGATAAACAGTCAATCCTCAGGACATGACGGCACAGATGGTAATTATGAATCTTAATTGAATAGGTTTCAGGTGCTGGATCTCTGGCTGATAGCTTGTTTTACTTAGCCACAGTCAAGAGGGGAAGCAGAGTGGTCAAGTTTGGGCTGGACAGCACTACCGAGGTTCTCAGAAGGCTCTTACTCAGTCCAGTCTGGCCTTGTAAAGGGTAACCCCATTCAGACCACCGGCCTCTCTCCACTAGAACTATGCTGCCACAGATCAAGGAATCAACGACCAGAATTTTATTAAAATGCTAATTTTATTAAAATATGCAGCTGCCCAATATCACAGTGCCATATGTGAAAGTTCCACAAGAACATTGTGATATTTATAAAACAAAAACCGTAGATGAAGCTACCTGAAATAAACTATATCCAAACAGAACTTATCTACACTGTCACAGAAAAGAGTACATGCCTGGTACAGTTTTGTTCCCCAGCATACAAACATTAATGTATTTCCAATGGCACAAAAATGTTCCTCAGAATCCATTTAGATACCTAGAGCTAGGGTACAATTGGCAGACCCTTGGAGGTATAGCCCCTGTGACTTTCAAGGGTACAAGTTAGAATTTTTTTTTCTGACAATGTACCAATACAGTGAAACAAGAATAGAGTCAAACAAGTTGGTGGTGTTGCTGTAAGGTGTCAACTGACGAAGCAGTGCCAAAAATAGGATGTACTTATTGTGCATGTGCACAGCGTACCATGCAGCCCTGAAACGAGACATACAGCCCTACTGATACACACTGAATAGGAACTGAGTCTGCATGTGGCTGTATGAGTTTGGCGTATCTGTCAAATAAGAGGCGTGGATAATAACTTCAGCATGTATGTGTTCACGATATGAACGATGTTGTTCATTTTGCTGTCAGTCTGCAGTAGAACGCTTGCTGTTGGCTGGTCTCCAGACAAATGTAGTGTCTATAGTGATGGGAGGTGGCTGAAGCATATTGAGGGTCAGCCTGGGTGTTCAGAAGACATTTAGGAGGAACTGGTGAGGAACTGGGTCTTACTCCTGCGTATGGAGTAAGGGAGCGTTGATCATCTGATGCCAATCAATGCCGGTGGGTGGAACACCCTCGCCCTCAAAAACCCCAAAGGGCAGACAAAGCTTCAAGCTCAATCTGTCGGATCCGCCTTAGAGCCGAGTACTCGCCGGAGTGTCCACAAGGGTGTATCTGCAGGGACAAGCTTGTACATGCGGACACGCCTGGCGTGCCTGTGAATGAGCGCCTCCAGTGAGGGTGAAACGCATCGCATGTGTGGCAGGAGAAAGCGCTGGACGCTTGGTGACTTGGCCCCGCCCACCAGCATCTTAACGGTGTTTGGGGCAGTGTGGAGACCTTTTATATGTGGCAGAATTCTCCATAGAACAATATAGAAATTTCTCATTCTACAGGAAGGCAAGGTTTGTTTTCTGTGGTAGAACAGACATGATTTGGTTGAACTAATTCAATTGTTGAACATTTTCTGACCATTTGACATTTATATAAAGCCCCCTGAGGCAAATTAAAGGAACTTTTTGTCAGGTTTGGCTAATGAGCACTACAGTAGCTGCTTTTAATGTACTGCGGGCAGTGACTAAGGAGGGACTGCACAAGGAGGCTCGCTGGACCGGCCCGCCTCCTTCAGCTGCTTACTCATCAGAAAGTGTTGCCTGAGTAGAAGGTTGCTGATGTGTTCAGACTTGCAGTGGGTTTTGTAGTTAGCAAATGAATGAGTAAAATTATTAATTGTCATTGCTGACATGCTACAGCACACAACAATGAAATTTGTCCTCTGCACTAACGCCATATGTGACGTTGTAGTGGGTAGCTATTATTTAGTGCCAGGGGAGCAGTGTGTGGGGGTGCAACCTCAGTGGTGCCTTCTGGTCTGGGATTCAAACCAGCAACCCTCCAATCCAATCGCCTTTGGGCCACCACTTTGTACAGGGCCCTGTTAGTCCCTGCCGCAGTACATTGCAAGTCTGGTCCTCTTGGTAATTCTGTGTACAGATTTAAATAGAGATTTTTTTTGTTGTTGTAAGTATAGTATTTGGGGGCGGTGTGTGACTCAGCGGGTTAGGACTCTGTCTGCAGTTGGAAGGTCGCCAGTTAAAATCGCAGAGTTGGCGGAATGATTTCGCCGTTGGGCCCTTGAGCGAGGCCCTTAATGCCCAGTTGCTCTAGGCACAGGCTGACTTTGCTTTTTCAAAGATAACATGCCACCATAGAGATGTCGCTGTATTTTCCAGCGTTGTACTGACTAATAAATCATATTAGGAGAATTTCTCCTTTCTACTGACATTGGGTCACAGTGTCATGTCAGTACTTAATACATTAATACAGGGCTCAGCAGGTTCAAGCCCAGCCTCCGGCCGTCTGTGGGCACTGGGCGCTGCACAAGGGGCTGCCCCTCACGGCCAAGCTTACTCTCATGGAGAGCAAGGTTGGGGGAGGTGAAAAGTCAATTTCCCCACGGGGATCAATAAAGTATCTCAAATAAAAAAAAAAATTTAGACCTGTCGTAAACACATTCACATGAGGGCAGGAAATGTGTATTCAGATTGTTCTGTGGAATTCAGAAAGGATCCCTGATATTATACAAATCCTGTTGCCCAATTTCCAACAGAAAAAATTGCTTATGTTCAGCAAATTAAAAAGTCAAATGAAATCATGTTAGACGTTCCCCTAATGCGGCAAATTATGAGTTAGATATACACTGCCTGGCCAAAAAAAAGGTCCACTTTAGAATTTTAATTACCAAATACTTAAAAGCTAATGACTGGATCATTATTACAGCTCAGTAACACTATGCAGCAGTAAAGTGAAGTCAGCTGTGTACCTGAATCTACTGAATGGCCAGATTATCCCATCAATGGATTATTTCTTTCCTTTTGGCGTGGGCATGTTACAGGGTGAGAATGCCAAGATTCATCAGGCTCTAATTGTCAAAGAGTGGTTTAGGGAGCATGAGGAATCATTTTCACATGTGAACTGGCACCACGGAGTCTTGAACTTAACCCCATTGAAAGTCTTTGAGATGTGCTGAAGAAGACTTTATGGAGTGGTTCAACTCACCTATCAGCAATACAAGTTCTCTGTGAAAAATGAGTGCAAATCTGGATGGGAAAAGGTGTTGTGATGTTGCATAAGCACATGGAAACAATGCAGGGGCCAATGTGCAGCATAATCAAAGCTAAGGGCGGTCCAACGAAATATTAAAGTGTGCAACTTTTTTTTGGCCGGGCAGTGTATCTGTAAGTGATTAACTGTGATCATTAAATACTGAATGTATTTTATTTTAAAACACATCAGCCATCCATCCATACATCTTCCACAGCTACTTATACTGTCCCGGGTGATGGGGGGTCCAGAGCTTGTCCCAGAGGCTATGGGCGTAAGACGGGGAGCAGCCCCAACTGGGGCAACCGGTTGTCATAGGGCACATTCACACTCCAGTCACTCACACAGACCAAAACACATTATCAATAACAAATATAAGATTTAGCACTATTTTGACTTATTGACGTATTATTTGTTGCATTATACTATATATAGATGTATATAAAGTGGAAATGTATTCAGGAAAATATGAAAAATGGATTTATAATAGTTTATATTTATAATTAACATCTTGAAATGGCATCATCTTCTTGCCATCATCTTGACATGTCTGTAGAAGTTTCCCCTACTTAGTTACTGTGCTTTTCATACCCAGAAGACCTGGATTTGAATCATGAGTGTCTTACTTCTCATTTGGCTTTTTAAACTTGTGATTTAACCCATTCACATTCATAATAGCCAAAAACTTTAACTTAGTTAAATATATGGCACCAGTATTGTGTGTTATAAAAAAAAATCTTAAGAATTAATTTAAATTTGAGTGCTAGGGTTAAATCCAGGAAAAACATTAGCTGTTTGTGTTGTCAATAAAGGTGTTACTATCGAACATTTTTTAATTAATTGTGCAATACAAGTTTCCTAGGTACTAGGAATGAAATATGCAAACTATAAAAGAGTGTAAAACAATCAGTTTATCACACATAGGCAGTAGATAATGTTGTAAAATCCTGAATAAGGCATACGCATTTGTTTTTAATAATAAATTCAGGACAGATCTGTATTCCTGATGGGTCCGGGACATGTTGCATGCACTCAGATGTATAATTTACGCTGTTATAAAGTACAGCACAGATTGGCCACCAGTCCTTCACTGGACTGTGGGGTTGTCCCACCACACAGTTAGCATAGCGGGACGGTGGCGTAAGCTCATAACCCGAAGGTAGTCCTTCCAAGTCCTGCGGGGACCCTCAGCTTGAGCAAGTCGCTTCACCTGAACTGTGGTGGAACCTTAGCCTGATTGGTTAAAGGCATCAGCCAGGCAGCTAGATGCAAATATGATCTTTTGTTGTGTGACTTGAGGATTTCCATCCATTTCGTTAACAGTAACACCCCATGGCAGGCTGTACAGCCCTGTAGTGGCTACACCTGCTTTCGGAAGTGATGGATCCATAGTAAATGTACCAGTGCTCTACCTGCTGTAAGACCATGTGGCAAATGGCAGTGACAAGCTAATGGAAACTGCTTTCCTTGGCTTTTTAGTCACCATAGGTCTGCAGCATTTTCAAAGAGCATTAGTATTTGATAATCCTGAATTACGCAATCTTTAGCATCCAGCGTTACACCCAGCCTCACGGCGAGGCGTTTGTTACATGTGTGTCCTGCGGATGGGGAGCCCGCGGATGGGCAGCCAGCAAATGGGGAGCCCGCGGATGGGGAGCCTGCGGATGGGCAGCCCGCGGATGGGGAGCCTGCGGATGGGCAGCCCGCGGATGGGCAGCCCGCGAAGGAGGAGCCTGCGGATGGGGAGCCTGCGGATGGGGAGCCCGCGGATGGGCAGCCCGCGAATGGGGAGCCTGCGGATGGGGAGCCTGCGGATGGGGAGCCCGCGGATCTGCCGCGTCGCCTGGGCGCTGAGCGTGACGGAGCCCGAGAGCAGCTCCACCCCCCAATCTGCCTCTGGGAGCAGCCAGTGCCCATATCTCATTTTCACCCCCCTGCGCAGCACGTCTCTGTCGCCATGGTTACTCACTGCTCTCGTGGCGGGTGGGGGATGGCGCAGGAGCTTGTTTTCAGGGTGTGTTTCTGAGGATTCCTTAAAAGCATTTTGTTTTTTACACGTCTGGCTTCAGCGCCTGCGTAAGGATGGCTTTGTTAGCAGTGTCTGCATGTAAATGTGCGTTATTAAGGTGCCAGCGGAGAACATGGAACATAAATGGAATATTGGATTTTAGTCAGCTGATCAAGAGCCGTGAGCTTCCTCTGCCGGCCCCGGGAGGATGGGCTCCCCCTTTGGGTCTGGTTAGGGTTAGGGCTTCCTCTGCCGGCCCCGGGAGGATGGTCTCCCCCTTTGGGTCTGGTTCCTCCCAAGGTTTCTTCCTTCTAGGCATTTTTCCTTGCCACTATCGCCTCTGGCTTGCTCACTGGGGGGGTTTGTGTTTATGTGGCAGAGATTATGTAAAGCGCATTGAGACAATGTAATGTTGTAAAAATGCGCTGTATAAAAAAAAAGCAAAAATCTAAAAGAAACAAGCATGCAGTTACCTTGAAAAGATGCTATCCGCCCCCACGTTGGGCTGCTGGTGTTTGGGGGAGTGGGTCTCGGAACATCTAGCTGACCATGGCTGGTTAGTCATGTGACCCCCCAGCATGCCAGCCTGGCAGCAGCCACTGTTGGCTGTCTGGTTAAAAATCCCCCTCTTAAACTAGCTTGGTTGATTTGAATTACTAACAGAAACTATCAGTGACCCTAATACCAAGGGCTTTGAAGCTTTGAAGAGTACAGATTACAAACAAATACATTTAAAATATGACCTGTTAGCGTAAATGTGACCATGAATATGAAATGGAATGTCCGGATGGTGCAGGGTGCAGGGACATTAGAATGCTGCTTCTCACATAGCCCCTTCTGCTCCCTATTGAGAGAGAGAGACACACACACACACACACACACACAGGGATGTCAGAAATAGGGGGACACGTCCCCCCAAATCGGCAGACCCCCCCATAAATTAATAAGTAAATAATAGCATGTTCCTTATCTTTCATTATGAATCTGCACGCTACTGAGGCCCATTCACTGTGCGCGCAAAGCGCAGGAATGAAACATAAGCCTGTAGACGTAAGACTGTAGTCCTGTATCAGACAAACAACTTATCATGTGGATCAGTAATTTTTATGCCCTAAGTAGTCTTAGTCTTATTTCAAATTATGAAATTCTTATCACATCCTTTGATGATGATATTGCATGTGTGCCTATTGCGATGTCACAATATACAGATGCCCCCCCCCACCCCCAATGTGAGGCTCCTTCCGACACGCACACGCACAGGTGAGCGTGCTCCCGGCACAGCTGTGGCCACGCACAGGTGAGTGTGCTTCCTGCTCGGCTGTGCACACGCACATATGAGTGTGCTCCCGGCACAGCTGTACACACGCACAGGTGAGTGTGCTTCTGGCACGGCTGCGCACACGCACATATAAGTGTGCTCCCGGCACGGCTGCGCACACGCACATATGAGTGTGCTCCCGGCACAGCTGTGCACACGCACAGGTGAGTGTGCTTCTGGCACAGCTGCGCACACGCACATATAAGTGTGCTCCCGGCACAGATGTGCACACACACACAGCTGTGCTCCCGGCACAGCTGTGCACATGCACGGGTGAGTGTGCTTCCGGCACAGCTGCGCATACGCACATATAAGTGTGCTTCCGGCACAGATGTGCACACGCACATATGAGTGTGCTCCCGGCATAGCTGTGCACACGCACAGGTGAGCGTGCTTCCGGCACGGCTGCACACACGCACAGGTGAGCATGAAGCCATGTGTCCTGTGCCCCAGAGCATTTATCAGAGTCCCGTTTGGAAGCTGCCTTGTTTTTCCACCAGTGAAATAGGTCGATTATATTTTTGGAACTGATTCTGTAGGAAGAGCGTCTGAGGGATTGCTTTAAAGGTCTATGTATTGTATCTGTTCTGACCTTCAGGTGTATTTTCACATGATTAATATGAGGGTTTTTCTGAGTCTGATCTAATTATGTCCAAGATGGTCCAAACCTGGAATAATCACCTGTCCCTGAAGCACGTGCTAATGGTTCTGTTTAGTCCACTACTAATGGATCTCTGTGCTATTCCACAGCCAGTACAGAGAGTCCAGGGTTATGCACTAGTGGGCATGCACTAGTGTTGGTGTATCCATATGAATCTATCACGGTGTGTGTGCACGCTTGTGTGTGTGTGTGTGTGTGTGTGTGTGTGTGTGTGCGTGCACGTGTGTGAGCATGTGTGCGTGCATACATTGTTCATGCGTGGTGTGGTGTGCTTTGTCCCCCAGGTACTCTCACTCTCAGGTTAGGAGGGTGACATGAACCCGCCAGGAGATGTACCAAGACTAAGAAACACATTTAAATAGATGCTACAAAGCTGTTTACCACAGAGTAGTGTGTATGTTTGAAGTGAACAAAGATGAAGTCCATTTTACAGGGAGATTTTTATTTTGGTACCATTACATTATTACATTATAAAGTCTTTTCCTACAAACTGTAGCAATTTTTCTGCTAACTTTTATTTAAGTATAATTTTATGTTTCACTACGACTGTGGGATTTTCTTATAACTCTATATTCACATAAATCGGGTTACATTTGTGACTAAACTAAAATGTTTACACATAAATGCGCAATTGTACTTGCATCCATATGTAGTAATAATTTATTCCTAACATTGTCATGCTCTATCCACATATTTGCTTATTACTCTTGTGGATTATCTCACAATTAATGGGTAAATGAGGCAAAGCAAAACTAATTCGCCTACACCATCAGGCCCGGAGCTTCTTACTTGGAGCATCTCAGCCTGGGTAAATGCTCTCCAAGCATAATGCTCAGAGAGGCACTCTGTTGCCTGTAATAGCACTGTCCCTGTTAAGAAAGTCCCTGTCCTAAATATCCACAAAATTAACAAGTTAAAAACTGCTGAAATAGCGCGTTATTTAATTAAGGAGGAGGGAGCTGCAGTGAGCCGTCTCTGCATCTCTCATTGGCTAAATTACAGGCCCAGCTAGCCGGGCCGCATTGTGCCAGTTGCAGATGGCGGCGCCGACGCCCCTTTGTGGGCTGTTTGTGCCTCAGGCTGACAGGCTGCAATTATGCACTGCTTTGCTTGTGCTCTCCTACAGGGGGTGCTAGTTTATTTAATGCCTTAAGTATTAAGTGCAGTGTGATCTCTCCCCCCCCCCATATGTCAGACAGTGTCTTACTCAGCTTATTTCAGCTTTTTGTTGTTCTTTTGTTCGGTAAAATAGGTGTGAACGCCACACATGCTTTGAGTGCGAAGCCTTTAATGTCAGCAGTACGGTGACTAGATATCCATGTCGGGGTTTTACAGGCTTCTTTACCATAACTACCCCTAACTGAAAGGCTCCTCGGCTCGGCTTTATACTTACATTATTCTTGCACTTTAACCGGTTTGTTTTTTTGATTGAAATCCAGCTGTTTCACACTAACGTTAGTGACACATGCATGATTATAGGAGGCTGACCAATCAGCACACAGCAAGAATTTGGCACCTAAGTAAAATCCAGGTACTTTTAACTGTTTAATTGAGTCCTAACTTAGAGGGTTATCTGGTCGCCCCAGTCTGCAGTGTCGATGTGTTTTTGATTGATTAAGAGTCAGGAATGTAGAGGTCCACATGCTGCAGGTAACGCCTACAACGCAGCTGCCTCCTAGACTGTGTCCCAAGGAAAATTACCGAAAGAAGCATGAATATTACTGGTTAGAATTAACGCTAAATGCAGATTAAGTCATTGGCAGTTGGGTGCGAGAGTGATGTGATGAACAGATAGCCATTGTTCCGGCACAGTCCTTGTAGAGAATAACACTCTGTCCTCTGTCGATAAAGCAGCCAGTCAGCAGATGACGCCTCAGCTGCTGCGACAAACACCACCGCTCGCATTTCCAGGCCTCCCTCCATGCAGCCGTCCGCCGCTCGCATTTCCAGTCCGCCCTCCATGCAGCCGTCCGCCGCTCGCATTTCCAGGCCGCCCTCCATGCAGCCGTCCTCCGCTCGCATTTCCAGTCCGCCCTCCATGCAGCTGTCCGCCGCTCGCATTTCCAGGCCGCCCTCCATGCAGCCGTCCGCCGCTCGCATTTCCAGGCCGCCCTCCATGCAGCCATACCCCGTGTTTTTCTTTCTAAACAGTTGACAGTAAGCATTCGGCCTGCGGCCGTGTTCAGCGCGCTGAGCCGCTGATTAGGGGCCCTTAGCTCTGTCAGCTTTGCAGGCCTCTGCAGCGTGGGCACAAACTCCCAGCATGCCCCGTGATGCATGTCACAGCCGCTCCAGGGAGTCCCCGTCGTTCAGGAGGAAAACCCCCTCTAAGACCGTTTATTCCGGAAGGAACCCTGTGGGGAGATCGACTTCCTCCCAGCCCCTGTTAGGTCACTCTCGGAAAGACGAGAACTCTTTTCTACTAGTAATGCAACACTTGTCTTTAGTGCCTTAACCGTTACATTTCCATAACTTGTCTTCCAGCATAAACATTATTTAATCTTGTACCACTGTCTGCTAGAATGACAGCACTCAAAAAGTATAAGAAGTAGACCTTATGGTTATCGTCTAATATTTTAAATATTGTTGGAACTGCCTTCACATTCTGTAAGCACTGCTACATTGATTTACATTGGCCGCCTCATTATGTTTTGCATGTGTGTTTCTCTTTATTTTGCTGGGAATAGTTATACACTGTTTCAAAACTCCTAAGTACATCCATATAGACCAGTAAGCCAACAAGGGAGTTTTCATTACAACTGGTATAGGACAAATGCTAACCCAGGAATGACAGGGATGTGGCTGAAAATTAGGTATGCCAAGCAGATTGGAGAGTTTAAGTGGCGGAGAGAGTCCTTCCCCTAGGAGGAAACGAGCCAGTCGTCAGTTTTATGAGTGGGGCTTCCTGTGTTCCAGAGCGCCCACCTGGCCATGATTGACAGTCTGATGATGGCGTACACGGTGGAGACAGTCAGCGTGGAGAAGGTGGTGTCCTGCGTGCGGCAGTACACATCTCTGTATCCCGACGGCGACTTGCCCTATGATACGGAGGACGCGGTGGCCAGCTGGATTAACAAGGTGAGACGTCCTTTGCTTCGGGGTTTCCCAACCCAGTTCGCATGGACCCACGGACAGTCCACATTTTTGCTCCCTCCAGGCTCCCTGCCAAATAGTCCACATTTTTGCTCCCTCAGTAAAAATGTGGATTGTCTGTGGGTCCAGAAGGACCGGGTTGGGAAACACTGCTTCACCTGATCTGTCCTTTGCTGAGCTGATGACTGCTGGTTTTGTGCATCAAGCTGGGTTTCAGCTCACAGCATTAGGAAGCTGTGTAGAGCTGAAGGTCTATAACTATGTTAAGGAATTGTCAGCCTCCACTCACCCCTGGTATTTGTCACAGAAGATGCCAGATACATTTGTGACATTTCTTGCTATAACTATGTAGTTTTTTTCTCACTATTTATGCTTGTCTTCATAGTTATATCAGTCATTAATTAATAAATGTATTTAAAGGACCTATGCATTTCTAGGCAACATACTGTTTAATTATACTATTGTTTATATAGGTAATATATGATAATATATGTTTTGTAAGTGGTGTAATTATTATATTTACATTTGTTTATGGTTCTGCATACTTCAGTAGATGTAAATGCAGTGATTTCTTTCCGAAGTCTGTAGCCAGCAGACTGACACCAATTTCCCTCTTTGACCTGATGGGACTGGTCCAGTTTACTAAGGAGACCCTGAGGGAGTTTGGAGCTTTAATTTCGCACCCCCTCAGTCTGCCCTACGACGCCACCTAAGGACAGTGTGCCTGGGAGAAATGCTCGTGGCGGAGGGGTCCGCCCTGTGAGAAAATGCCACCTTTGTTTACATTGGTGCTGAGTGCAGTAGCCATTTCCACCGCGGCCCTGTGGACGCGGCATGTGCGGCGCGCTGCAGCTGACACTGCCAGCATGCAGCCAAGAGTCGTGCGTTCATGAGCAAGGCACCACTGAGCGCACGGGCTGGTGCTGGAACGGGACCAGCGGCTGGGGTCTCGCACAGCGCTCTCTCTCTGGTTTGCATCCCAGTCCTCGGCACAACCCAGCCAGTCCACAGTTTTGCTGTGTTCCATCGCCTGCATGCCAGTCAGGTAATGAAGGGCTTTTTAATTAATTGACAAATTAAATCATGAAAATGGACATGTACGTGGTGGAATAGAACAAACATGTGGACTGGCCGGGAGAAGACTGGATGAGAACCATTGGCGTGCAGATGTTCATCCATTATCCACAAAGAATGACCAGTGCAGGGTCATACTGTCTAGGAGAGCTCGGGAGAGGACTGAGTGGGAGTTACTGCTCTACAATCACCCGTCCATATTCCATTAAGACTTATCCAGTACGGTGGAAGGATAGGGCCCAAAACAGAGGACACTCTGGACACAATGGCAGTGTATTTTGAAGGCTTCTCAGTATCTAAAGTTTACCCATCCATCCGTCCATCTTCTGTCTGTTGATCTTGGTTAGGATCACAGGGGGCCTGGAGCCTGTCCCAGGAAGCTCTGGAAACAAGACGGAGGATACCCTGGACAGGATGCCAGTGCACTGAAAGGCTTCTGTATCGGAAATTTATAACCGCTGAAATCTGTGGGCATCGTTTTCGCTAGATGTTTAATCTCGGGTTTGAAATAATGGTCCCCATGCTGAGTAGACAGTCCTGTTGGAGAGATGAAGTAAAGGAAGATATTAGTCTAAGTGCTTTGCTGGCGTGTGGATGACAGCTTGATGTCATAATAACCAGGGTAATTAAGGGTGTTCAGCAGCTGGCAGGTTCTCTTGGCAAGCTGCCAGTGTGTTCTTACAGTTTATCAGCAGGAACTTAATGACTCTCTGTAACTAACACTGTTTTTCTCCTTCATTAACAAGGTAAACGAGTATCTTAAAGACATTATTGTCAACGAGCAGAAGATGAGGGAGAGCCAGTCCTCGGAGCCATCCGGTGGTCCACGGGTGAGTACACGCTCCATGGCCCATGGTGCGATCACATTAGAATGAGATTAAGCCCGATCTCTTAACAGACCTGTATAGGTGTGGTTAATGCTTTTGGCGTGTAAGGGGTAGTGGAGCAGGGCTCCGAGGTACAGGGCTCTGGTCCAATACAATTAATATAAAGAAACGCTGGGAGTAAGCAGGAGGTGCAGCGAAGCACTGCAAAGGCCATGTGACTGACCCCCCCACTGAATCTGCTGTGATTATTTGACAAATTTTAATGTCCCGTTATTGTTATTGATGCATTGCTTTGCTTTGTATTTCTTATTGGGAAAAGCATTTCACAGCATACATGTACAGTGTCATGCCGATCCATTCCCACATGGGGGGGGCAGCCCCACGGTCGGCTATGGCAGCACCCGCACTGAGGAAGACGAGGACTGCAGAGTCAGATACTCTATAGATGGGGGTGATCCTGACCACACACAGAGGCAGCGGATCATGCCTGGATGAGGCCCAATGTTCCACCAGCAATGGGCTGAAGACGGTAACCCAACAGCAAACAAGAGGACACCTGGACTTGGGTCTGGGGGCTTCCTACTCTGCTGCATTTTGGTCATTATTTGCCCAGACTGGATGTAAACAAGTTCTGGTGTCCTCAAGAGCTCAGGAAACAGAAGAGTGTGACAGGATAATTTAATCCAAGACTCTTTTCTTTCTGTACCAGTTTGGGGAACAGATCCATTTGACCAGGAGCATAGAACTGTTCCTCTGCATTTTCTAGGTAGATTAAGTAGAATCTAATCCAATCAGCAGATGGTGCCAACGCAGGTTTCTAATCAGCTGGCTTATCCGAATAACCACAATGGGCCTTTGTTTGTCCTGCTAACGGTCTGGAACTGTTGTGTGCTGACCTTTTGGTGAGGACTGAGGACCTTCAGGGGCAGCCTGGCTAAAGTGTGGGTGTCGCTGAAATCGGGGGGGTGCCTGGTCCCTTAGCTGGTCCGGAACTGCACTGATGGTCTTTCCTCCTCCTCCCTCTCATGCTCTCTGTCTTTTTCTGCCTCCTTTTCGGGTTCCGAAGTCTCCCACCAAATGGTATTGGAAACTGGTTCCTGTAAGTCCCGCCAGCCAGCCGCCCTGATCTCCGCTCATCTGCCCTCATCTGTCAGTCATTGTGACGCATGCCCCCTCCTGCCAGTGAACCTGTCAGCCATTGGCCGCCCCCCCCACTCTGCCCGCCCCCTCGGACAGCCCCCTTCCTTCATCGTAAATCACAGTGTCAATATTAGTGTCCTTGTGTCTCTTTGGAGCTGTAAATAAATAATAAATGTATTTTAGTATCTGGATATGGTTGTTGAGTTCTATAACCTGGACAGTAGCATCTCCCCAGGGTCTTTCCAGCAACCTTCTGCTCTTGTTCTGTAGCTACTGTGCTTACCTGTTTTTCATTTTATTTCAAGAACACTGGAGGACAGTAACTACTTTTCATTAAAGGCATATTAAATGCATCCCAACAATTAAATAATGCACCAGGCTGGAGCAGATCTGGCTTTAAATATTTTAAGAAATATAAACATATCATCTTAAAGCCTTAGATGTTAAATGGCTAATATATTAAAAGTAAAAATTAATTTTAGTAGTAGAATCTCTTCCATGCAGTCGGAATTATTAAGATCCGAAGGTAGATTATCCCAGTATTTCATAGAATCATTTTTTTAAAGCATCAGTGATTCCATGCCCCATATCTACAGCTATGAAAAACTATTCAGATCAACTTCTTTTGTTAGAAATGTGGAGCTGGATTTTTTATTTTTTTTTATTATTGAAGCTTTCACTCACTTTGAATAATGAAAAATAAAAAAATTAATAACAAAAGCCAATTAATCTCTTTATTTGTATGAATAACACATGATGAACAGAGAGAGCCATTATTGCTGTGATTTTAGTGAAGGTCCAAATGCTTAAAACGTTCTTGGATATATGTACCGGTGTGTATAAATATTAATTATGGGGAAGAATAGTAAAATGTTTGTTATTGGACGTTAAACCCATTGAAACCTATATAAAATCTCAAAATGGCTTTTATATATTCTGTAAGTCATCAAACAATGAATATTTTGTTGCTAAATAAAACGAATAAATGAAAACCTTCCATGTTACATTATTAGTGATTTCATATTTTATAATTTTACAGTTAATACAGGAATATAGGCAAGAATGTGGCATGGTTTGTAATGGCTGGACATCTGGAGCCACGTGGAGAACTCGGTCTAGTTGTAGCTTAAATAGAACACAAAAGATTGGGCCTGATCTTATAGGGTATTTATTTTTTCCATAAAGTTACATTTAACTGTTACATTTGCTTTAATTTAAACCAAGCAAAACAAAAAGGCAATTTTGTGCATTTATATGGATTATTAATCCCAAATCTGCATTCAGCAAAACAAGTGTTCTCATGCTGTGATCTCGTCCCACTAACTTCCAGCGATCTGATTTAAAAATACACCCTCAGCGAAGCTATTTGTAGCTCTGCGGTCGGGTCTGTGTGTTCTGTTTACATCTAACTGGCTTCTACTTCCTGTCATGTGACAGGCCCGGTACAGGAAGGAGCAGGCCCTTCCTATGCAGGCTCCCTGGATCCCACCTGTGGACAACCTGCTGAAGGACTGTGCCGATGGCTGCGCTTTGGCCGCCCTGCTGCATTTCTACTGCCCTGACATAGTCAGGCTAGAAGGTGTGTGTCCCAGGCTGGAGGTACAGACACTCGGCCCAGCACCTGCTGATGCTCTCCCAGCTTTTCTAGGTCATCTCCTTTTCCTCTCTCTTTCACGCCCCAACACCCACAGTACCATTGCAATTCCCTGGCGAGCTGTGCTAAATCGAGAAGGTCCTCACACCCAAAGGCCGTCCGTACTGGTGCCAGACCAAAAGTCTCTTTCCTATAGATTCCAGTTTATGGGGGGGGGCTTTATAACCCGGTGATTGACTCATTGTAAATGAAATCAGGCTAATCTCTAAAACAAGTGGGTTTGATAAGATGGCATTCAGCCCGGCTATTTTGAAGGATAAGTACGTTAAGCAAAAAGAGATTAATGGGATGAGTTTCCCTCTATTCAGATGCTGATAGGAAACCATGGGCATGGATGGTGGGGAGGGTGCCATTAGCGGTTTCTGTGCCCCTCAAATGCAGCTGTTGTTCTAAGATAGACAGAGTTGCTCTGTGCGGCCGGAGCGATTGGGCTTATCAGCCGGGGCGGGGCCTGGTGATGGTATAGCCTGGCTTTCTGCCACTCCCTTCCAGATATATGCCTGAAGAAGACCATGTCGTTAGCAGACAGCCTGTACAATCTGCAGCTGATTCAGGGCTTCTGCGAGGAGTATCTGAGTCGCTGCTGCCACTTCACCCTGGAAGACATGCTGTACAGTGCCTCCTCCATCAAGGTAAGGGCCAATTACGCACTGTTGCTGTTTTTTCCCATGTGCCAAAAATATTTTAACGACCCCCGGTGGAAGACATGAGTCACGGCGGGTGGACACCGGGGGATCTGAGGCAGGGAGGGGCTTATGCGGGGGAAGAGACACATGATCACAACGATTAAAAAAAAATTCCACCCCGGTACTCAGACTTGAGTCATCCTAGTGTTCAGAGCTGCCTGCTCGCGATCTCTCCCTGGCTTTGTTTCAGGAAGGTTCTAGAAGTGTGACAACTTTGCCGGGTATGTTAACAAGGCTACTGTCATTTGTTGCTTTTGACTTTTTAATGCGTTCGCAGTTTGATCAACCCACCGCAGACTGTGGACACTGTAACGGTTTTGGGCAGTGTTTTTGTTTGCTGTACCTAAAATTTGCCAGGCTGGAGCTTAAGCAGAACATTTTGGATTGTTTGTAGCAGAAACTCTGAGGCGGTGATGTAATGTTTTTCCTCAGTGTGGTGCTGCATCTTTTGTGTTGTGACCCGGAAGTCCTTGGGGCTCCAATTATAATAATAATCATATCAATTTACTCTTTTCTTGAAAAGGAATGTCATGCTTCCTCTTTGTGTAGAAAGTATGTGTTGATTGAACTACACACTTGAGCTGTGGCCTGGCTGTAATAAAAGGCAAATACTTTAAAAATTGATACTTCTTTGGGGCGTTGTGTGGCTGGAGCCTGTGACTGGAAGGTCATGGGTTTGAATCCCAGAGTGATTTCACTATTTGGTCCTTAAGTGAGGCCCTTAATAGCGTCTGATATATAACTGTAATACACTAAAGTTGCGGGCTCTGGGACGTCAGCATGGAAAGCCAAGCATGCCGGAGACACGCTCGCTTCTCAGACAGCGCCCCGGTGACTGCCAGGGGGCTGCTGTGTGTTTCTGTGCCACATGCCAGCATCTCTCCATCTGCATGCAAGGCCTGAACAGACGGCCTGTGGCATTTCACTGCAATTCAGAGACAAGGGGGTATTGATGTGTGAGGAGGGGCAAACAGACAACGTCAACCCGGAGCCTCGCTGCCCGGCCATCAGTGTCGTCCTGTCTGCTGCTTGTTTTATGCTGGATTTAAATGCCGATTATATGTTAGCATTATTTCTGCAGAAGGTTTAAAGGTTGAATCATGTGGTTAATCTCTCAAAATATGTTAATTTGTTTGTTGTTTCGTAAGGTACTAACTTAGTTAATTTTTCTGTTTGTGAATAAGAATACATGTTCTGAATATGCAGAAATAGTTTTCAGCACTAATCCTTGCATACTCAAATCATTGTTGAAAATACCATTGATTTTCTTACCAAATTGAACTAGGGTGTCATCTCAGAGCTAGCTGAAGGACTTAGCTGTCGATCCTCTTAATCCCGAAACATGTAGAGACTGTCCAGCTGACTGACACGGATTTTTGTTATTACTGTTATCAGTTTGTTGTCATTAAGGATATAAGTGTAATTACTGATGTTAAGGTTCGGGGTATGACCCTAAGCACGCCCTCTTCTTAAAGCCTGTCATCATCATGACCTGCATCACTCTGGTTGGTAATCAGTTTCATCCAGGCTAATGAGATTCCACTCACAGCCTTAAGCAAAGCCTGGTCCTTCTGGGCTTCTGGGGCAGCCCCTATCTTCCTCAACACTTGATCAAAATGATGGATCAGTCTGACGTATTTTCAGTATTTTGCGATTGATTTTATGCGTCATAACACTAGGCAGTTCGGTTTTCTGTGAAGGCAGATAGTTATTTTTATATGTTTGCAGGGGGGAATCAACAGGACGCCTGTCGTAATCCATTGTTTGCAGCGACAAGAACATAAATATAAAGCTAACATGGAAGTTCAGGCAGGGGTTTGTGCACCAGCATCTTTAAACATTTCAGACTAGTTCTTTCAGCGATGAGGCTACAGAACCGTGTAATTCTACACGGCCTGACACCATGATTATGACGTCAGTGTCTTACCTGGAAGCTGGGTTTCTATTGGTCGTGTCACAGAGGAATGTTCAGCCTGGGTGTGAAAGCATTTGCACAGCTGCCGGGGGGTTGAATTCGTTCTATTGTGTCTTGTTGACCAGCTGCTTGTTTTGGAAGTAGCCTGTCTATGAGTTAGTCATGTAGTAACTCTTCTCCAAACACTAGGCCTGCAGAATGATTTAGCACACACCTCTTTGCGCCGTACAAGGAGGTTTAGACCACAAGACTGTTTAGGGGATTAGGAGTGTTAATCCTGTGACCTTTACCCAGTCTTAATTAAATCCCTGACATTACAGTAGTACCTATTTGTTCTGCTCTTAAACCCTGATTGCAATAGCTAGCTACATACACCACCAGTATGGACAGTGAGATGTAAGATACCCTTCTAAAGCAATACTCATGAATATTCCGTAGCATCGGTTATGATACGTTTATTTGAATCAGTTCAAATAAACATATATTTTTTATATGTGAAAAATGCATGTACTTACACCTTCCAGCGAACATCCATCCACCTTCCAAGCACTTATCCTTGTCTGGGTCTCAAGGAGGCCTAGAGCCCCTCAGGCAGCACAGGACACATGGCTGGGCCATATTTATGCGCACTTTATAGGCCTTGTATATGGAGATGCCTTTTAGCCTAATTTCATGGCTTTGGGAGGAAATCTGAGTTCCTGAAGAAAATTGCAGTGGTGGGGGCATGAGGAGCATGGGGTACCTCCAGCAAACATATCGATCTATGTATGCAGATTGGTTTAAAAAGTTCCAAAGTTATCTCTGTTTCAAAGCAGAGCAGATCAGCAGATCTACAGAAGACGGGATAATATTGATTATTATGGGCTGTTTCTTGGCCACTTATTCAAAAGGTTTCCCTAGACGGTCTGACCTTGAGGAATGTTGCTGTGGTTCTGCTGCGTCAAATGCAGGTGTGGGGGGCACATTAGGTATTAAATGCAGTGTGCCAGCACAGAGGCGTGGCAGTGTGCCAGCACAGAGGCGTGGCAGTGTGC
>JAODKM010000032.1:14874183-14896742 GCA_026780845.1 Petrocephalus sullivani | reverse complement strand
GGGCACATTAGGTATTAAATGCAGTGTGCCAGCACAGAGGCGTGGCAGTGTGCCAGCACAGAGGCGTGGCAGTGTGCCAGCACAGAGGCGTGGCAGTGTGCTTACTCAGCAAGCAGATGTGCTGCAACGCCGCTCTGGCGGCTCCCGCCATCGGCTCGCTCACCCTTCCCGATTGTGACCGGTGCCGTCCAGTTGATACCCATCATTGCTTCACTGAGGCTCCAGCTCCTTTAAATTTATTGAAAAGGGTCTTTCTCGCGAATGTGGGACATGTTCGTGCCACTAACGCTGAGGCTTGTTTATAAATCTAATGTGCTCTGAAGCTGTATACTGGATGACTAAAGAACAGACCACAGCATGCAGCACGCATAAGACCATGCACTTCTCAGACTACAGCATGTAGCACGCATAAAATCATGCACTTCTCAGAATACAGCATGCAGCATGCATAAGACCATGCACTTCTCCAGCACGAATGCATCATCTCCAACAAGCTGCCACGACATGCAGGGATTATTCATGCCTGTACCCGTCGGCTCCCATGCGGGGGAAATCACATTATACTAACTGTCTAAGAGAGAGAGCATTTTCAGTACTCAAGGTCAAACCGGGTCACTTTTTTTCTTTTTTTATAACCAGGTAGTTAATCCAGATAAGTAATATTTAAATATTAGCGGTTATGAATGTCATCATGTTTTTTTATTCATATTATGAAATGTATTTAAAATAATGGCAGGTTTCATTAGACTGTCACTGTGAAGATAATAATAATAATAATAATAATAATAATAATAATATTATTATTATTATTATTATTATTATTATTATTATTATTATATATAGTTTTTTTTTATATGGTGCCTTTCTCAGCAGCAGCTAAAAAGCTATGGGATTTGCCCCTGATTTGAACCCTTACCCCTTCCTTACAAAATAACTCCTATCTCTCCACAGATTGTTGTACTTTCCATCATTACCCTCCTATCGCTTATATCTTACCTGTCACAGCAGCCATTTAATATAAACTGCAATTTAATTTAAACTGGAACACATACATAGTCAAGCACATACTACTGGTGTACAGTGAAATGCCCCTTGTTTTTCAGGTGTGACCTTGGAGGGAACTGTCAGTCATCCAGTGATATCTTGTATTGCATTTCTGCAGCAGAAAGCAAATTAAATGGAATTAAATCTCTTCTGGTCTGGTTAACGTATAAAGTGATTTATTCGTATTATGCCCCCTGTGAAGACAGTTTTATCAAACCAAGCTTAAAAAGGCTGTTGTAATTACTTTCTATTTAAAATGCTATCCATTATTAGAGGGGTTTTGCAGTGAAACCCTACACAGAATGTTGTCTTTGGTGGAGAGTGATTGATTATAGGCTAATTGGGGAAAGTATTGTTCCAGATTGTTAGTGATTTCATAGTTACCCGTGTTTCATACCTGCATTCCAGTGTCCTCTGACTGTCTGTCTGCTTCTCTTACAGAATAACTTCCTTGTATTTATGGCCGAGCTGTTCTGGTGGTTTGAGGTCGTCAAACCCCCTTTTGTGCGACCGCGAGTTTTAGATCCGGAAGGTACAAAAAGAAAATCACAACGAGCAGTTTATTATGCTGCCTCCGTCACTCAAACAGCAGCTGAACATACAGACACCTGCAAGCACGAATGAACCAACTTTGGTGCACATGCTTGTTTCCAGGTCCAGAACCAAGCCCTTTGCTGAAAAGCATGTCTTCAGTAACCATCTCTAATGTGACCAGGAGAAGTTTTATGGAGAAACCGCCCCCATCAGACAGACCCAGGTTCTCTTCTCTACATTTCATCTATTAACTTTGCTGCTTTTTTCATCTTTATTGTTGTTTATTCCGTTTTCTCCTTTTCTAAAATATGAATTGAACTTCTTGATAATGTCTTGTGTTCATTTTTACTGTCTTCTTCTAAGTAATTTTTCCAGAGTTTAATAAACAACAATTTACAAATCATGGGTGGGTGGGGGGTGTCATTGCCTAATTATATAATTGTGTTTGCTGCCAAAGAGCATTTGCACTCAGTCACAGCCATAGTACAGATCTGACTATGATACCATACAATCATGACATATAATGTCATTTCTTTAAATTCTGTTTTCCAGATTGCTAACATTTCTGTATGTGCTCTCTTTATCTTTCCCCAAGTCTGCCCTTGAAACCACAATTTCAATCATCAGCATCAGGTAACAACGTCGGAATCAATGTTATTGTTAAAATTAAAATTTGTTAATTTTTTTTGTTTTTAATTTGTTATTGATATTGTGCTAATAGTCAGCATTCCACTGTCTACTTTGTTTCTAGGCGCAATCGCACGATCGGCCTCGATGTCGTTTGCGGATGGCTCTTTGGGAACATGGCCCAAAGAGAAAAGGTAATGTCACTGTGACGTAGCTCATACAAAAGGACTTAAATGAACAAGGATGGTGCTCTTGTTAAAAGATACAGACATCAGGCTGTCCCTAATAATATAATGAGAATTCTGTATCTCTTGTACAGATCGTCAGCACAAGCAGTATCTTTTGACATTGCTCTTGATAAGGAGAACATGACTCAGGCATCCACACCCCCTGACCCAGGGATGAGCAGGTCCAATAGTACAGACGGTTTGAGCTTCAAGGTCAACTACACATCCAGGAGTTTGAAAAGAAACCTGTCCTTCCAGCCTGTGAATGGGCTGAGCAAGACTGAGGGCATTGATGAGGAAGAAGGGTATCCAGACAAACCTCACTCTGAGACACATCCAAGAATACCTCATCTCAGAAACCAGCAGGATTTCTCTAACGGACAGACCCTGGATGAGCATGGAGAACTCAGAGCCACTCCCAGCATCGAAGAGGCTCTGAAAATCATCCACAGTTCTGAAAAGTCACAGAACAGCTTTCCGGATGACCAAGTAAGCAATGGGTTCTTTCTGCATTCTCAGGATAGAGGAGCTTTGGCTTCCAGAACAAGGACAGATGATGACGATATGGAGTCAGTGTCAGAATGGAAGGGGGCTGCAACAGCAGACACAACAGAGGGCGATACTGGGATTCATGTGAAGACTGAGGACATTCAAGAGACCCTGGATGAAAATTCATCCCTGAAAGACTACACAATGAGCATGGACTTGGATATGGACCATGATTATGATACGAGAGCCTGCCCCCAAGACACCCCCAGCCCTAGCACCAGTCTGATCAGTGGAAAGTCCCCAGCAGGCAGCACCACCTCCACCAGTTCTGGGGTCAAAATGACAAGCTTTGCTGAGCAGAAATTCAAAAAGCTGAACCAAATTGAGGGTAAGAATAGTGGAGGCAGCTCCCAGAAGACCACACCAGAGAGTGCTGAGATCAATGTCTCACACATGGTGTCCTGGGCGGTGACACCTCAGGCAAGTCCCACGCCCCAATCGCCAAAGGACCCTGCCCAGGAGATGGCCTCGGAGATGGCGCAGCTGAGGATCAAGCTGGAGGAGAAGCGGCGGGCCATCGAAGCCCAGAAGAAGAAGGTGGAGGCAGCTTTCACACGGCATCGGCAGAGGATGGGAAGGTCTGCGTTCCTCACTGTCGTGAAGAAGAAAGAGGAAAGCGAATCTACATTCAGAGGGGAAGCTGTAGCGATTGAGGAAGACAACCTTTCTGTGGACTCTCAATCTCATAAGCTGGGTGATGATAGAAACCTACAACCTAGAATGGGCAAACTGGATGTTCCTGATGGTGCCAGATTGCCGAAGTCACCAAATGAGGACAGCTTCGGGGAGGCAGATCTTCTAGAGTACACCAAGTCAATCGAGAAGCTGAATGCCTCACTCAACTTCCTGCAGGTGGAGATGCAGCGGCTGGCCCAGCAACAAGAGGTCATCATGCAGATGAGGGAGCAGCAGTCTTGGATTATCTCTCCATCCCAGCCCTCCCCTCAGAAGCAGGTGCGGGAGCTTCGCCATGCTGCACGCTCCTCAGGGTCACCATCCCCAGCGGAGTCTCCTCACACCACCCACCGATCCCCACCTAACATTAAGAAGAAATCTGCTTCCTTCCACTCAAAATCCCAAAGGACTCCAAGGCCCAACGAGCTGAAGATTACCCCTTTCAATCGAGTCCTTACTGTCCCACAGTCTGTGGACAGTCTCCCACGCTTGCGAAGATTCTCCCCCAGCCAGGCCCAGGTCAGCTCCTTTGCCTACCTGGGAGAAGGTGCTAAGCCTTCGATGGCGGCTGAGGCGACAGAGAAAGACCAACACCAAGCTAAACCCTATGGTGTCACAAAGAGCCTGCCAGCTTCTCCAACCAAAGAGGTTCGGCCAAAGCAACAGGAACCAGATGCCCCTGAAGTCGGTTCAGGTGACGCGGCAAAGGAAAAACAGGCGGAATTCAAGCCCATAGAATCGACAGTTTCTGAGGTCCTTTCACAGCCCATTTCAGAGACCTTCACGATCACCTCCTCCGGGAATCCAGCTGATCTATCTGCTCAGAGCACAAGCAGTTTGATAGAGGTGCCGTTGTCTGTGCTGAAGCCAGCGGATGGACAGTTGCCAGATCACAGCAGCGAAGGAAGTGGGGACGTCTATGAGGATGACCAAAAGATGTGCTGTGGATTTTTCTTTAAGGTACGGCTAGCTCATTGTCCATACGTCGATGCATGACCTACTTACTGGCTTATGTTTGCGGTTAAAGGGATAAATTACCTTATTAACTGACAATAATAGAATTTCAGTGTGTATCGCTGTTTGCTGTTTTGGGAAATTGCTTTATACTTTTTGCAAATGTGATGGATTTTGTTTGTTGTTTAAAGTAGTGGGTAATGAGTATCTTCACTCTAGTTGGACAGAGTTTAGATTTAGGTCAGGAGATTCTGCTGTTAAATAATTTAATGTTATTCTTGTATCTCTGGCTTCGTGGATATCTCAAAGACTGTCTGTGGTTAGTCCATTTTTAGACAAAAATTAAAATTACAGTTTATAAACATGAAACGGGCATTGGTGAAGGAATTTAGGAAGATTGATGGATGGATTAAACTGTCTGGAGAGATTCTGACCTGACAAAAGTCAGCTGCCATTTATTGGCCTTGCATAGCATGTCGTGGGACTTTGAGGTTCATCAACACGTTTCCTCTAGGACGACATGAAGGGCGAGGACAACATGGCGATGAAGCGGGCAGCGCTGTTTGAGAAGAGGCTGAGGCGGGAGAGGGAGACGCAGCAGAGGAAACAGCAATTGGAAGCGGAGATGGAGCAGAAGAAGGAAGAGGCGCGGTGAGTTGTTGGCTAGGCTGTTCCCAAAATGAACCCCTTTAGGGAGTCCTGCTATAGCCTGCATGTCAGCCCTCGGCTGAACAGAAAACTGAGGAACCTGAAGGAATGTCTAAATGTTTTATACACTCAAGGAACTCAACAGGAACTTCAACAGGTTTCCTTGGGAGTCACAAAGTAACTCAACCAACGCAACTGGTTGAGTCTTTAATGTGCTGCAGAAGTCCTCTTAGCTCCACTGCTGCCTCAGGGGGCTTTATTTTATTTTGATAGTTGCTTAACCTATCAGTCTTTTGTTCCCAACTATTGCAAGTTTTCCTTTTAAATTTTTTTTTGTTTTTTACATATTTACTTG
This sequence comes from Petrocephalus sullivani, assembly GCA_026780845.1. Taxonomy (NCBI): domain Eukaryota; kingdom Metazoa; phylum Chordata; class Actinopteri; order Osteoglossiformes; family Mormyridae; genus Petrocephalus; species Petrocephalus sullivani. The sequence goes on along the minus strand of JAODKM010000032.1, from coordinate 14,891,129 downwards.
TTTTGGAGCTACATTTTTATTCATCTTCTTCCTCAGGATGAAAGCTGAGGAGGAACGTCAGAAGAAGGAGGACGAGAAGGCACGGCGGGAGTTCATAAAGCAGGAGTACCTGCGCAGGAAGCAGCTCAAACTGATGGAGGACATGGAGAGCTTCATCAAAGCGCGTCCAGTCGGCGGCAGGCAGAAGAAGCCCCGCCCCAAGTCCATTCACCGGGACATGGAGTCCCCTAAGGCAGGGGCAGGTAACCCTGGCCACGGCTTAACCAGGAGTCTGTTCCCTTCTCTTGCTGGGACCCACCTGCAATCCTCTTGCAGCAGCTGCTTTTACCCCGATTTTAGTCCCTCATGGCACGACTCAGTGCTGCCCCAGACAACCTGCTGAACGCAAGCTCTATTCCTGCATTATTAATCTGTCGCATATTTTACTAATCTGCTTCTTCTGGCTTCAGACCATCCCTTTCTCTTAGACTTTTCTTTGAATTAATGTTCTGCTGATTTAACTCACTGAATAGAGCCTAATCTGCTGACTTCTCTTTGAAAGTGCAAATTGCTTTTGATTGTGAAGGATGTGTTTATTATAGTTTATTATAAAATGGTTTTTATTCAAGGTAACATCATCGACAGATGATCGTGCCTAGAGCACCTCAAGAGGAAGTGGCTAAGAAGGATTAAACACGAACAGCTTTTGTAAATATTCTTATTAGTGGATTTACATATTAAGGGGCAGCCAGGGCAGCAGCAGCTTGTGCAGGTGTGTCAGAGCAGAGTGGACAGCCTCGCTGTGCGTCCGTTGTGACCGCTGTGTTCCCTGCCATCTCGCACCCAGGGTCACGGCCCCGTGTCTTTTCAGTCTCCAGTCTGTCTCTGGCCTCGCTTAACCTGGGAGACAACGACAGCGTGCAGTCTGAGAAGAGGAGCCCCCGGTGAGCCGCCTGCCCTATGTCAGCTGGGCTCGCGCCACACTCACACTGCACCACACTCGTGTAGCACAGGATCAGTCCTGGATATACGGACAGTTAGGGTTGGCAAGCCCAGCCTAGCCTGGAAAGTATAGCCTCGGGCCCTAGCAAACATCAGGGCCCCTCCCCGCCTCAGCGAAAATGGAACAGTTACTGTAGCTAAATCTGCAAATCTGCAACACCTGATTGTCCATTCTGTCAGCCTAAGGCCCACATACAAGTTTGTCCACCCCTGAATATAATACCCAGTTATATTTAAAACAAACTCTTGGTTTTCCCAGTGGCACACCACACTCGAAAGACCTGTGTTAGCATGTAAACCAGCACTCATTCTGTAAAGTAGGTTAAAAGGGTGAGTTTCCCTCCCGTTCAGTGCTCTACAGTGACATCTAGTGTTGGCTGTGCACATGCACTGCCATGGATGGAAATGAGCAGACTGCTTTTATTTTGCTCACTGAAGCCTGTAGCACATAGGGGGAAAAGAAGGTGTCAGAGAGAATACATAGCCGTCATCCCTCCTATGATGGTAGGATCATTGTGCATTGAGGGGACCTATAATAGGATTAAGTGGACATTCTACCAGGTGCAAAAGGAGGGAAATAATGCATACCACAATGGGTCATGGGGGGCTTGGGGCCTGTCCCAGGCAACATGGGGCTCAAGGCTCAACATGGGGCTCAAGGCTCAACATGGGGCTCAAGGCTCAACATAGGGATCAAGTGATTGGTTGAAACAAAACCTAGATTTGAACTTTCTGGGCCTGAACTTATCGGTAATGGGTTACTTTTGTGAGTAACTTCCCCAGCACTGTATGTCACTGAAGGAGAGGGTTATGCTCTGTGTTCTCACCACTTTCTACCTCTGAGTACACCAAGTCAAGCTCTGTCTCCTCTTCCACATTTTCTCCCTGTTTTCTGAATCTATTAGAAGTAGTAGCTTAGCCTCAGGGAACCTTTGCTTCTTTCTGAGCCCCACAGCAGTGAGAAATTCAAGGTCAGTCCCTCTAGTCTAATCCGTCACTCCATTACCGCCCCTTCTGCCATAAACCACGCTGACGGCATCGCTCTATGTGACCAGTTCAGTCATAGGCTTTGGAACCACAAATGCGAAATGCGGCTCAGAGGTCCAAGTGCCAACTGAGTCGAGTGCCTAAGAAAAATTTTGGGATCTTTTTTACTTGATGTTTCAGAGGCATCATCAGTTATGCCTTCCTGCAACTGCTACAAACCATCAGCTCCACTCATAAGTCATCGCAGTTCCACCACCTGCCGGCTTCCTGCTGTTTCTCCTGCTTGGCTTCACGCTACACATGGCCCAGTTTTACAATTCAAAATGGAAAATACTGCCTCACTGGACCCTTGGCTTGTAGTCACTGATGTTACTCTCTTCTGAAAATAAGTCGGCCTTCATAATTCCACCGTTATAATTTGAGCATCTTTCACCTCAACATATGTTAATGTGCATGTTTCTCTTCGGTCTGGAAGGAGGCCTCTGTAATGTTTGTGTCTGTCTGTCTGTCTGTTCCCTTCCCCCTTCGTCCCCAGGGCTGATTCCACTGATGGGTTCCTATCTCCCTGCCGAACTGGAAGCCGCAACGGAGAAAGGGAATGGGAGAACGCTTCCACAACTTCATCTGTGACCTCCAACACAGAGTACACCGGTGCGTGTGCCCCATGAGCTGTTCTCATGCACACCCAGCCAGCTTCGGTCTGCCTGTACAGATGGTGCAAATAAATCCGTTTCGCATCAAAGAAGCCAAACACCGGGAGGCTCTCTGTTACTCAGGTGCCCAGAAGGAGTGGTCTGGTGCTCCATCACTATCCTGAAAATAGATCGAGGCCTACATACAACCGGCACAAACGGCAGAAAGGCGCATGCGGAAAGGGATCCGCTGCGTTTAAACAGGACTGTGTGACTAACGCAATTCCTAACCTCCTGCACAGGCCCGAAGCTGTATAAGGAGCCGAGTGCCAAGTCTAACAAGCATATCATCCAGAATGCCCTGTCCCATTGCTGTTTGGCTGGTAAGGTTAACGAGGGCCAGAAGAACAAAATACTGGAGGTGAGTCTCCGCCAGGGTTCCACGTGTATGGAGTTTGCACGTCCTCCATGTCGGTGTGAGGTTTCCTCCAGGTACTCCAGTTTCCCCCCGCAGTACAAAAACATGCTGAGGCTGATTGGAGTTACCAAATTGCCCATACTGTAGGTGTGCATGTGTGAGTGACTGGGGTGTGAGTATGCCCTGCAATGGGCTGGTGCCCCATCCTGGATTATTCCCTGCCTTGCGCCTGTAGCTTCCAGTATAGGCATTGGACCCCCATCACCCTAAACAGGATAAGCAGTTATTGAAAATGGATGGATGAATCATTCTGTAAATGTCAGTGTGAGGAGGTCATGAAAGTGTGACAGGTCTACTTAGGGAGGACCAAGTCAGTGCTTGAGAAAATAACTCCAGCCTTGCATTTGTTTATAATGCAGATGAGCACAGGCTTCTATTTAACTGAAGCTTAGCTCTATCTGAAAGTTACCTGAATACCTGTTTGTCGTTGCCAACAAGAGTCATCCTCACACCCATTTAACAGCATAATCTTGAACAACTCTCTCGTTTCACCAAACAAATCATTTACATAGCACAAACTTGTTGTCTTAGCATTTCATGCTAATTCCAGCAAACCTTCCATGATTACTTGGTGATTCACACATTTGTGTTGTTGCTTGTTAATGAAAGACTTTGATTTTCCTAAATGTTCCTCCGCAGGAAATGGAGAAATCGGAGGCCAACAACTTCCTGATCTTGTTTAGAGACTCGGGTTGCCAGTTCAGGTCCCTTTACACATACTGGCCTGAGACAGAGGAGATCACAAAGCTGGTGGGCATCGGGCCAAAGAGCATCAATCACAAGATGATCGAGGGATTATACAAGTACAACTCAGACCGGAAGCAGTTCAGCCAAATCCCGGCCAAAACCATGTCGGCCAGCGTTGACGCCATCACAATCCACAGCCACCTCTGGCAAACCAAGAAGCCAGGCACACCCAAAAAAGTATCCACCAAGTCCTAGTATAGCAAGTCATTTTATTGGTTTATTTATCTATTTATTTTTATCCGGAACATTCACATTCATTTGCACTTCACTGTATCTATGACTATGTACCGCATGTGATTTCAACAAAGAAAATTGAGAAAGGAACATTTATTTTGTTTCTCTCTCGTCTTTTAGACCTGAACACAACTCTGTTGAATTATGCACAACTGGAATGTAAAACATTATTATTATTATTGTTTTTTTTTTAAGATATCCATCAAGTATGAGAAATGATTAACTCTGATTAACTCTATTATAGTATATGTGTGTTGGTGGTTTTTTGTAAGTGCCAAAACCCAGCATTTGGGTATAGTGGTGATGTTTGTTTGGTACCCTGAGCACTGAAAGCTTTTTGTCTGTACCGAGTCGGTTTGCTGATCTGTGTTGGCATCTGTGGCCTTGTGCTTGTTCACGTTTGAATGCTGCCTTGACTTGGCGTTAAGTTATTCCATAAGACGACTTCCAATGCAGGTCAAGTTTCTCTTTTTTTGTACTTACTTATATATAATTTTTCAGATCTGGAGATTGGGGGCCAAATTAAATCACAGATAGCGTGTTTTCTAGCTCGCTGGAAAGAGTAGAAATATGGACTCCATACTTTATTATTGACAGGGATATGCAGCACCATCCATTTGTGCAGAGCCTGTCTGGTACATAATACTTTTGATTCTCTCTGCATCAACTTCACAAGCTAAAATATTTAGTCATTCCTATGAATAATGCTAGAGTGTGATGTCTCTTACCTAGAGTGGTACAGGAATCTGTTATATGCATAGTGCATCACTAATTTCCCACCCTTTACAGGTGTTGTTTACCGTCCCAAAGTATTGTCACCAGTTCCACATAGAAAACGTAATACCTCCCAAATTATTTTGTGAAAATGGATTAGAATCCTTGCAGACAAATTCTGGTCATATCAAGCAGTTTGATCCATAATATATTCACACATTATTTCTTCAGGGGTGTATTTAATATTTTAATTTGATAAATATGAAAATCTTTCTCTATATTAAAAAATTCTTATTTATTGTTTTTGTTCTTGTTTATCCGGCATAAAAATATTTTAATTTCTTAAAGGTTTTGGAATGTACATTTTTGGTATATCCAAACTTATTTTCCTTTATTTTAATTATATGGTCTTCCAGGAAAGGTGTTGTACATGTGGAACAGTTTACAGAATATATACTTCAGAAGGGAAATGACACATAGTGTGCTCACCTCAGCAGAATTACAGTTTGCAGATTCCCCCTTCGCCTGTTAGTAGTGTCCCCCACTATGTTCTCTTCTGTCTGTGTTATTTTTCTGTTTACACTGTTTTGTTTAATTGCTCCTCATTTGTATAGGTGAGCTGTGCTTTATCCATACTGTAAATATGTCAAGGCAGTCAGTAATGTTCTTATATTTTTGGCAAGCATCTATCAGAGACTCACTGTTATGTTCTTACTGGTCTTATTTCAGGATAAATAGCTTTAAAGTCATTTTAATTGAAGGGTGTGTCAGCAGCTTTTACTACTTTTCCCATTTTCCCCATGATCAACACTTGTTGCATTACAGAAATATAGGAGAGATTCTCTACAATACTGACCCCCTGCTCTCTGCATGGAAGCAAAACCTGAAAAATTAAATTGAAAATGTTCAACTAACATTGGCCAAACTTCCATCATTAAGTTTACATGAGTTAGTTGCTTTGATAATATTTTATTTATATATACATACACTGACCTTAATACCAATTTAATAACCATTTATCAGCTAAAAGAATGTATTGTTTTTGTAGATTTACCTATTGCACAAATAATTGATTTTTTAATTCTATAAAGTATTTTATACTTTAAGTTGTCAGAAATATCAGTTTTTTCCATCTTTTATCAGCTGACGTGATTTGAATTTTACAAACGTTTACAAGTATTTATTTAATTAAAAAAAAAAGAAAAAGTTTACATTCCGTTATCCAGTGGCAAAAGGTCGCAGGATTAGCATTAAGTGCAAGATCCTCCAATATAGTGGTACGGGGCTGGACCAAAACGGTTCCTAGCGCTGCCCTGCAGATTGCTATACTTCCTGTAACCTTAAATACCCCCCAAACACGGTCTGGTGCTTCAATTGGGGGATATATTTATAGAACTGCCGTACAAGCGAATCGCGGGTGTTTCTAAACCAGGCAGTATGTATAATCGCAACCCGTGTAAAACTTTTCTGGGTTTCAACTTGTAGTGAAGTTTTTGTTGTTCAAATGCTGGTGTATTTGGATTTATTCGGCTGTTTAAAGCCGAGAAAGACGACTATTGTAAATGAGAACGATCGGGGATTTTTACGGTGATCTGTGAACTCATGTCCGTCATTTTGAAGCATCGCTTCCACCTTTTTTTGACGCTGTGCTGTCATAAAGTGTCAACATATTGGTGGTATTTTTTTCCTTTGCATTCAATAAAGTAAGCATGGCCTCACGTTTTCTCCCCTCACTTGAACATTTTCAAGTTAAACTGTAAACGGTCTCTAGAAATTTTGTTTTTATTTCAAAAATGATTTTCGAATTAAACAAATGTGTCTAGAGACAGCTAACGCGTTTGTTAAAAATGATGCATCAGGACTGTTTTACTTAAATTTTACTTAAAATGAAAACATCCTTTGCTACATCCTTTGTTAGATCACATAACTACTGGGGAACATAATTATTCTATTATTAAAAAGATGTTCCTATCAAAACATGACTATGATGAGTATATGTGATTATATTACTGGGGATATATATGTAAGCATTACGTTACATTCTGTGTGACCAGAAATATGAATCAACTTTTAGAATTTCTTTTTAATTCAAAGGATAATGCGAGACAAACTGTTTTGAAACGAACACGTATTTTTTCTTTTTTGTTCCTTTTGAAGGAAGGGATTACTGTGCTATATTGGTCTGCTCAAGGGTCGCGCTCCAAATTCCTGTCAAAAAGAAAAACATTAAGACTATAACTCTTTTAGATGTCCTGCAAAACTTACCAATGTCTTACATTTTAATGTCTTTTGCCAGAACAAGTGTACAGATAGTTGTCGATTAATATGTATGAATCAATCGACTTTCAAAAAATCGTTTACCTCCATTCATTATTGTTTGCACTTTAGTAATACTTTTCATATGAATGTGTTTTTTATATATATATATATATATATAGGAGATAAATGGAACGGACAGTTTCCCTTTTTCCGTTTGCGTTTTAGAAGGTTAACGCCACCAAAGCTGAGATAGAGGACATAGGGGGATAAAGGTGCTAATTCTCCAGGCCCAGCTTGCGCGCGGCAGAACATCGAGCGGTGCCAGGTGGGGTCGGATAGGGAACCTGCATACGCGGCGGCGGCTGGCAGTCACTGGCAGGGGCCGCTACACCAAAACGGACATATCTCCTATGGAAGGACGAACATCTTGGCTGTGTTTTTACATTATACCATCAAAACACTGCAAAATGTAAGAAAAGTCCGTAAAAACAGGATCCAATGTACCGTGTTAATACGAAGGAATTTTCCGTATATATTTTTCACAGGTGTTTTACCCTATAATTTGAATTTCGCATTCCATCGGGGAGCGAGTACACCCTCTAAATTTAACAAAAAAAATCCGTAAAAAACGGATAATGTACTGGTAATTTTTTGCCAGTATACATTATCCATTTTTTTACGGATTTTTTTTACAGTGTGACTAAATGCGGTGCAAAAGGGAGACACTCCAAATAATTTGCATTCTGAAATTCACGTTGACTATTGTGTTTCTATGTAATATGTCAAAACAAATGACTATCTGTGATCATTTGCAGCTACTGAACATTACTTTTCCGGTCTGTACGCGTCTGTTTATCCAGTCGTGAACTTTCTGAAAACACGCACCAACTACCGGCGGCCAGGAATACCTGGTAATTCACGGCAGAATTTATTATCGCGGTGATGAGGTTCGGACCGCGTTCAGGCTGCGGATCCTCACCTGAGGGCTTTGGTAGCTCCGTGTGCGCGCACGCCAACCTCTCCTTTTAATCAAATGTCTTCCAAGGACCCATAACGACCAGCAAACCAGGTAAATGAGCGCAATGTCTTATAATTCACTATGCATGGAGCCGATGTCAGGGGCAGGGGGGAGAATGGGCACGAGCGCTTTTGGGGCGAAGGCGCTCCGGGGGCTTTGCGGATCATCACCCGGGTGCGGACTCCCGCGGCTGCCCGCTACATGCTGGGATCTTCTGCCCGCTACATGCTGGGATCTTCTGTCCGCTACATGCTGGGATCTTCTTTGCAACCAGGAGCATCGTTACCGGAAAAAAACGATGGGCGGAGACATGCTTGAGACGCAGAATCTGAGAACCGGGCTCTGGTAGCTGAACTCCAGCAGTGCTGGATGTAAAGGGGTCGCTGGTGGTATTTCTAGCGGAGAACCGAGATCTCTGCCCGCGGTTCATGTGTCTGTAGGGGCGGCCAGGTGAGATTCTTAACCCCGCTTTGAAGCCGGATCCGATCCGCAGCGTCACGCTGCTCCGCTTTTCGGGTCCCTCCGTGGCCGCGTTGGGTCTGTAGCGCTTCTCTCCTTAATGGCGCATATGCATCTCCATACATCTAAGTGCGCTCATTGCATGGGCTTCTTTGCGGGGGGACTGAGATCGGCGACGGCTGCTTTTTGTCCTTAATGGTGCCGTTTAACGTGACGGCGTGTGGCAGCCAGGCGTTGGAGGAGCTGCTCAGGTGTCCGGCAGCATAAATCAGGCTCAGCTGGGCAGAGCTGCCATTCGGTCTCGTTTCGCTGCGCAGCGTTTGTGCGCCTGTGTGATCGCATTGCTCTTCTCTGCTTTTTATGTAATTTATGTGTTCCTTTCTGATGGTTTTTCATTATTATTAGTACGACTGGTAATACTGCGTAAGGGGTTAACATCTAATATCTATGCTAAAAGGCAGCCCACATAATCACGCAATTGACACTTTTTTTACATGTAGAACTAGGTATTCCGGGGTGTGGACCACCTTAAATTGTTACTACACCATATGGTGATAAAGCGTTAAATAATCGAGCCGTAATAAGATATTGTAACATACCTGCAAAGGAGCGCCACCTTCCTCTCGTTCCTCTCATTATTGGGCGAATCGGCCCTTTTCTTTTGTTAAGGGGTCTGTGGCCGCTCCTTTGGACAGCGCGATTGGCAAAATATACTATTCAGATATTGTCAAATAGGCAGCATTTCAATAGGTATGCGCTTTAGGCTGAAATGTAATTAAATAGGCATTTGTCAATGTTTATTATCACATTACAGGGATGAGTATTGTTAAAATGGGACAGTTAAACTTTGCGTTTAATATGTGTTTAGCAATACTTTATTTTCCCGTCTATATTGTGTTAATGGGCCATTAATGTATCTATAATGGAATCGAGTTTGGGTTCAAGACATTGAGATGATTCTGTGATTGTTGAGCAAAAAAAGTGTCTCATATTAATTATACTCACCGTCCTATTAGCACGTAAAGTTGATTCCATCTGCCTCTTTAACATCTTCAGCCGTACCGGTACTTTCAGCATGGCGACAGGACTCCGAAGTTCATTTAAACCTGTTTGCTAATGAATTCATTTTTTTTTTCCATCTTAAAGTAGGACAGCATGACAGCGGAGGAGGTGATTAACATCAGGGAGACGGAGATCATAAAACTGATCCTGGACTTCCTGAACTCTCGCAAACTGCACATCAGCATGCTGGCCCTGGAGAGGGAGAGTGGGGTCATAAACGGCCTCTACTCGGACGACATGCTCTTCCTCAGGTGAGACTTGCTTCACCGTTTCCGGATTAGTATTGCTGCAAATTCTATATTAGCCTCCTTACTTGTTTGTCTTCTGATGATCTAGACATTGGTGGGTCTGGCATATCAAATGAATTATTAAGCTACTCAAAAATGGAGAAATGTGACCGTGCTTACAGCCTCAAGGTTCAAGTTTAAGATGTTTGTGTTCAAATGTCATCCCTGTATTACTGTTGAGGCCTATATCATTTTAACATTTATTTTTGTGATAATGACATTTTATCATCACAGGACATCTGATCTTCCTAAAATTGTAACCCACTGCAGTTTATTCACAGACCTCCATTTGAACTGTCAGGCCAATCGGGCAAAGCCGTTACGACTCCCACTGGCTGATGTAAGCTCCATCCTTTGCTAGCCTTCACATTCTTTGTGAATTTGCCAATCGCTTGGTTTAGGCAGCTGGTGCTGGATGGCCAATGGGATGAGGTTCTTCAGTTCATCCAGCCTTTGGAGTGCATGGAAAAGTTTGACAGAAAGAGGTAACAGATTTTTTTTTTTTGCCTAGCATCTGGTATAATGTTATAATAATAATTTGTGTATTCTTAGATTTCTAATTTTAATATAGCATTGGACATGTAGGTTCTGAACAGATATGGTAAAATTAAGCAGTATATAAGTATTGTAGCACCGCAAGTAAAGTTTCCTTACTTAGTTCTTGTATGGATGTCATAACAACATACAATTTTTTTGCCCAGAAAGGTGCATTGTTAAATTGATTATGTACAGGTATCCGTCAACTTACGTCTTATGGAGTAACATCCAATCACATTTACGTCCGCGGTCCATAGTAAATATCACTAGTGTGACATACGCCTGAAAGCGGATGTAGTAGAACGTTAACGGGTGTATCGCTTAGTGTAACAGGTGCAGGAGAATGGGCAGCACTGCCAGCCGTATAATGACCCACTGCACATATATAACATGTAATACGGTATGCATACAGTAATGTGTATGTAACCTAGCGCTACAATACGCAGATATGGTACAGATTCAGGAGAATGGGCAGCACCGCCAGCCGTATAATGAGCCACTGCCCATATATAACATGTAATACGGTCTGCATACAGTAATGTGTATGTAACCTAGCGCTACAATACGCAGATATGGTACAGATTCAGGAGAATGGGCACCACTGCCAGGCATATAATGACCCACTGCCCATATATAACATGTAATATGGTATGCATGCAGTGATGTGCATATAACCTACAGCTACAATACGCAGATATGGTACAGATTCAGGAGAATAGGCAGCACTGTCAGCCATATAATGAGCCACTGCCCATATATAACATGTAATACGGTATGCATACAGTAATGTCTGTGCAACCTAGAGCTACAATATGCAGATATGGTACAGATTCAGGAGAATGGGCATCACTGCCAGCTGTATAATTATCCACTGCCCATATATAATATGTAATATGGTACGCATACAGTACTGTGTATATAACCTACAGCTACAATATGCAGATATGGTACAGATTCAGGAGAATGGGCATCACTGCCAGCAGTATAATTATCCACTGCCCATATATAATATGTAATATGGTACGCATACAGTACTGTGTATATAACCTACAGCAACAATATGCAGATATGGTACAGATGCAGTACCAGTACTAAAAAGAAACTTTCTGTACTGTACAACAAAGTCTTCTGCCGCTACTTCAGGCACCATCTTCGTTCTCGGCTCCTACTGTTTGCTACCATGCTCATCATGGTGCTGTTCGTGCTTATCTCACACTAAATTTAAGTGCAATCTCTGTGGGTGTACTGTGTGTGTTTGGGGGTTGGGGGCTGAGTGGGTCCCTGCGTAGGCAAACCTACGCCTGTGCTGTACATTCGCAGATTCCGCTACATAATGCTGAGGCAGAAGTTCCTGGAGGCCCTGTGTGTGAACAATGCCATGTCCGGTGAGCAGGAGCCGCAGCACGTAAGAGCCCCCCCCCCCACCCAATAAGCCGCAGCGTGTCTGCTGTGCGGACTCCTCGCACTCAGGATTTTTTATTTGTTTGTTTTTGTTTTTCCAATTCCAGTGAAGGGCTTTTGAAAGGCAATTTGATTCTTTGGATCTATACTTCTGGGCAAAAACAAGAGCCAAACCCAAAATTGCAAAATATTGCGCTTTTACTGGTCTTCACAGCTAATCATTGGTCAGACAATTAGCAACAACTGAGAAAATGCATCCCGAGACCTGTCACCATTTTCACAGCACTGCTCATCACCGCAGCCAACTGCTGGGGGGGGGGGGCAACCTGGAAACGGAGAAATTCACCCACGTGGTCTTGTATGCAAAGAGAAAATCACAAAAAATGTATATGTTTGGTTTATTTTGACATTGTGGTGAGCATTTTTTCAGTCCCCACAAGGGGAAACTGTATTTTATAAAAATTTGTGACTGCAATCGAAAAACTAAAAATTTTGTTACTAATGGTTAAGATTAGGGGTGTTTTAGGCTGACTTTTCTCTCTTCCTGCTCTCTGTGCCTCTGCAGCTGGAGCTGACCATGAGAGAGGCGGTCCAGTGCCTCCACTCCCTGGAGGAATGCTGCCCGTCTAAGGAGGATTACCGCAAGCTCTGCCTGCTCCTAACGCTGCCACGGCTGACGCAGCACGCCGAGTACCGCGACTGGAGCCCCAGCACGGCCCGCGTGTGCTGCTTCGAGGAGGCCTGCGCCATGACCGCCGAGTTCATCCCAGCCAACCGCAAGCTTAGCGAGGCGGGCTTCCGGGCCAGCGACGATCGCCTCTTCCAGCTGCTCATCAAAGGCGTGCTGTACGAGTGCTGCGTGGAGTTCTGTCAGAGCCGGGCCACGGGCGAAGAGATCACGGAGGGGGAGGTGCTGCTGGGCCTCGACGTGCTCTGCGGCAACGGCTGCGAGGACCTGGACCTCAGCCTACTCTCCTGGCTGCAGAGTCTGTCTCCGGACGTCTTCTCCTGCGCCTTTCAACAGAAGATGCTCAGCATCCATGTGGACAAGCTGATGAGGCCGACCAAGGCGGCCCAAGCAGACCTGCTCACCCCCCTCATCAGCAAGCTGTCCCCCTGCCCCGTGTCCCCTGTGCGCCGGCCCCAGTCTGCTGATGCCTACATGTCCCGGTCCCTCAATTCCGCCCTAGATGGCCTCTCCAGCGGCCTGTCTGGCAAAGAGAAGCGTGCAGCCGACGTCAAAAACAAGACCTCGCCCTTGTCACACTCCTTTGCCAACTTCCAGTACTCTGGTGGACCGAACCTGACCCGGAACCTGATGGAGAACTCGGGTTTCCACTCCAGGGACTCTCCTGAGAGGTCGGGCTCATTCCACAGCCTCCTGTTCATAGCATCACTTTTTGAATTAGAATTATTTATGTCTTTCAGGAACATTCATGGTGCATTTTTGTAGTCAGTGGCCATGTTTTGACGTTTGGTTCATTACTGTTCGACAGGCTGTCGTGAGAGTTCAGTATTTTTTATGTAAAAACAGCATCAAGCACGTATTGCATTACACAGCACATAGTATTTGTGGGCATAAGGTGTACAGGTCAAAAACTCATTGTTACCAGGCTCCAAGTACAGTTTTGTGTTTCAGGTTGAATGGTTTCCCAGGTGGATAGGACAGGAGGGTTGTTTTATTGCCTGACCCACTGTTACTGTACATGGTAGTCCCTGGATAAGACACTGACCCATTTCATGATTCTGAATACTGTCTAACGAAGCTGAAAAGTGTTAAGTATGAAGTGAGTGTAAGACATTTAACTGGGTCTGTCTAGTTAGTGACTTGGATTCCCCTCCTTAATGGTGCAGGCTGGATGTCCCAGTGGATGGTGGGGCGGGTTCTGGGGCCCCCTGCTTCCCCAGATCCTCCTCAGCTCCCGGTGGCGAGGCTTTGTCCTCGGAGAACAATGAGGTAAGCCCCCCCGAAAATTTGTCTAGATCAAGTGTTTTTTTTCTACTCCTTGTACTGCAGTCTGTAGCTGCTAGATGCCGCATAAGCTATTGTCCTCTTTTATCACCATTCTAAATTTATCAAGTCATAAATCCCATTAACCATCTTGTCTGGTCAGCAATGCAGAGGGAAGGGATAGATGTGACATCACAGCAGTAGGAGTTTCCTGCATTCGCCACACATGATTGGTCAGTTACGCCCTCCTTGGAAGGGTCACTTTGTCAATTCCTGCAGCGACCCAGCCAGACGGAATATCGGCATTCCTGCTAACGAGACGGAATCGGCAGGCTCGTTATCACAGATTATAATGACTAATGCGTGTTAGGCTGGATGTAGGATGTTAGGCTGTCATTTATCTAGTTAAGTAATACATTTTAAATATTCTGCTGAATTAAAAATATGAGCAGCCAGCCTAGGGTTGTGAACTGTAATCTGTAGGCACAGGAGGATGGAAGTTGCAGATTTGCAGAGGGTGAGTGGCGCCGTGGCCCACTGTCGTTTTGGCTTTTTGGCACCCGCACCACACCCCTGTCCCGTGCCTCGCTGCCTGACAATTCCTTGCCGTCCAGTTCCAGGAGTACTACAGGCAGCGGATGCGCGTGCAGCAGCACCTGCAGCAGAAGGAGCAGCAGAGGCAGCTGTACCGGCAGATGCTGCTGGAGGGCGGTGTGCATCAAGAGGAGCGGCCCAAGGCACAGCAGAACCTCACCGAGAAGTTCCTCAACAGGTCGGCCTTCCAGAGTGCCTCGGCCTTCTCTCACAGCATTCAGTTCATCCCTTCTCTTGGCTTTACAAGGTTTGGTTTGGTGCATTCCAAACCAGGAGATGCCATAGGAAAGAGCCTCATTTGTATGTTACCATGGTTTGTAGAAGAGACGTTTAAACGTCGTGGTCTATACAGGCCAATATTCTACACGCGTCTGGGGGAGAGGTCTATTAAGGCTCCATTTAATGTGGGAGTATGTTACTAATTAATGAATATTTTTTAAGCTTATGAACTGTAAGGCTCTTTCTGCTCCTTTAGATTACACTTGTATGGAGGTTGTGGGGGAAACTGTACATTTGTCAGAATCTGTTCTGTGGTCAGAGTAGCCTTGGGTGTATATTTGTTCATGCAGGTCCATTCAGAAGCTGGAAGAACTGAATGTGGGGATGGACCACCTAGGAGGCGATGTCCAGTCCCTGAGCCAGCAGTGCAACGGGAGGTTGAGGAGCACAGGCCCCACCCACAACAGCCAACCCACCAATCAGACTCTTGAGGGACAGCCGTTGCGGGGTGGCCCTAGTATGGTCAGCAGCACCCCTCAAAGGGGTGGAGCTTGTGGCATGCCCCTGTTGACAGAATCCCCGATCCACATTTCCCAGAGGTGAGTAGACCTTCACAAGCAGACTGCTCTCGCAGCAACGCCACGAAGATCACACTGATGTCCAAGGGAGACCACTTGTGCAGATGACTATGGCATGGCTGTCTTATCCCAGTACGCAGAAGGGCAGAGCTGCCCAGCCGGGTGCTGAAGAGGAGTCTGGCTACTCGCCAACCTGCAGCAGGCTCATGGAGGTAGGGCTTTGTTCTCCGTGGTGCAGACAGGTTATATAAATAGGCAAAGGCCTTTAAGGCCTCATGAAGGAGCTAATTAATCGGTCACAGTGATCACTTTAATTGTAAAAGGTGGCATTGGCAGGAATGGAGATATTTAGCCCTTGGGCAGCTTTGAAGTTTAGTGGCTGACAGCCAAGGTGATAACTTTCTGTTCAAACAATGGTTTAACTCATCGATTTACTGCTGGGACACTGAGAAACCATAGAACCTGTGGCTTCCTGTGGATGTGATTGGCGGCTTCGGTTCAAACTCAACAATAATGATTCCTTTGGGTTTCTCTAGTTACAGTATAATAGGGTTCAGGAGAAATCAGTCATGCATTACAAGCATGTTACAGACTCCTTAAAATGTTATGTAGCAGGTGCTTCTTTAAGAATGTTGTTGTTGTTATTTTGGTTGGTGAATGTATGGACGATCACTCATCTCCAGGTGGAGTGACCATTTGCCCACTCTGTCTGTTCCAGGGGGAAGAACCCAAGGCTCAGTTTGTGGCCGTCAGTGTCCTGGAAGACACGCAGGCTGTCCGTGCAGTGGCCTTTCACCCTTCGGGCGAGCTGTATGCCGTAGGCTCAAACTCCAAAACCCTTCGAGTCTGTGCCTACCCAAATGTCCTTGATACCCGGTAGGCAATCCCTGCATAATGCCTGGCTTCCAAGTGACAGGAAGTACACTCAGTGGTTAGCCATGCTGTATCAGCTTGTGGAGTGTGCTCTAGTGGATCCATCCTTAGGACATGAAATCAGTTCCCTTGGTCCCCCCACACATGTTAACACCCCAAAAACCAGCAAACATTCTGAACTCCCATGGAAGAGGGTTCCCCACCCCTGATTTGAGGTGTTCTAAGCAGTGTTTTCCTACCTGGTTCTTAGGGACCCCCAGACAGTCCACGTCTTTTACCAAGAGCTGGGGAGTGCAAAAATGTGGATTATCTGGTAGGAGGCTGAGGGGTAGCACCAGGTTGAGAAACACTGATTTATAGGGTTAGGGTTTTTACCCGTGATGGATATTAAATATAATGCAAAAAGGTACATCAGTACCTTCTCAGAATTTTAACTTGTAGCATTTTAGTCATAAGTCACATGTTAATGCTGAGATAATGACCTTTTACCCTCCTCCTCTTCCTCAGTAGCTCAGACATCCCCAACTCGCCCATTGTCCACTTCAAGAGGAACAAACACCACAAGGGCTCCATCTACTGCGTGGCCTGGAGCCACTGCGGCCAGCTGCTGGCCACCGGCTCCAACGACAAGTACGTCAAAGTGCTGCCCTTCAACGTGGAGACCCACAATGCCACAGGTGATACGTCCTACCAGGCCAGGAGCTCCATGGCCGCGGTCCAGATCGCCGGCTTTGCCTGGGTTATTGCTTTAATTCGGATGTTTAATTAGATCTTCCACCAAAAAGAAAAAGAGATTTAAAGGAAGACAAGCCTGCTGGATGTTTAGTGCTGAAACAAGATTACTGTGGGTGTGGGGGGGGGGGGGGGGGGTGCATAGTTGATAGTGGGGGACCAAAAGTTTCCGAATGAATGGGAAGGTCTGATATTTTGCCAAG
>JAODKM010000032.1:14854161-14873653 GCA_026780845.1 Petrocephalus sullivani | reverse complement strand
AAGTGGTTATTTTAGATTTCTTGTACACCTGTCTTAGAATGTAAGGGATACTGGAGCTTGGTTGGGGTGGTGGGATGTCTCGCGGTGGGTGCCGGGAAATCTCCCTTATTGTCAAATCCAAAACTTGACAGGTATGTAGGTACGTGTGTGTGTGTGTGTGTGTGTGTGTTTGCGTATATGGTAGGTTTTTGTGGGAACCATTTTTAAGAAAAAACATTTTGTCAGTACATTTTACCAAAACTAGCTTGGTATAACCAGAGCCTCTGCTTAATAAAACAGTTTGGTGAATGCAATCAAAAAACTAAATTAGCCAAAGGTCTTATATTTTGTTTGGTTATTTATGGTTAAGGCTACAATTACATTTACAGCATTTGGCAGATAACCTTAACCCTTTAAGCACTTATGCAAGTCGCTCTGGCTAAGGGCATCATAGTTTAGGATTTGGGTTTTGTCCATAGAAATGAATGGAGAGTCCTCACAATGATATGATGATAGGAATATATGAATATGTGTGTGTGTGTGTGTGTAGGTCCAGACCTGGAGTTCAGCATGCACAATGGGACTGTCAGAGACCTGGCCTTCATGGAGGGGCCGGAGAGCGGGGGTGCGATCCTGATCAGCGCCGGGGCAGGAGACTGTAACATCTACACCACCGACTGTCATCGGGGCCAGGGGCTGCATGCGCTCAGTGGGCACACAGGTACGATGGGGCAGCACCCCCCCCCCATCAGCTGGAGAACGGAACAGTCTTAGAATGGGGTTGACTAGTGAAGCTGACTGTTCCTGAAACTTCCATGCCAGGCTTCTCGTTTCTGATTCCAGGCCACATCCTGTCCCTCTACACCTGGGGAGGGTGGATGATCGCATCAGGGTCCCAGGACAAAACCGTGCGATTCTGGGATCTTCGGATCCCTAGCTGTGTCAGGGTGGTGGGGACAACGCTGCATGGCACAGGTACATCACCGTGGTTTTTCTGCTCTTATTAGCAAAAAATGGCACCCTGTTTTAGTTCAGACTGTCCACTAGAGGTCACTGTTGTTTCTTCTTTGGGTTGTCTGTACCTAAGACCAGTTCCTCCATGCTTGTGCCTTTTATCGTCTCTCCACTCCCGTGCCAAAATAAACGGCGGTAATCCCCCAGGTAGCGCGGTAGCTTCTGTGGCTGTGGACCCCAGTGCGCGGCTCTTGGCCACGGGCCAGGAGGACTCCAGCTGCATGCTGTACGACATCCGCGGAGGCAGGATGGTGCAGACCTACCGGCCCCACGCCAGTGACCTCCGCTCGGTGCGCTTCTCCCCGGGGGCGCGCTACCTGCTCACTGGCTCCTACGACTGCAAGGTCAAGGTCACGGACCTGCAAGGTGGGGGCCGTATAGCCACGCAGATCATGGCGCAGGAAGGGCTACTTCATCAGAGCCAATTTTTGATCGCGACTATATCGGCAGTTATCTTTTCTATCCACCCCAGTCATCGTGATGGATGCTGCAATGTGTGCCCACTGGAGTGTGGGGGGGGGGGGGTGTGACCCGAGCCGCCTCTCATTATAAATGGCCACCTGCCATGTTTCCTCAGGGGATTTGACCAAGCAGCTGCCTGTCATGGTGGCAGGGGAGCATGCAGACAAGGTGATCCAATGCCGGTGGCACCAGCAGGACCTCTGCTTCCTGTCGTCGTCGGCGGACAGGACCGTGACGCTCTGGGCCCACGCCTCCTAGGTGATCCACTCCCCGTGAAGGTCAGAGTAGGAAATCGTCACCTTCGCCATGACTGTCGCCCACCCCGAGCAAGCCTGGGAACAGTGATCACACAATCTGTCAGAAAAACACCATCACTGGGCAGTTGCCACTGCTGTTTTTGAAGGTACCTTTATATGAGTTACTGCGTCCTGAATGGTAATCCAGGCCACTTTTTCCATTCAAATCATGCAAAAATATAAAGTATGTATATTGTGCCTTGAGAGATCAGTATGTGTGGTTTTGCCTGAAGGCATACCTGTCTTTGCAATAATATCAGCAAGTAACAAATGTGAGTGAGGTGATTGTGGTGTCATTTTTTTGTGAGATAACAGAAAAAGCTAGTGCCTCAGTTTCCTACATTTTAAATATTTTTTCCCATTTCCGCAGAATTTGTCATACGGCCATTAAGACACTACAAATTCTGGAGATTTAGGAGTTTTCAACTTAACTTTTAAATAAATTTGAATAAGAAATGCATTTCATTTTCATATAGGAATTCTTATGGGACCTTGTAAAATGTGGTTTTTAAACTGTGGGCATATTTGTGCCTCCAAACCCTATTCTATGGGTAATTGCAAGTATTGATGTTGTACTTGTATTTCCAGTGACAATTAGCTTATGTTTGTTATTAAGGATAATAAATCTTCATGGCCATTTTGAAATTTATACCCAACTAGCTTTACTGCATGACATCTCAATTTGACATGTTCACTATAATAAATGCCGAAGAGTAATTACATTTCTGTGGCACAAAAAAACATTCTCCTGTATATTAATTTGCACTTTGTCGAGGTAGATTAGATGAAAAGCTAATTCAACCTCAAACACAATTAGTGCTTTTTCCTGGAATTGTCCATTTAAATGAATGTTGTGAGAATATTTTAAATAAAATATTTAAAGCTTTAAATATTTTATGTTCCCTGAATGTTTAGGCTGCTATGTCACCTGATTAAAGGCCTTTATAACATTCTATGGTCTCTGAATAGTGATTTAGTTCACTAGCCTTGCAGAAACCTCTGCATGCCCCCTGTGTCAGGGAAGAGGGTCCCTGGAGCATATCCTAAACTGTTGCCCAAAGGCCCTGGGAGAGGGACGTTACCGGTGGCGCCATGACCAGGTGCTGAAGGTCTGGTCCTGCAGAGGCTATTAGCACGAGGATCTCACAGTAGGCAGCAACAACCCTTAAAGTGCTCTGTCAGGGCAGACGAGAAGCTGCAACAAAGCACAATCCAGATGGGGGCTTCTGGCAACAGCACAGGACTGGCAGCTGAGGTTGACCTGGAGAAACAACTGAAATTCCCAGACACCACAGTAAGGACATCCTAATAACCATAGTCATCAGGACGTCATTTGAGGACGACCTAAGGACGTCTTTCTGTTTTCTGGGTAGTTCCCACTGCCATCAATTAAGTAGCAGCGCGTCAATGTCACCTAGCCCGTGACGACAAATTAGTAGGCGTCAAGGTTTTTGTAAGCTTTTAAAATACCATGAAGGTGGCCCACCTCCACCTATAACGGCACTGACGTGTAAACAGCGGTCAACATACTTTTCAGAAAAAAGGTCTATTTTTGTCACTACTCCATCTCTATCGCTCTATATCAAATTCCCACTTCCGCCCTCCAATATGGCGCGGTCACGTGACCACGGCCCGCGGCGCAGCGCAAAGCATGACGGTTCCCTCAGCCGTAGGTCCGAAAGTGAAAGTAAAGAGATTCGCATGAAATGGGAACAAGAATTGCTACTTTGTTTTATTTACATTCACACTAACAGTTATTGTTAATGTATCGATGCAGACAATGCCCTGATACCTATAACGGTAAAAGTAACGTCATTTAAATGGCGGCTGCTTCCTCTCGATTCGGCAGAATAGTTAATATATATTTAGATTATTAAACATAGTGAGCTTAAGTGCGTGTTTACTTAAGTATGACATTTAGTATTGGGAAAGCGTGCGTCCTTCTGCTGGGATGTTATGTCTTGTTGCTCGTGTTGGGACAAAACGATGAATGGATTGACCCCACTGACATGTTCCAGTATGACGCCACTTCGAAGACAATGAGGCGAAAGCTTGGGGAACTCAAGGCAAGTCCAGTTACACCGGTGTTTTATTCTTTGTTCATGTCACCCCATTTTATTGTTTTTTTTAAGTCGTGTTTTTATCAAGTGTTTCTGACTCCTGTAGTACCACTTGCCAGAAAGTTTTCGGTCAATCCCACACTGCCTGCAATTAACCGACTACCATATATTATTATTATACGATGTATAATGTTAAGAAACACCTAATGCTAATTATAGGGTCAAGCTGGAGTGAAAACCTCCTGGCAGGTAGGGCTGCCACATTTCATGCAGAAAAATAAAGGACGCCGACCAAAGTGGGGACTTGCCACAACCACGATGCACCAGTGGTGATAAATCAAAACTTCAAAACCGAAACCGTATTGGTTAAAAACGGGAATCACAATTGTATTGTAAAATACGGGACGATTTCGTATTTTAAGGGACGTGTGGCAACCCTATACCTGCAGGTGGTACGTACTCCAGGAGCAGGACTGCACCGTTTTAATACATCCATCTTTCGATCGTTTATCTAGTGCAGGGTCGCGGTGAATCATCATCATCAAAATGATAATAAGAAAACAAAAAATGAACATTACAACTTGACCGAGTTCTTGTAAAAGGTATGGAAGAATAGGATTTGTTTGTCTGTTTTAAGAAAAGTCCTCCCGTCACAAGCAATCGAGACCTTAATAAGGACGAGAGCCCATCCGATAAAGTCGGCAGTCACTGTCCGGGGACGCTTTATTTCTTACAGAAAGAGGTAGGTGCATTAACACTAATAAAACGTGTGTATGGAATAAATCACATGTCTATAAACAGCACGTTTCATGCATATCGCATCACTTATTTTATTTGTATATACAGTATTCAGTTTGTGTACCGTGCTGTGCTAATTGTCTTTTTTTAAGATTCAAAATGTAAAACTCCAAGCTCGCAACTTTATGGAACAAGAAGGCTTGGACCTGGATCCAGAAAGCAAACTAGGCCAGCTGCTGGATAGCATTCAACACTTACCTGATGTAAGGACGGGTGTTAGCCGTTTGTCACAGCTATGCTATGCTCATGTGATTTTTCTCTAAATTTGGTATTAATTAAGACGAATGGGATGTGACTTGATAGAGGTGAATTGGAATCTGTAATTAGCCATTGGTGGCAGTAAAAAACTGGTTTGACTCCGTTAACTGCTAATAACAGAGCCCCAACAAGTCAACAGACCTTAGCTTTACAGGCAAATCTCTTTTCAACATTCCTGTACAGTAGTTTGCAGGGGGCACTTTTCTATAGTTAATTTCCATCCATCCATTGTCCAACCCGCTTATTTTAACGGGGGTCCAGAGCCTATCCCGGAAGCCACGGGCACAAGGCGGGGAACAACCCAGGATGGGGGGGGGCACATTGCTGGGCACACTCACACACCAGTGCAATCTAGTAACTCCAATTAGCCTTAGCATGTCTTTGGACTGTGGGGGGAAACAAGAATACCCGGAGGAAACGGCACAGGGAGAACATGCAAACTCCACACACATGCGACCGGGGCGAGATTCGAACCCCAGTCCCAGAGGTGTGAGGCAACAGTGCTAACCACCGAACACCATGCCGCCCTTATAGTTAATTTCATATACTGAAATCTGCTGCTAACTACATTGGACAATCTGCTCTACACTAAACCACCCAGTAAATTATTGCAAATAATAACAGTACTCAAGTTGGAATCACACCATTTTGTGTGCATAGTAGAGATGCTTATTTATCAAAGCTCCTTCAAACTGCATTGTGATTTCATATGCACAGATACTTACATTTATTTAACAGTTTTGAGGTTAAGGGCCTTTTTCAAATGCCCAATGGCAGGAGTGGACAATCTTATCCAGAAAGGGCCGTCGTGTATGCGGGTTTTCGCTGCAACTCCCTAATTAGATTATTAAATAGAGGACTGTATACACATCAGCCCTTTGCGGATAAGATTGCCCCCCCATGCCCAATGGTGACATCACTGACAACCAGGTGATTTGAACCAGTGATCTTCCAATAATGAGTCCTAGCCCACAGATATACACCAATATGATTATTCCCCGGCTATAAAGATTGCATGTATAGATTAACCTGAATGCAAACCATACAACCATCAACCAATCAACCATTTACAAGCAGTACAAAGGCCTGGGGAGCCTAACCAAGCCAGCACAGGGTACAATGGAGGGGTACATCCCATTAACACACAAATATGCATACTCTGGGCAAATTCAGGGAATGTAATGATACTAAATGCATGTTTTTAGACTTTTTAGAACGCAGAGGGAACTTCATACACATACAGGCAGGTCAGGGTTTAAAGCCTCAAAACTTAGACATGAAGTAACGGCTCCCTCTACTGTCGAAATGCAGCTCTGAATAACCCAATAGATGCAAAAGTAACTTTGCTGAATTAATTCTTTGGTCATATTTTTCATCATAGCAGAATGATGAGGATTTTCACCGTCTCCCAAACCAGTGCCTTACCTACTGTATAAAAATCAGAACATGTACTATGGTAAGTTCAGATTTTTATTTTTTTTTACTCTAAAGAGCTATTAGAATTGAGTCAAAAAGTACATCTGAGGTTTCATTTCTTTGGCACAGATGCTGTTGGACAGATTTGTGCCAGAATTACTTGAGATTATGACCTTCTTGTCAGAACGATACGTACACTGGCTGCTCCTAGCTGTGACACTCCTGCTCTTGGTAAGACTGGCAGCTGCTGCACGTTCAGTTCTCGGAATCAGAAATGTCCTGCCCTCGCACGTAAGCAGTCTACTGGACTCCTGTGAGCAAATACATGCATCCTCATCCCAAACTAGATTTTTTTTCCCTTTATACAGACTGACTTAAATATTCCAAAATATTCACTTTGTCCAGCAAAGAGAAATGAGAATAAGGAAAACTCCTTGTGAATTACGTTCGTTGGTAGATGGGTGTACAGTGTGTTTCGCCAGGACTCCATAATGTCTTCATCTATTCCTTTTGCATTATCCTGAAGAATTGAACTTTTTATATTTCTTTGTAAACAAATTTTTGCAGCTACTTAAACCTTAAGAAAAAAGTGTCCTGGGTACCACCGAAAATACAAGTGTCTGGAACGATACTGGAGTTATGATGTTTTAGGGTGAAGAACAGCAGAACTGTGCATGATTCAGATTGCTAGTGATAGTAAAACAAAGCAGCAACTCACAGGCAAAGAGTCTGTGCTTTTGTACAACCTTACACCTCATTGATTCCATCTTTCCATTAATTTTTTCAGCATCTTTCTTTCAGATTTTATCATCTGCACCTTAGCTGAGGTTTTTTGTGGAACATCAGCAGGTCCTAACTGGCAGATGGACATGCCCAACGTTTATGCACATGCGTTTGATATGCATTGCATTTGCACAAGTCTTAGCAAGTGTTCCCGTTATTTTGACAGCAACTTGTACATCCAGCCAATGGTCAAACAGTTTTCCTCCATAGTAGATTTTACAGAAGCTACTTTTTCATTGGTTTTTAAAACACACGTTTGTTTCCTTTTATGTTTTATAAAGTTTGTCCGGCACCTAGCAAAATACTTCAGAAGAGACGGGGAGCAGGAACCTGGAGAAGTCGATCCTCAAGAAATCCAGCCTCCCAATGACAACCACCAGAATAACTGGCAAGCAGAGGAAGAAGAAAGAGAGCGTAGCATGGAGCCACCCCCAGATATGCCTGCTGAGGGCCAGAGGTCTAACGAAGCCGGTGATGTAAATGACGACGTTTCGGGACAACAGGTACGTCACTTAGCACGTGACTAACATTGCTTAGCTTTAGCAAACACACAGTTCCAGGAAAAAAAAGCACTGGTGATGGTAATATTTTCCCATAATAATCCTTGGAAGCACCTCTATGTTGCTTTTGATAAGTGTCAGATGAATGAATGAAGTAAGATGTATTAATTTGCAGTAGGTCCTGTTCCGGTGTGGATTTCCCTTGGGGATGAATAAAGTATCTATCTAATACCTATCTGTAGCTTAAGAAGTGGAGCATTGCAGCCACAATGCAAGAACGTGTTCAAATCTCAAGGAACACACACACACACACACAATTAACCCTTCCCTGTACTGTAAATCGTTTCGCTCTTATGGAGAGTCCTGGGATTGCTATAAATACCTATTCAGAGTGACTATGGCCGCTCCCAGTCTTCCAAGTCTGGCTAGTTATACAGGCTTAGTGATTCCTGGCCTCATGATAAACTTCTTTCTAGTGCCTCCTGCAGCCAGTCGTTAAAAGTTTCCTGACCCATTGTTCTTCCCCTAGCTACAGCCCATGACCGAGGACTGCTATGATGCGAATTATGAGCTTATAAAGCCTCCCACACAAGAAACTCAGCCAGCCAATAATCACTGACTAACAAGAAAATGCCTCAGGATTTTATTGTACTGATAAAAATCGGGAGAAAGAGGCTTCTTTCACACTTAAATGTTTACATTTTGTATATGTTGCTGCTATAAATGTGCCAAGAACATTATGTTGTTTGTATTTAAACCAAATTAAAACAATAGCAACATGAAGTGTGCAGAATTTGTTGTGAATTTGCATCCCTCCTTTTTTGACCTTCATTGAAATTGTCATACAATCCTATTTACTTAATACTGTACCCATTTCTGATGCAAAGCCAACATTTCCAATTCTAAACAGCTGTAACTACATTAAACAAGGGCTTACTAAGCAATATTTAATAACGTGAACTGGCCATCAACAAATTCCATGTTGTGGCAAAGCAAAATATATCTAGTTCAACAGGAAGATTCTTTATAGTTCTGTCAGAGTGGGGTTTTGTGGGGTCTTGGCATTTTGGTGGCTGAAAAGGACTAACCCACTTTCACTAGAGCAGCAGTTCTGATTCATGGCCTTCCAGGTCCGTGGACCATGTACACTCCCTGCGTTCCAGCAGGATTCCACACTGAGTCGCATCCAGCAAGTTCTAAGGGTTCTTCTTTAGGCGGCCCAGCCTCTAGTTCAGATGGAACCGGACTCCTCCGAATAAAAAAAAACGGCAGGGAAAATACAAGAGCCTAATAGTGAAGACTAAATTTAACATGCTCCAACCATTATTCCTTTCTCGAAGAGAACTGCGATCTGTAGTCAAAAATGGGTGACCAGACAGGACAGTCCAGAGGCTCAGCTGGAGCTGGGTCTCTGTGCGAATGGACAGAAGGTGGCTCGCTGCTCATCCATTCGCTTGGCCTGAGCCTGCAAGATAAGGCTGAAGAAATCCTCATCTGGAACAGTCAGGCTTTTAGACGTCAGCAGAGGTCCAACACATCTTTGGTCATCCAACCTGGAGCTCTATAAGGGAAATGTATACATGAGGTTGGGGAAAAGAGAACTGCACTTCAGCAAAACCCTGAAACCGGCTCTTATATGTCCTTCATTCCACAGTGATTTATTGTCTGTCTGTCTGTCTGCCTGTCTTCCTTCCTTCTCAATCTTCTGAAGCGCCGCTGACACATTGATCAAGTTTTTGGGCCCAAGTGCCAAAAGCACTCTGTCCCAGATTATTCCTTTGAGGTGGCATAGAGAAACCACAAGTCAAACCTTCAACAACGCTAAGCCTAGGAATGACACTTGAACCAGTTCCGTTCCTGTGGATGCCAGCTTATAGCGTCTCATAACTTTTGTATGGAAGTCTCTTCATGCGTGAGCAAGATCTTAAATCAACCAAAGCTCAAATTCTTCAAAAACAAACTCCTGTATGTAACATCTGAACTCTTTCCCCAACTTTACTTTTCATCCTTCTACCAGTACATTTATTCCCTCAGCACCGGATTCACTCTCTCTCACTGTGTAAGTAACCCTAACCCTAACCCTAACCCTAAACCTTCATGCAGTCCTCTTTGAGCCACACTACTGCAAATCTTATTAGCTTGTTCATCCTCCAAGTTAAATGGCAAGATTTCCTCAAACTAACCTGACACTTGACCAGTGCATCAAAGAAGTCCTCACTAGGCTCCTTGGCATCTCTGCTCTCCTTTAAGAGGACTGACTGGGGGCACCACTGGTTGACCCCTAAGCTTGGCAGGAGGTCTGCGCTGGCTCGCTGCTCATCTAGACGCCGGTCCTGAAAGCTGGCAATCGTATCCAGGAAGGGGTCGTGTTGTGATGCTGCCAAAATTGTCTGAGCTGGTTGGGGAGCAGATGGTTGGATTAGCATCGGTCCACTAGCATTGATGGACAGAATATCCAGGAAGAAGCCAACCCACATTTCTTCATAGGTCTGGGCAAAGGCGGAGTAGGGCTGCTGGGGGCAGATAGATGGCTCTTGCCTTCCTGTATGTTGCATCTTTGGTCATCCAGTCGACTGCTCTGGAATCGGCTCAGGAGGTCAAAGAAAACCTCATCTCCCAGCATGTCGTCGGCCTTTGATACACAATCAGTCCCCAGATCTTAGCAGTTACATCTCAATCATTACAGTATGTTATTGCTAAAAATTACAGTATTTTCCACTTAGGAGCTACATGGATGGAGGATTTGACACCCCTCAAGACTGATGCAAATGAGAACAAGACAGTTCTTCAGTATCAATTACACTGAAGAATTTCTGGCTCATCAGCACCAAATTTTCCATTTCCTATTCAAATATACACACAAAATCAAAACAGATATACCAAAAAAGAAGCCAAGTCCTATCAGGGAAATGCAAAACTCAGGTTTTGGGAATTGTCCTGAGCTAGTGCCTACTTTTCACAGTAATACATCCAGCAGAGCTGTTCGACCCATTTGAAGGCGCAGGCAGTTGTGGAGGGAGCTCACCTCAGATCTGCGTACCATCAGCTGCCCTGGCGCAGTGTGACGGCCCCCGCTTACCTGCCCTGCCCCCTCTAGGCTTCCCTCCAGATCCAGGCCGTCATTGTTATTCTGCAGGGCCTTAAGGGAGAAGCGGCTATTCTTGTACATCTTGGCTCGGAGGCGACTGACAAAGGACAGCCTGGAGGACGTCTTGGCCAATGAGCCTTTAGCCTGGCTGCTTATGATGTCGGCGTTCTGCTTCTGTTCCTTTACAGGGGACAGATGGTAAATATCACAAACCACCTAGTTCCTTAAAATTCTCATGCAACAAAAAAAAATACTCAAAAACTAAAACAGATCACAATCTAAGAAGACTAAGGGTAAAAATGCAAGAACTTCATCACTCCTGTACAGATGCATAATACTGTAAAGGAAAATGAGAAGACAGTGGTTATGTGCTGCTTACACTGATCTTGTCTGGACACAGTTTCACCAGCTCCTTTTTCTCCATGCTTTGTCTCCTTGCTGCTCTGGGCTTTTCCCCTGAGTGACCAAGAAGAGAGGTTGACACTAACAACACCACCATTCACAAGATGTGTACATTCTGGTAGAAAACTATGAAGGATTACCTTGAATGTCCGGCCCCTGCTTTTCGATGAGGGCCACACTGCTGTCAGAGTTGTTGCGCAGACCAAGAGCCACCTGAAGGTCTGAGACATTCATGCTAGCAGTGAGTTCACCACGTTGGTCTCCTGTCTGTTAAAAAGACAGACAATTGTCATATCTGCATACAGACTTGGACAAAATGGATTTCACCACAACACATAAAAAGCTGACAAATGGATACATTTTAGAAGATTATCATTCCCTACTTGGACAAATTAGTGTGTATTATTTACTGGACACCATAGACCAGGGGTGCCCAATATGTCGATCGTGATCGACCAGTAAATTGCAAAGATTGTGCAGGTAGATTGCGCAGCGTCCAAAAAATCATCATCATCATCATCATTTATCCTCCCTCTGCATTTGCCACTTGATTGACATTAAGGGCGGCCAGTCTGGTGTTACATAAAACTTTATTTTACCGCAACATCTACTTAGATCCCTTCTCTTCTAAAGTATCTTGAATATCACACGGGTCACCGTGCAGAAAACGTGAATATATTGTGAACTAATGCAAAACTCCAGCGAGCAAAGTGACCCAACTTGCCTACCAATTTATAATTACTAAAGAATGGACATAAAAATGTGTGGTAGAGCCAGACCAAGTAAGAAACCATAAATGTATTGAATTGCAAGTGTCCATGCAGTGATACGTTTCGCCAACACTGTATATATAAAGTGTACTCAGTGTGTGTGTGGGTTTTTTTTTTATACATCTCTCTCTCTCACACACACACACACACACACACACACAGAACATAACGGGCACAATAAACGGCCACCAGAGGGAGCCAGCAGATGGGTTACAGTAACAATCGTATAGCCTTTGACCAAAAATTCAACTACTTATTTCCCCCCCCCATTTAAAAATTGCCTGATGTTTCCAATTGTTTCCTCTCACACAAGGAAATCCTAATATGTGTGATACTTTTGGACAATATATGCAGGAATAATGTAACTACTGCTCGAGCAGAAGTACCTCTTTGGAAATTTCCAGATGTCTCCTAGCGAAGTGCACAGCCTGGTCGAGATTTCCCAAAGCGGTGTAGGCGTGGCCCAAGCTCCAGCATGCACATCTCTCTCCAGCCCTAGCCACAGGAGCACACCCAACAGTGAGCGTCTAATTTAAGAAACCTCTGGAAACTAAGCCTGTTAGATCATTCACAAACCGACTGGCACTCCATACTCCACAACACAGAAGCGTTCACACCCATCATCCTTTCAATTAGCTTAGTGGCATTAAGCACCCTGACCCAGGCAAATTCTGCAGACCGACCTGTCGTTGAGGTCCCGTGCGATAGCGAGGTGTCTGCGGTGATAGTCGACGGCTCGCTGATAGTCCTGAAGCAGGGTGTACGTGTTCCCCAGGCTGTAGAAGGCTTGGGCCTCCACCATCCGATCCTGAAGCTGCCTCGCTAGCTGCAACGTCCTCCTACAAGCCAAGCCAACACTCAGCTCAGCCACACTCCCAGAAGTGGGTCATTTCAGAAAGGAATCATCCCCCGTCCCCAAATATAGCTCCCCAAGAAAAACCTGGACAGACCTAGAGCTTCACCTGCCTCGCTCAAGCAATCAGACTGCACAAAAAATATAAAAAAAAAAGAATCTACCGTTTTTCTCATGGAAGTATCTTCAGCGGCTTGGGAGAAAACATTACTTGTAATGCTCTGCTGCCACTTCAAATTCTCCAAGGAAAATGTAAGCGTTCCCCAAGTTGCAGCACGCCCTTCTCTCCGCAGCCGTGTCACCAAACTCCTTGGCAATGAGGAGCCTCTTTGAAAACATACGAGACCTTTTAGGGCCAAGTTATTTTAAAAGCATTACGTCGGAACTCATCTTTGAGAACTGAGAATTCGGATGCAAGATGAGAGGCATGACGAGGCTAAAAATTAGCAATCTGACTGCACTTAGCAGACGGCTTCATATGCAGAGTGTTTGGCAGGTAGGTAGGTATGTTTGTTTCATGGCATGTCAGAATCTTAAGTGATGGCAAAAACTAGGTTCAACCAATACAAATTCACAGATTTTTATTTACCTAACGTTATCAAGACCAAGAAAAACATTTTATTTTAACATTTTTAAATTTAATAACACACAATACTATAAGGCACGAATGAAATGTATGTGATTAAAAATACTTGCGAATGTGATAAAAAATTACAAAACCCTTCCTGGTTAAAGCGTTTAAATACAGATGTCTGCAAGAATAAAATGGCAAAGTGAGAGAGAGACACCAAAGTGCACCCGTAGGGTCCTTCATGAGGCTGCCAGGCCTACCTGCTCATGTGTCACAACCGCGTTGCCATAGTCACCAAGCATGTAGTACGTGTTCCCAAGGTTGCCATAGGTTCGCCCCTGAGCTGCTCTGTCCCCCAAATCCTTCACTATCAACAAATTCGCCCTTCAGACAGAAATGGAAAGACAAGAAGGTATTCCACAGTGGACAGATGGGACAGCTGATGGGGGGGAATGACTGCGAGACGGGGGGGGCAAACCCCTACAGAGTGCCACTTGAGAGGCAATGTTTGGTGTACAAGCAAATCACAGGCAGAAGGGTCCACATCATACAAAGTAATAAAGATTACTCAGGATCTAAAGCATAGCAATTGAACACAATAAAGTATAGGTGCTTTCACACTGACATTCCACAACCTGGTCCAGGTTTACAAGTCCATGGGCCATCTCAACCAGGAACTTTGTAGCTTCTGGCAACTTTCACACCACACAACAGGAACTGGGTCCTTTATGCTAAATAAGCATGGGAGACGAAAAGGGTTTGTACACCGCCACACCGAAGCCACGGATAAGCAAGTCATTTTATCACTACTGAGGGGATCGACTGTGATCAAAGCAGGCCTTTTATTTATATGACCAGCGATATGTTCATGCTTCTTAGTAAATCTCTGCCAACACATTGAGCTTTTGGTTTCTGCAGAATAAAAGATGACATTAGCTCGCTGACAAGTTTCACTGCTGGCACCGGCAAAATTAGACAAAAGTACATTGACCATTGATCGAACTTTCTGATGCAAAAATATGGAGATGCAAGCAGAAAAAAAAAAATTATTGATGCATTAAATGTAACTGGGGTACAAAAATAATTTCATCTGCGCAATTTTTGCTCCGCTGCATCTGCTTCTGCGCTTCTGGTGCCTCCCCAGTAGCTCATATTCAAATGAAAAGTTCCTACTCTGGAGCAGGTACTAAAAACGGAACAACAACAACAACAAGGAACTATGATCGGGCCAAACTCTTCTGGTGTGCATGCGACGACAGGTTCCTGAGAAGGGGTCTGCTTCCAGCGGTGTGAAAGTGCCTTATGATAACCAGCTTGCCAACATCAAGCACGCACAGCATACGGCTGCTGACAGCCCGGCGGCTCACTCATAGAAGCTGACAGCCATCCTTAGCGCCATCAGAGCTTCCTCTGGAAGGTGGGTGGGGTCAGGCCGGCTCCAGCATGAGCTCCGCCCCTTGGCGTGGTACGCGTTCCCCAAACTGTACAGTGCTCGGGCCTCACCAACCTGCAGTTTCAGAGGAACGGAACACACACAAGCAGTCTTTAACGCTTAAAACTTCTAACTAAATTCAAAGCCTTGCTTTGTAGACAGTTTTGCGACAGCGTGGTGGTAGAGGCTGTAGTTTTGTGATTTCTACAGCGTTCACTTGAAGCAAAATAGGATTCTAGGATTCATCAAGCTATGGCCAGCCCTACAATGTTAACCGGTAATTATGGTCACTCTCTGTAGTCAGTTATTTTTAGTAAGTACTTATCTCCAATTCCACAGAGTGTCAGGCGAAGCCAAGCAAAGCAATAGACACAAATATCAAATGTCTCACCTTATCATGAAGAATCCTGGATATGTCCAGGTGGCTCTGGCAGAAAAATACTGCCTCCTCAAACCTCCCTAGAACCTTCAAAGTGTTACCGAGATTTCCGCTTGCTTTGGCTTCCCCAAGCTGATCTCCGATAGTCCTGCCAATGTAAACATAAATGAGAATCTATGTAACTAGCCATTTAAAAAAAAAAAAAACGGAATGCATAAGTGGGGGAAAAAGAAAAAAAGAGCGATACTTGGTGAGGGTGAGGTCATAGCGGTGGAAGTCCAGCGCTTTGGCATAGTCTCCGAGGTGGAAATAGGCGTTGCCCAGCTGGCTGTAAATGGCACTGAGCATCTGGAGGTCATCCGTGCCGATCTGCATGGCGGCCTCAAAGGAGGAGGCTCCAGCGCCATAGTCACCATCCTTACACAGCCGTTCTCCCTTCAGGGCGAGCTCCAGACAGGTCTCCATCCTGTCACAGGATGGTTACAGGTATACTGGGGGCCACTAATGCCTGTGCCACTATTTTTAATGTCACACCACTTCCATATCAAATAAAGTGAACACAACCAAACAAATATCCTTCCTCTGAAATCGTGGATTTCACACCATATATAATGAATGCAGCGATACAAATAGCTATTTTTGGTTTATAACCTGAGAAACACAAGTGTAGGCAGTATCTGGAATGTTATCAGGCAAAGCAGAAATGGAGGGCAGTTCTGAACAGAAATCATCCTACTAAGAGCGGTCCAGTTCTGGTGATATACAAAACGTGTGACAACATCCTTAGAGCTTCAAAAGACCTTCTCCTGAAGCCTACACAAAGCACTTTCCTCCATTCCTTAACATTCTGAGAAAGGAGTCAGTCACTTTAGTGAAATATGCACAGAAGGCAGCTCTGTCTGTTCAGCAGGTGGTACCAGACCTGCACACACTGACA
This sequence comes from Petrocephalus sullivani, assembly GCA_026780845.1. Lineage (NCBI taxonomy): Eukaryota > Metazoa > Chordata > Actinopteri > Osteoglossiformes > Mormyridae > Petrocephalus > Petrocephalus sullivani. The sequence continues at coordinate 14,857,655 of JAODKM010000032.1, read as the reverse complement.
ATTCATTCAGACACATTCAGGAGACACATTCAGTCATCGACTTTTCAACTGCTTTGCACATGGAAACAAAGGAATACAATTTATGACTTTGTGGCTGATCACCAGGGGGTTAAGGCACACAAATGTGTCTCCAGGCTCAGGGTTCAGCCATAGAAAATGTTGCTGCATTGAGGTCATTACCCAGCAGTCTGGATTATAGCTTCAAACTGACAATCAAACGAGATGACATTGCTTTGGAACGTAAACTATGCATTTTTATTGGGGGGAAAAAACCTAATTACTAAATTATTATGAAGATCCCCCCCATCAGTTAGTCAGAGTAGTCGTCACAGTTGTAGCCAAGATTAAATGAACAGTCAATAACCCAATCGTCAGCTTATTTACAGTAAAGCAATAAGAGAAACCAAACTGCTCCTAAAATTTAACCATACCTGCTTCCATTTCCTCGGACACAATCCAGGCATTTGGACACGAGCGACATGTCAAGCGTTCAAGGCGTCTTGTTCTGACCCTGGAGGCACGCTTAGCGTGGCTTTGCACGCAGTCCTCGATAGGAAGGACGCACAGCACATAGCCGCCTGCTAAGGTATTCACGTGTGGCACGTAGGAACTGTACCATCAGCCATCCAACAAAAAGGTTTTTTTGGGGGGGGGTCCCCAAAAAGAATTAAATACACCCATATATCGTGCTGCACCTCTCACTGACAGTCTGTCCTCTGAAAGTCCTTCAACAGGTGTGTGTCTTAGAGCACAAAACCATTGCTGATGCTTGAGCCAGGGTAACTTCAGGTTTCTCCGATAAATGTTCGGTTTAATCTGAGGTAATCTGATTGAGGTGATCATTACCTCTCACTTGTCCCCTGAACACCTCAGAGTGACTGTCACTTCCTATTAAGAGGGAGCCACTGCAGTGATTATAGAGGTTTCTAATGAGCTCCGGGGGCAGGCGGGGAGGGGCACCTGGGTTCTTTAACTGCTAAAGCCAACATTAGATGACTGGCTGCATGATCAGCCCCAGTCACCGATGCCGTGTGGGGGTCTGAGAGACTTTTGGCCCATTTTATGAGCAAAGACAAGCAGGACATGATGGATGAGAATGGAAAATTGATGATGGAATTGATGGAGGAATAAAAAAAATTCCCCTCATAATTATTGATACCCTTATGAGTCCCCATGGGGAAAATGCCTTCTCACCTCCCCCAACCTTGTTCTCCATGAGAGCAAGCTTGGCCAAGAAGGGCAGCCACACCTTGAGGGGTGCCCAGGGAGCTGGGGGGTTAAGGGCTTAAACTGGCAACCTTCTGATCACAGGCACTGAGCCCTAACCCCCTGAGCCACACTCTGCCCCCCTCATGGATTAAAAAAAGAAAATGAAGATGTGACTTTGCATGATTTTGTTGTATTTATGGATTCTGTATTTAATTTCTGTTCTGTGGCATTTAAAAGATGTTTAAAAGCAGAAAACGAGGCATCCTGAGAAACATTATAAAGCCACACATGGACACCATGGGTTACCAATAGACTGTTTAACAGGATATAACGTTAGTAAGTGCTTCTCCATGTTAATTTATATATTCACAGACTTAATACATATTTTAAGAGATACACTGACTAAAAAGTAGCTGCATAAAGTTTACCAACATCCATCCATCCATCCATCTTCTACTTGTTTACCTAGAAGAAGGTCACAGGCAGCCTGCAAATCTATTCCAAGAAACAGGTCGAAAGGCAAAGGCGCAGCCTGGAAAAGGATGCCAGTCCCTCACAGAGCACACATTGCTTCATAAGGTACTTACATATCTATAGGCAACTGCCAAACTTGATCCAAGACAAATGTAAGGACCTAGTGCAGATCCCTGAATCATTCCTCACATGCATACAATAGTTGTATCCTTTAAACCATGCAGGCAATTCAGTCACAGGAGAGGTTCCATCAGGTTTGAAGAACTCATCTCTTCAAATAACTGTGGATGCCAAACTAAGTCTCAGGCTGGGGTGGCATGGAAACACCCATCACTGAATAAACAGAGGACAAGGTGACCATGGAACCGAAGTGACCGTCAGTCACTGTGACGACGGGGAAACGTATAAACTCTGAGACAACAATCAAAACACTGAGAATTTGTGCAAGCAGCAGGAGACACAAATAGCTCTTTTGGTTATTAAGTCAGTCAAAGCAAAAGTTCCAGCGAGTTTCATAGGTAATTAAACCTCTAACAGCCGCCTCCTCCGCGCTACACAAACGGCCGGATGTGAAGGCGAAGTGTGGGGTAGCTTTTCCCCCGTCTCGTGCCAGCAGAGCCAACAAGTGACAAAGCTAGGCTGTTACAGGGGTGGAAGAGGACCAGGCCACAGAGTCACAGCCCAGCAGCAAAAGCCGCTTTTCTGGCATAATGACGAGCCTTTATGCAATATGGAGAACAGAACTGCAACTTCACTGCTAAAGACCCAGAATGATTTGGAATAATTCACAGGATTTGTGCTAGGTTTAAAGGGCCACAGATTCTTTACTGCAAATATAGCAAGAAATACTAAGAACCATCATAATTTACTGCCATCTGCCACAAAGGGCAAAGCTCATACAATTTCTAGACTGCAAAAGGCTTCTGCAGTTTCTTCTACATTCAACAATGCATGCTTAGTTTGCCTAAAGGAGAGTAGAAAAAAGCTTTTTGTGAATTTTCATGAAACAAAGATCATCATCCATACTCAATACGCTGGAAATATATTGAATATAAGCAGTTATTAAACATGCCTTTAATTACACAATTTCCAGTTGAGTGAGTTCTAGCTATCTGGTTAATAACTTAATCTCCGTAGTAACAGGTCATCTATAAAATAGATTTCACAGTTGCTACAAGAAAAAAAAAAAAACAAAAACTCATATCATCCATATTACTTTGTGTTAAACATCTGTGGTGGGGCAGATCAGCCACAACGACGAGTCAGCGCACAGAGACAGGCTTCAGAAGCTGGCTGCGTGGTGCAGTGAGAAAAATCTGTCTCTGAATGTGGGCAAAACTAAAGAAATGATTGTCAACTTCAGGAAAACTTGCTCTGCCCACACGCCACTCAGCATCAAATGACTCCACAGTAGAGACAGTTAAGAGTACCAGGTTTCTGGTGGTGCACATCTCATACTACCTCACCTGGACCACCAACACCTCCTCCCTCACCAAAAAGGCTCAGCACTGCCTTCACTTCTTAAGTCATCTGAAGCCAGCAAACCTCCCTCCTCCTATCCTCACCGTGTTCTACAAGGGCACCATAGAGAGCATCCTGACCATTACTTTGCACCGCAAGAACCTGCAGAGGATTGTTAAAACAGCTGGCAACATCACCTGGGCATCTCTCGCCTCACTCCAGGACATCTCCCATAGGCACTGCATCAGAAAGGCCTCCTGCACCGTGAGAGACTGGTCCCCCCACCCTGCCCCCCCCCCCCCCCCCCCCCCCCCCCCCCCCCCCCCCCCCCCCCCCCCCCCCCCCTCCCC
>JAODKM010000032.1:14835325-14848251 GCA_026780845.1 Petrocephalus sullivani | reverse complement strand
ACTGTGTATTAGCTTTCCATAAGCCAAGCCAGGCTGCTGGTCAGCTCACAGTCACTGTGTATTAGCTTTCCATAAGCTAAGCCAGGCTGCTGGTCAGCTCACAGTCACTGTGCACTGGACGGTAAGCTCATTTTACCCCTGTCCTGTACAGTTCACATTTTTAGATCTTTTCTACACTGTGGCCTGCTGGGGAAACAGCACTGGTTCCAGCGATGCCATCAGTAAGGACAGCTCCATCACAGGACTAACCTGGACCCGCTGGGGGCAGTAGCAAACAATCCCGCCTACATACTGCAAGGGGCGCTATACTGGAGCACATTTCGCCACCAGCTCATTCCACCGCAGTGTGCTAAAAAACACTACAGGCGATTGTTCCCTGCAGCCGTCAGACAGCAAGACGCCTGCTCGTCCCGTGCCACCCACAGCACCCGGCATAATACATCAGAAAGCATCCATTCTATAGCAATAAAGTCCAGTGTTTACGGCTTTATTTATGTATTTAGAATTATATGTTAATATTTATTTCATTAATATTCCACATTATTTTGTTTTCAGGATTACATTTGCTGTACCGTGTACTCTTTCATTTGTTTCCACCATTTACATGCCTGCATTACGTGTACTGTGTACCGCACCTTGTCATTGCACTAATTGTATGATTGTCTGTGCTCTACAGGAGTTTCTATCTGGGATCAGTGAAGTGTGTATAATCTAATAAAATCCACATGAATCTCTAGATGTTCACATTTAATGCCTCCTGTTCCTGTGATAAGTGTGCTGGAGTGTTGGTATTTGTGCTGCTCTGCAGGGAACACTGCCGTCTACTGGCCAGATTCATCAGCAATTATTTTCTTTCTTAGAAGTCTCCTATCCTAGTACTTGGGTCCAACTCTGCATAAATACAGACAGTCGGCTAGTAAGAAGCTCTAAAAGTTACCGAAAATGTACAAGAATGATAGTTAAAAAAATATCAGCAAAAAATGTGAGCATATAAATAATGGAAATTTCTTGTTGGTGTTCTTAAATGACGGTGTGGAGCAATACCTTAATTTCTGCTCCATGCCTGCTCTCTGGGGATTCGCAGGATAATAGGTAAATAGTCGGGTTAGGATCAGTGCAGTTTTCCAGGGTATTTCAGAGTGATCACAGACTCTCTAGGGCAGGGGTGGGCAGAAAGGGCCATGGTGTATGCAGGTTTTCACTTTAACTTTCTAATTAGGTTACCAGTTAGAGGACTGATTGGCTGAAGAGTCCTCACACCTGGGTTTGAACAGCTGACCTAAAGGTTATCCCAGAAAGCTGCATACACACTGGCCCTTTGCGGATGAGATTACCATATTATCCTTTAAAAGGCTTGACGTTGTCTGTAAGTGTCCTGATAGAGAGGTACTGGGCGAACAAACACAAAAATATGGCTATTAAATACTAATGTTGCATAGTTAGAGATTATTGGCAGTCTATATATACTACTGATAGCTTTGGTTTCATTAGCCATCAATCAGGAGAAGCACTGAGTTATACATCAGCCGCATGGGAGTCACCACCATTAAATCTGAGGGGATGTGTCCCCCTCACAGTTCATAATTATTTGTTTGGCCCCCCCCACATTTAACAAATTCGTTCACCCCCCCAGTGTGCCCCCCCCCCCCCCATCCAAAATGCTTCTGACGCCCCTGATCAGCCGTAACCTGAGAAGTACATGCTCATCGATAAAGAAACTGTAGGTATTAGTGCATAAGTCCAACACAACAAAACAAATTGAGGCAACGGGAAAAAGAAGCAAGTGGACGTAAGTAGGGCACATTTCACGCAGCGTATTACATTTCAGCCGCTTCATAAGTTGGTCTGAGAACGAGCCGAGCTCATTGTCCAGGGCTGCCGGGCTCATCCGACACCCCACCCCCCAGCGCCTGATATCATACACAACACCAGCTGTTATTCAGTTTCTTTTGAACTTGTGGTCACTCTTATTGTAATGCCAGCTTAGGAAAATATTTTGTTGCAAAATATTGTGTTACTCCTGTTTGTGGGGTGGCATCCGATTAGCATTCTTTTTTTTCCCTTTTTTCCCTGCACTGAAGAAGACCCAGTTCTTGCAATGAATAAACACGGCAGCCAAACTCAGACTTGTGACAAATTGTGATTCCCCCGGTCCACACTTCCTGAACAATAAAAGTGTCCAAATCATTTACTATTGCAGCGGACAAGGTGTTAGGGAAATGCACTCTGGAAAAATTGCTGTTGTTTCCTGAATGCGAGACGACGTCTGATCATTTAATCTTTACTCGGTAATATTATACAGATATACGCATGTTTTAAAATTTAATGAGTACAAAATCAACAGAGTAGATAATACTGCAGGTCTGCGGCTCCAGAGTTCTGCGTTTCATTACCATCCCTGCTTGTTCTCTCCGTCTATGTAGGTTTTCATTTAAGAATCCTAAAACATACGGTTTGGTAATCTGTCGCTTAACTGAACGTAATGAATGCCCTGCGATGGACTGGAAGGCAGTGCAAAGTGTTTCAGGCCCAGGCTCACCGTGACCCTGTACTGGAGAAGCAGCATGACAAATCAAATGCAGTACAGAGCCTACACTTCACATGAAACATTTATTTTCAAAATTTCAAACACATTTCTTTTAATTATACATTCTTACAAAACAGGGTGCAGAGGATCAGATGTTTAAACACAAAGTTTGCATATAATACTCAGATGGCTCATATTTCACCAAAATCTAGCCTCTATATGCACCGAAAGAGAAAACACTGATTAAATATATGGAATACTGATGCAAACAACTGTGATTATCACTATAATCAGCTTATTATTACCATAGAATTTTACCTTATTAACCATTACATTTACAAGTATACAGGAAACCAAACATATTGTATATATTAGATATGCACAAGTTCTATAAAGTTTGTATCTCAATAATTCAAAAGTCATCTTTACAGTAACAGTACTTCTCATTGATTTGGTCAAATCTTATCCTTTAAAGCAAATTACACCCAGCAGGTAATTTTAACTCACACCTCTTTCAGATTTATAGACAGGAAGTAGCCCCTTGTGACTTCCTGTTGTGGGGCTCTGTGTGGGAAATGGTGAGACAGAATGTCTACTCTGCCACCTCCAGCACTGGCAAGTCTTCCGTAGGGGGCTGGCTGAGGGCCTTAATGTCTTCTAAGAGACTGGTGGGCGTCAGAATATGCGAGGACCCTAAAAAGACAGATGATGACAACAGTTTTACATGCAGCCAGTTTTAAGAATGACCCCTGGCACTGAAGGGATGGCCTGGGTACCAACCGATGAGGACCTCACAAGACTTGAATGCCTCCGTGACTTCGTAGGCACAACGTATCTCCGAGTAGCTCATCCCACCAATGATGAAGACAATGAGCCGGGACCTGATGTGGCGGATCTCCTGGCCGCTGGACCTCTGCTTCTGGCGGGCGCTGTAACAACAGCAAAGCAGACCAGCGCAAAGAGCTATCAAGGACTAGAGCCGGTTCTGCCAGCTATGGGGGAGGTCAGACCTTCCCTGAAACTGCACCCTACTCTGTAACAGGCCCACCATGTTGCCTATAACTCTGATGACCGACTGACTGTAAGCTGAAGTGACAACCAGATTTGTATGCACATGAAATAACCATAAGGGGAAACATCTACACATTCTGTTTCCTGATGACAAATTCACTTTCTACTGCTGCCTCCTGTGCAACAAGGAGCGCTGTGAATCAGGCAGTGATGTGGGCTTGCTGACAGGAGAAACCCCCATTTCTGCACATATATAGCCTGTTTAAGTAAGATGCCATACAGGGAATCACCACCTGAAATTTGAACCAATGACCTTCAGGTTATGGATCTGTGCTGTTAACTGAAGTGTCACCTGATCCGGTGCTGAAGATTTGGTCATACCTCACAACTGCCGCGCCGTTCCAGCCAGGAGAACTCTCCGACTGCTGGGGCCACTCTTTGGCATCCAGCTTATTCTCCAGAATGTCCTGAGGTTCAAGTAAAAACAGCTGTGGCACCTGTACTGAATGTCACTGAAACTCGCCAAGGGACTGACTTCCAAAAGGGGGAGCGGCTTTAAATCATGCATTCAGTGGAGTATTCACTATCATGGCAATAATCTGCCACACAGCTCTTGGAGATTCATAAACATACAGTTTTGCCCATAATATGAATATAATTATCATAATACTCTTCTCGCTATAATTATCCATTAATCATGCAGGAGTAAGTAGCAGACAGCCTGCCCAATCTTAATAATTCCCTCTTTCAAAGCTGCATTTTCAAAAGCTGCAGCAAAGGCACAGTTAAGCTTTAAGAAAAGATTATACGGCTGGTGAAACGTATTTTCTTTTTCAATAACCCACATGCATCATAATTTTAGGTTGTAGAAATAAGTTGTAAGTTCAGGCCAACGAATGTGCTGTCAGTTTTAAAATTTTCAGGTTTTCAGCCTGTATTGAAGTGATAAATGTTCTCCTAGGCAGAAGAGTGGTCCTTTAAACATCATACTCTCTCAACAAAAGACACATTAGCTGTTATCTTTCTCTTTTTCACATGTCCGTTAAGGCGCAGAATGCCTGTGTGTTACACGGGTTCAACCTCAGCGCCTGCCGATTTCTAGGGAGCGTGTGACATTTCCGAAACCCGCCGACCTCCATCACGTCTTTAATGACCGGCGTCCAGCGAGAGAGGTTGTACTTTTCTTCGCTGGAACGGTCCCTCCGTGCTGGTTTGCGTGTTGAGAACAATGATAGCTGAGGGGAAGAAAAACACTTCAAAATATATGTGTATATTTATCCATCCATACTACACAGCTATTTACTCAGTACCTAGGGTCACCTGAACTATATAAGTCTTTTATGTCTTTTGACTGCAAGGGGGAACCAGAACATGTGCTGTGACAGGACTGGGGGAAGACAGGAACCCCACACGCACACAGCTGGGTGTGCGGCCTGGGACATGGGCACTGCCCACCCCACAACCCCAGAGTTGTAGTACTAACCACTGTGCCTCATATACAGTATATAACACATTATGCTAACATTAAAACCCACAATCCCCCAAACTGGGTACCGAGGATATGATGGGAACCCCAAGCTCCCTCCAGTTCATGATGAATTCCATTCCATCCTCAGCGTTAATGTGCTGAAGGAGTTTATTCAGGTTCTCTTCAGTCGTCCCTGATGGGGGGAACAAAAAAGGTTTATATGAGAGCCATTTAAGACAAAAGAACATGCATTTTCAAAGTGATCGTAATTGGAAGCAAACCGTTCAGGCCGAAAACGTAAAGCAGCACAGCACGGATCTTGTCTTCGGTGGAGTGAGGATTTAGCAGCACGGGCAGGAGGGTCCTCGTGGCATCCTTTATTTTTTCGCCATCTACGTCGGTGCCTGTGGCCAGATCCTTAAGAAATAAGCCGGACAACGAACGCTCACACCCATTTCTGTTCAAGAATCACCCCGAATGACATTTTAATATTCAATACAAGCTGAACAACTCCAAGTGCACAGAAGGCAAGTATAAGAGCAATGCTAACAATACCAACTAATTGTAACTGATGATATCTAACCACCTTCCACTGATCCACAACTGTAATATACTGCTGCTTTTTTCAAAGCCTCTTGCACATTAACTGCAGAGTTTGACTAAATACTAATATATTCTTTTCAAAAAGAATTTGAATTATTACCTGTTCAACTTTACACAGTTTTTCCACATTTTTCTGAAAACGGTTCATACAGTCCTCCGCCAATGTAATGTGAATAGCTTTCTGCAAATAAAACGGAGAACATCACCTGTAACGACTTGCACATGCCAGGAACGGCACACATGAAATAACCAAAAATCTTCCAAATCTGACAGCAACAAAGCTTTTTAGTTATATAAAAACGCTATGAGAGAAGCCATGGCGTGCGAACAGCAAGCAAATGTAGAGTAAAATATTAAGTTATCAGCTGGATAAATTAACTGTAGCTGAAGAGATTCATTAAATTCACCACTGGAATGCGGTGGGACCCCCGTATTACTGTGCGTAATTTATCTATTAAACTTTACCATATAAATGTTCCTTAGAATCACGTTACATATGCGCTCCGTGGATGGTTGGCTATTATCCGCAGTTTTGCAGCATATCACCCACAGATACTGGGTGTACTGTACTGCTATACCATATAGTGGGTTTCGGTCAAACCAAGTTAATAAATATGCCTGAGAAGATATGTATACATTTATACAGTTGCAGTAACATTAAGGACCGAACCCAACAATGCTTAGAACCATTCTTCAAACTTTATGTAACTTCTAAAAACAACTTGCAAAAGAGTCTTTAGCAAATGCCATTATTTAAATTCTAAAGATTCTAAAACGATTCACTCAAATCAACATCTTAATGAAACCTCATAAATTAAAAACATAAAGTGGCGTAAATAGCATGACATTGGGATAAGAAATACAGATATAAATTACTGTTCCCGAGCAGCCATACAAAAGAATTTATGGTGTAACTATACAAGTGCTGGGAACAAAATATGAAACTACAGTGTAGACTGAACCCCCCCGCTAGTGAAACGGATGTCAGCACAAACCTGTGCCAGCTGCTTACGGTAGTGAGGCATCTTCTTCATGAGCTCAGACAGACCACTGATTGACATCTAAAGAAAAAGTACATCATCAAATAGGTTGCTGCTTGACGGTGAGCTCAGATCAGGTCAAGGCCCATACTGTTCGGCACGGGCACTACACCTTTTCGTCTGTCTGCTTCTTGTTCGCAGAGATTTCCTTCAGTAGCTTAGGGATCCGACTAAAAGTATGAAATGTCCCATATAAGGAAACAACACAGCAATCTGCAAATTATCAATAAAACATAATTATTTCGACCTGTAATTCTGACACGCTTACTCAGAAACTTCTGCAATGTGCAGGTGCCGAAGTCTGACCCAAAGATCGTCCATTTCATTTAGCTGTGCCTCCTTCATCGAACCGTCCTTATTTTGGAACCTGGACATCCAATGAAAATCAAGCAAATCAAGGTCAATGTGAAGAGTTCAGTGCTACAGCTAATACTGCAAGCCTGGTACTGCTCTTAGAAAACATTTTAGAGATTGGATAAGAGCTAAAATCCATACTGGGAAGAATCCCAGTTAAGGGATAAGTCTCGTAATTAATAGGCAAACTGGACAGACTTGTATGTGTCGTTCTGTATTGGGACGAGGTCGTAGGCCATGGCTTGGTATGTGAGCTCATGCAGGACTGGGCTGACAGGATCAAATCCTCTTTCAACGATGAGCAGCTGGGCTGGCGTCTTCCCCTTTGGTGCAATATGTAAATAGTATGTAAAAAGAAATCGTTTCAAATCACCATACACATGACAGAGATCATGGACAGGTTACCTTCTTCTGCCCCTTCCCACTCTCCCGCTCATAATGCTGAGTGAGTCTGCTGTCTACCAGCTCGGCCAGGTTTTTTGCATTATCTACCTTCAAGTCCCTGAAATGAAAACATTTAAAAATACATAATAAAAAATTAAGAAGATGCACTAACTGTCATCCCTTCATTTATACATCCTTCTTCCAACCACTTATCCTGAGCAGGCCAGCACAGGGCACAAGGCAGAGCTACATTCTGCACAGGATGGAAATCCATATATTACTACTATAACATGCTACAATGGGGAGAACAAATGCACCCTGGATGTAATGGATCGCTTACTTTTTGTATCGGATTCCAGGATACTCCTCCAGCACAGCGCAGAGCGTGACTATCTGATCTGCCAATGCTTCCAGCGTCCGGACTTTGTCTTGGCTGTGTGGGTTGTAGATGTGCTGGAAGGCGCTCGGATTGTCACAGGAAAAAACCTGAAAAACGGGGGCACTGAACGAGAGCTGGGACGACACTAAAGACCGGCGAGCACAGATAATTAATCACACTCATTCCATATTCCATTTTGATTTCAATTCTAATCATTAACATGTTATTCTGGGTGACTTAATAAACTACAGAACTTACTTGAGACTCTTGGGGCAAAATTGAGATGTTTAATTCTTTACAGACTCGTATAAACTTTGCACAATGCAACTTCATTTTGTCAAAAACCGGATCGGGGCAATCTGAAAGCATAAGGGTGCAATTATCATTAAACACAGCTGGCTGACGTATATTTGTGAAATATATCTCACGCACTGAAAACACTGCCAATTAGTGGCCTATCTGCTGCTTTCAGTAACTCATGGTGGTTTTCAGTATCATCTCACTGACAATAAAAACATAAGTAATTCACTCTATTAAAATACTTCCTTTAAGGCTCTTCTCATCAGTAAGAGTATCTGTATAACAGTTTTTAGGAAACTACTTCCTACATACTCTCCTTCCAGCAAAATACTTACAGTCAGTGAAATACACATATGCAGATTTATATTTGGGTTTCGGCGTGAAGTCGGCGATTAACACATCAATACACTGGAAGATAAAATTATAAACACAAACCAGTTTTTTTACTGCAGTTAATTTAGCAAAAAATCCTGAAGCCATTCTTTTCCAAAAGGGAATATAAATTTTCCACAAAGTTAATAAAGAACAAACCTTCTCACATGGAGGGATGAAGTATATCGCTTTCATTTCTGGAATTGGTTCCCGAATTTTATAGAGATCCTCAACAACTGTGAACAAGATGCGCTTTATTTCACTCTTATGGGTTAATGACACAGACAAAGCCAATAGACAATAAAATACTCACAAAACTGACCCCTGCATTTACTTACATCAAGAAAACATGTTACAGATGCTAGAAAGACTGAGGATTTAGTGTTGCGTACCTGCCCACGTGTTACATTGTTTGTTAACAAGGGATTTCAATTTTAAGAGTTTCATTTCTGATTTCATTCCCAACCCTGACCAGGAGACACAGTTAGGTGAAAGGGTGGATGGATTTTAACTGGCTGTAACTTACTGGTAATGCCTTCGGACATCAGGTCAGACATATTGCAGCATGAGGAAAGCAGCTTGGTGGTGAAGTGGTCCAGAATTAGCACCTGTAATGGCACAAAAATGGGCCCGGAGAATAGCACTGGGTCATTAAGATTGTTTACAAACAGCAGTAGTCAGAGACCATCACTAAGAGTGTATGTGGGGAACAAGGAAAAGAAGGAAGATATTCAGTATTTGTGTATAACAGCTTAAAAACAATTCATCACACCTTTCAAAATAAGCATAACAGAACCAACAGACATACCATAACAAAATAGCTGCTATTAAGTTAGTCTAATTAGAAAACATGTCTCTCTATGGAAATATAAATTAAGTCAAACGCAATGTTTAACTTCAGAATGTAATATTTTGACATTTGCATGGATACCACCTTCCATACTTCTGACTTTTGACAATCTGCTATAATGCTGTCTTGAATTCCTGTAAAGAAAAAAAAACGGTCCCCATTAATAAGAATGAAATGGTTTTCCCTAATTATGATTGCCTACACTCATAAACATTACTAGGAGTAAATTAACTCACAGATGGAGCTTCTGACTAACTGTACAATTATACAGACAGACTCCTGCATCCACACACGCACGCATAGGGTGCACCTGAGAGCGCGCGCGTGTGCGCCCACGGCAGGCAGTGACGCGCGCGGCCGCGGCCTCGGGGCAGCCGGCCGGCTTCAAAGTTATTCAACTGTAACTTCCACAAAGCCATATAAATAAAAAAAAAAACACCCAAATTGCCATTTAAGTCGTGTACGTGCGACCCCGACTCAACCCCTATTACAAAAACAAAAAAACAATGATATCATGAATGATATCAGGAATGTTGCCAGCAGCAAGAGGCGCGCGGTAAACAGCGGCCGCCCGTCATTCCCAAAGCCGGAGCCTGGGGGGCTGACAGCTCGGTCACACCGCGGATAAGCCCCGTCCGGGCGACGGCAGCGGCAGCGCCCAGGAGCCGCACTTACTCTGCCAGACGTGCCGCTGCAGCCCGCGGCTCGCTTCCGTCGCCATCCCGCGTGCCGCTGCTCCGGAGCCGCGTGAACGCGAGGCGCGCCGCCGCGCCGTGACGTCACGCGGCGGACGGGCGCGGGCCCCGGGATGCCGCCGGCGCCGCCCCGGGCGCCCGAGCGCTGTTTTAAAAAGCAGTCATTATAAATATAAAGCAGCATTATAAGTATTTTTATAATAACGCATTTACATAGCATAATACTGATTTATGATACACCACATAAATGTCTCACATATTCTCCTTTAGTATTTTGGCATATAAAACATGAGGAGGTACATTTATAATCTATTTTCATATAGATTCTCATGGAGTACGTCTGACTGTCCGCGAATGATGCCCCGCGGAGGGACAGCCGCAGACATAGGCACCTGTCCGGGGGTGAGGCGCCCTGCGCGGCCGCTGATAGGCGCTGCGCCTTCGGGAGGAGGGGTCTCGCCTGGGCAATCTCAGCTAAAGCCTTATCGGCGTACAGCTCTGCAGTGAATGAAAAGATAATAAGATTAACCCGGTGCCACGATTATTAAAAAACTGGGGAAAAAGTCTGAGACCAAAATCAACAGTTTGTGTCCAAACCTTTTGAAATTTGGGGGACAGCAAATACTGAAGGCATGAGATCTATGGGCTTAAAGTCGCTTATTATTGTTCTCCTTTGCATGGTTTCCCAGGTAAGATTATTCTGTGCGAAATATTGTACATAGCTAAACGATACCCCGTGCTGCATGCAGTCGGTAACGCGTCCGTGGATTCGTTGCATTGAATTTAAAACCGTTGCATTTAGACCGCATTTCAGTGGGGTCGCTGTATCGTCGGAGGTCAAAAATATATTATTAAATAGAACACAGGGTTATTGAATGTTTTCAACATTATCCTCAAAGCATCTGACAGGTTAAAGCAAAGGGAAATATCAGAAAAGGCCAAAAGAGGATTGTGTTTTTATTCGTACAACCTTTTTATTAAAGGTTGTATATATTAGCATTGAATTTTATAACATTTTAGGAATTCAAAAATTGTTTGTTTTTTGTTCACAGATAGCTGCTCAAAATGGTAAGTTTTGATTTTTGAGAGAGAACACTAGGCTAATTAAAATAACTGTGTGTGTGTGTATATATATATATATATATATATATGCAGTTTAAATGCAATATAATTGTACACAATACATATCTTTCTTTTTGGATTATTCATGGTTCTGCATAGTCAGTTGTGACAGTTGTGAAACACAGTGGAAAGTCCCAAACCTTAGTAGGTGTAACACAATAACATGTGATTACACTGTGTGGGAATTCAGATGTAATTCTGTAATTAAATGTCAGCATTATTTTTTTTTTTTACAGGAATTGCCTTGTCTGTGTACACGGTAACGTCAAAAAGTATGACGGTCCAGTGGACTAAAGTCCCGGGCGCTAGTTCCTACAAGGTGAAGGCCACCCCGAAAAGCACCCTGGAGCCGTCGTCTTACTCACAGTTTGGTGGAAACTTCATAGTGGGCTCCGTGAACTCGCTCAAGCCAAACACCATCTACGTAATGGAAGTCGAGGCTGTCGATAACACTTCTAATGTCCTGAGCCGAGCTAAGGTCGAAGAGACCACAGGTAATTTCTCAAGGGAAGCTACTACATATTTGCATACAAGCGTAAATATGAACCAGTACTCATTTTTTTTAATTTATAATCATGACAATAATAACAGCCCCATCGGAATAATAGTAATAATAGTAGTAATAACAGTGAACAAACACTTTAAGCAGTAATTTTATTAGTATTTATTTGCAAATGATAATTTGTAAATTATTTGTAAATTAAATTTGAAGTAATAATGGATAATAATGGATCTTGGTGTGACTCTGTTGTGAAAGGTGCTGTGTAAAAAATAAATGGAGTTGAACTGAAATCCTGTACATATAAATGATGTGTGATCCTGTACAGCCCCGGACGTGCCCGTCATATCCACGGCCTACTCAAAGCTCAGCAACAGCATTACAGTGGAATTCAGCATGGTGCAGGGAGCCAGCTCCTACATTCTCCGGGCTGAATCGCAATCTGACAATTTCTTCTCCGAGACCACAGTGTCAAGTTCCCCGGGGACTGTGCTCAACCTTCAACCCTACACTGAATACGTGCTCAGTGTTATGTCTGTCAACAGCGGCGGAAGAAGCCAGCCGTCTCTGCCCCAGAAAGCAAAGACAGGTATTGTCTTCAACCACTACAGTCGTACATTTCAAAGAAAGTCGGCTCAATAATACAGCAACATTATTGTGCTCAGGGATTTTGTTTACTTCAGTCATCAGTTGGGAGCCCTCGTCCTTTGAAGACTGCATGATGTGCTGTTTTTCAGTCTTCTTTGGGATCATAGTCACTTCAGTGACACTAGATTAATAAAGTGAAGCTATTCGGGTAGAATCACAGTTCACCTGGTGGTCCATACAGATGACCCAAAAGCCAAGGCAATTGTGGCCCTCAGTAGATGGTTCCAAACTCGTGACCAAAGTGATCTTTTTGTTTTGTCTCTATCAGAGCCTATTATGCTTAACAGGTGAAACAGCATCTTATGATTTTCTTTCCTACAGTCTTGTTCCTTGCTGTTATGTAAACTATACTAAATATATTGCAGTCAGTAGAACAGAGTCATTGAGCTGCTAAGAGGCCTTCGTCAGTCGGGTCAGGTCTGAGACTCTCTGTGGCTTTATGCTCCATCATCCCAAGGATGCAAAGCTGCTGTCTGATGTCTGCAGGATAACCCAGCACTGACTTGCACAATAACGGTATTGGTGCGGCCAGCTATTGGAAGTTGGAACTGTTGGAAGACAGTAATATAGCAGTTGTCTTCCTTCATTTAAAATGTTAATGTTGCTGGATATGGATCATCAGAACATGATTTCTGCTTCTTTGTCACCATTTGAGGCCACTGCGCACCCCCCCC
>JAODKM010000032.1:14804095-14833013 GCA_026780845.1 Petrocephalus sullivani | reverse complement strand
CTGCATCTGCTCTTTTTTCCATCATGTTTGTATGTCCGGGACAGTCTGCATCTGCTCTTTTTTCCATCATGTTTGTATGTCCGGGACAGTCTGCTTCTGCTCTTTTTTCCATCATGTTTTGTGTTACTTACTGACATTGTTACTTACTGCTCTTTTATATCATTTTGTGCCATTTAAATGCGGCAAAAAGCATGACAGGACACAGCATCCGATTACGGCAGAACCTGCCCCCAATCTGTGCGTGAGGTGCATGAGAGAATGCTGACTCTCTCCCGGCCAGTCCCCTGTTCTCCACAGACTCTCTGGGTAGAGGAGCCTGCGTCTGGCAGCTGCACCTTACAGTGGAGCACGGTGACCTGGGTGGAATACTACATGGCCTTCATCAAGAGGGACGACGGGACTGAGGAGCTCTGCAATACCACCAGCACCAGGTGCCGCTACGCCTGCCAGTGCGGCTTCACCTACTTCATGAACGTCTTTGCATACAACAAAGCCGGGCCCAGTCCTCCAGGCCAGGTGCTCAACTACACCACCTGTAAGTGACGACAGACATGGCGCTTGCACAGTATGGAAGATTATCAGATCAATCATGTATTGACTGTGGATTGTTAAGCAGATATTCTGGTCCTCCTGATTGATTCCAGTTCCGCATAGTTCAATTAACTAACTGGAGGGGGTTACATCCTGGTAAATTTCTAGTGTTTTAACAGTGAAATTATATTTTCTTCCATTACCACTATATGGGTGAATTGCTGGCTGTAATCTGCCCTTAGTGTCTGACTGTGTCTGGCTCTGGGTCACTGTCAGCCCGTAAATAATGTAACGTGGCGGGATTGAGTTTCCGTCTGACACACTAACGGACCTTCATGAAGGTAACAAGTGGCTGGTACCAGGCAAGAATGCTTGTTGGATGTCCTACTGTTCATGAATTGAAACAAATCAAACTGGATGGGAGAATGGTATTAACCCCCAGCGTGTGTGATCCTGTAGTTCCCTGTTGCCCGAAGAATGTGTCCATATCACTGGTTTCCCCCGAAACCCTGGAGATCACTTGGGCACCCGTCCGTGGGGCCGAGGTGTATGAGACCAGGGCGGTCGGCGCCTCAAATCTCATCCTATGCAACGACACGTCGCCAGTGTGCGCTCTGTCGGACCTCAGGTGTAACACCAATTACAGCATCGTGGTCTGTCCGTGTAGTGAACGTGGCTGTAACAACAACTGCAGTGCGAGCAGTAAGGAGACCGGTAAGGCGCTGAAACGCTGGGTAGTGCCGTCAAATACTATATGACAGACATGCGAGATAATATCAGATAAAATGTAATATGTGCAATATAACATAATTCAATATGTGGTCATTGTATGAGTTGATAAATTGTGTATTACATAATGCTCAGTATTGGGGACTTCTCATAGACAGGAGTCATTGAATAAGTCTGTGTTTTAGCACTAATCAATGTTTTTTTGTCCTCTTCACCTGAGCCCCTTGCCAACCCCAAATCACGAGCATCAGACAGCCTAACCCCTTCCTGGTGAGCGTGACATGGAGTGCCAGTAACATAGACGCGACATACACGGTTAATCTGGCGGAAAAGAGCGGCTCCCACACCTGCAGTTCCAAGGGGACGTTCTGCGAAGTCGCCAACTTGCCCTGTGGCACCATGTATGATGTCAGTGTAACTGCAAGCACCTCAGCAGGGTCCAGCTTTCCCAGCTTCACAGTGCCCCTGGAGACAGGTACGGGGGGGGGGTGACAAGCCCAGAGAGGGAGACACAGTTAAAATCCAGCGCCATCTTGCATTTGCCCAACCTAAACAAAGCCTTCTGCGTGCTTCTGTTGATGTTGTAAGATGAGCCAAATCAGTCTCCAAATGACTCTCCCTTTAGTTCCCTGCTGCCCGGGAAATTTCACTGTGACGCAGGTGACTCAGGCCATGACCAACGTCACCTGGTCACCCGCCGCCGGAGCGAAGTCTTTCATCACCACGCTGACTTCGCCACGCGGAAATGCCAAGTGCCACACACTGAGCACCAGCTGCCTGATGGGATGTATTACCTGTGGCACTAACTACACTGTTTCCATGGACATCTTCAGTGGCACGGGGCACAGATCGACATGCACCTACCACGGCTTCTCCTCCAGTGAGTTCAGAACCCACACTAGATAGAAATCAAGGCGGAATGGTGTCTGTGTGGTTCATACTGCTTGACCAAGGTCGTGGGCTCAGTTCCCCTCCCTAGCTATGTAGCTGTGTATGTTCTCCGGTTTCTTCCTTTGACCCACAGAGATGCAGATTAGCTGACATGGTGCCTCCAATCGGCTCGTCCAGGTCGTCCCCTTCCATGTGTCCTGTGTTTCGGGCTTTTTATGACTCTGAAAGAGTCTGCAGTTATGGGAAATTGATGGATGCTATGGGCGGATACATCAGATTTATGCTGATGCATAGCGATCGCATCATAATGCTTAAATGGTACCAAGATCAGGCCAAGCACTGTGGGACACCTTAAGAGCCAATTCGACTGAACCTGTGCCGCATAACTGGAATGCTCTGTTCTCCTCTTCATTAGCCACCTGCTGCCCCTGGAGCGTCAAGCTCTACCGCATGACCAACAACATCATCAGGGTGTACTGGCATCCCTCCAGCTCACGGAGCAGCTACTCAGCCGACCTGTACGGCAGCGTCTCCAACTACACCTGCACCCCACAAGCCAGCGCCAACTTCTGCGACGTGTCCGAGATCATGTGTGGTGACGTTTACACAGTGGTCGTGGCCCCTTTGTCGCAGAACGGATCCAAGATCAAATTCTGCTCCCAAAGGATGTACTCAGGTAAGTATCATCTTTACAAAAGTTGATATTCATTATTATATCACTGCCTTGCCATCTTTCGAGTTATAATCAACCTTGGGGGGTCAAAAGAAGACCTGCAAATTTTTACTGTATCGAATGTTTAAATAAAGGAGTATCTGCTCAAACAACTGACTTCTTTTTGTATGATTTCAGTATCCTGTTCTGGGAGTAATGTAGGAATGGGTATGTATGAGAGTAATAGATAACATGTTTACATCTGGAGGAATGTAAAATAAAGAGTACACCTATACTCCCGTTATCCGAATATATGAATGTATCCTAGAAACCACTCAGATTCTGCGATTTCAATTATCAGAAAGTAATTTTCATTAATTCTTATGGTGAAAATTATAAATTGCTCAAGGTTCCCCCCCAAAAAAATCGGTAGCACTCAAAGCTACCTAATTAAGCATGGTAAGGAACAACTTAAACACCAAGAGCCGGTTTCCCAGACAAGGATTAAGCTTAATCCTGGAATTTTGTAAGGAGATCTCCATGTTTAGTCCAAGACTAGGCTTAATCCAGCCCCAATTGTCTAATTACAAAACAATTCATAAGGTGATACCTATGGATTTGTGTTTATGTGCAGGCTTTTTGCAGTTTTTGTAGTAAGGACATAATAATAACATTTATGTAAAAATATTAAACGAATGCAACATGAATAAGAAAAAAAAGTAAATTTTCATACTGTAATTTTCCCTGAAATTTTTATTTGTGTGAATTCCAAATATTTCTCTAGTGGTGTTGCTGTGCCGGAAATTTTTCGCTGGGATGCTCGACATCGGTATTAATATATACG
This sequence comes from Petrocephalus sullivani, assembly GCA_026780845.1. Taxonomy (NCBI): domain Eukaryota; kingdom Metazoa; phylum Chordata; class Actinopteri; order Osteoglossiformes; family Mormyridae; genus Petrocephalus; species Petrocephalus sullivani. The sequence goes on along the minus strand of JAODKM010000032.1, from coordinate 14,829,366 downwards.
GTACTTTAAGGTGCAAATTCGAATACCGGGGTATAGGTGTATAATATACTAATTTATATGAATTAATCCAGAGTATTGTTTTTTGCCATGTAAATTCTTTCATTTTCACATTTTCAATTTGATCTTGTTTTTTTTCAGTAATTTATCGTGGGAAGAGAAGTTTGGATTAGCATATGGTATGTAGATTATTTATCCAAGACACTCAAACAAAACACACCCTGATGTTTCATCAGCTATCATATCTAATCCCTGTCATATAAAAAGTTTAATTTATGGCTTTACTATAGTTATATCCACCATGCTGCCTTTTTTATATGTATCCATGTATCCAGCATGGGAGAACTTTGCTGAAATTGAATATAATTTTATGGATTTTCTGAGCAAGTACACTTGAGGAGAATATAGTTAATGGTTATAGTATGATGCTATAAGTGTTACTTAAAAGGGTTTTTTATGTCCTGGAGTACTGCAGTTCTTTAAATCACAATTGTTGCATTTTTTAAGAGATCTCTCAGAAAAATCCTAAAATAATCACATGCACAGCACAAATCAGAAAGGGGATGTCCATACCCATTCATGATTTATGTGTGTGCTCTGCTGTTTCATTATTCAGAGCGCAGTAACCTTTTAAGACCCTTTGAAAGCCTAAAGCCTAAGTGATCAATAATCTCTATAAGAGCTCTGGGTTTGTCCAGCCCCTCAGCACCTAGATAGCTCACGGATGTACCAGTTAGCCTGAAAGCTGCAGGGGAAACATTGTGTAACGCAGGAGTGTCATCCTCATCTGGAGGCATCTATCTGCAAATACTTTTCGCTTTCGTCCACAGAATTTAAAGGAGCTGCAAACAGATCCTCCACATAACGTCAAACTGAGAACCAGCCACGCATCCCTTTCCTATCTGTTTTTAATTTGCTTTTTTCTCTCAACTTTTCAATATTGCTTACATTTTCCCCCCAGAACTTACTTTTATACATCACCTTAAAATGTAATATGCAACTGTTTATGAACCATGTATTAATAAGTGAGACCTTGTAAAAAAATACATGACAGCCATACTTTTTGGGGCTGTGTTTGGGCTGTGCATTTCTCTCTTTGTGGTGAAATATTAGTTCGCAAACAATTGATAATAAAGTGGATTTAAAAACTCCCTTCCTCTTTTTTGAGTTTTGTAATCATCAAAAACCATTTACTGGGTTTCAGATATGTACAAACATCTACACCAGTCTGTCACCCCTTAGAAAGCCTAGTAACAAAATCCAGCAAAAGAGACATTAACATATTAAACTAAAGATTCACTTTTCTTTAGGAGGATGATAAGGAATTTAACAAATACAGTATGTTTTACTTTGCATGTTCCTTTAATGAAACACGTCCTTTGCATAATATTGTTGTTTGGAGTTATTGACTAAAACAGAAAAGATTGCACATATATAATTGCTGTCCCTGTGTGGGGAATTATTTGCCAGCAAATCCTGTGAATTGTAAAATTACACATAATGCACTTTTACCTAAAACAAAATAAACATAAGTGCATTTTAAGAAATACCACATGATCATTGGCAAAGAAGGAAATAATATTAAAGAGTTACTTTTTCCATATGTGCACCATAGTAGCAATGATTTGACAAAGTCATTGCATCACAGGCATTCATGTTTAACACAGAGAGCCTGCAAGAAAACGGCTAGGCTTAGGCAGCGAACACTGCAGGTCTGAACGTCTGGCCATTGTCTAGGGAGCATCTTGAATTTCCTGGCTGAGTTTAGGGGGCATATTCACTTTCATATTAGCTTCATCCTTTCTTATGTAGTGTCAGGAACTAGGCGCTGTTAATCCCTCATTGTCATTAGATAATAGGCTCTCTTACAGGCAACCGCGTAGCCCACATTAATACACCGAGGGCTTCAGTTTAACCAGCAAATACAGACCCCATTATTTCTAATTTTAATCCAATAAAAACCAAATAAAGTTTTGCAACTAGAGGATAAACGCCAATTCAGGGAACCTGCTTCCTACCTCCTACGGCCTGGTATATTGGTGTTAGTCAGTGTAGATATTGGATCACCCACCAGTCTATTGACATAGTTCCTGCTCTGTATTGTATGTTACAGTTAGATATGACTTTGAAGAAGCTAAAATGTTCTGTCCTTAAAATTAGTACTTATATGCTTCTATTAAGTTTGTCTCAATGACGATGAAAAGGCCATTTCTAAGCAGGCACCACGAGACGGTAAAGCGTAACCTTAACCACAAGCCACCGTTAAATGTGCAAAATTCCAGTTTTTGCTTTAACTTTTCCTGAGCAGAAGTGATAGCTGCTGATGATGTGAGTGAAAGCAGAACCTGAGTCCGGGTAGAACCAACAAATTCTCCAACAACAACAATAATAATAATAATAATAATACTATAAGGTACCGGAGCATCAATCCAGTTTTTTCTTCAAATTGAGATCCCAACTTCAGACTTTTTGAAAGCTAATGTCACAAAAGAAAAAAAAATCTAATTGTCTGTAATATTTAGGCAAATCAGAGTCTGTGCATTCCAACGTCATGCACTTTTGCACACTCATTGGCCTTTGAGTGCGTTTTCTGCTACTATGATACCCTCACGCCCAGCGGCACCAGCAGGCCACTTGTCCCCATTTAGTCAGTACTGATTGGTTCCCACGCAGTGGCTCTGCCTGTGCATTAGCTCAAAGGAATCCAGAGCACCTTTTGTACCTGCCTGCCTTGTATAGAACTAATTGAATGCCTGCGCTCATTGTCAGACATGGGATTGTTAGGAGCACTGAGTTTATTCTTCATAACGGCGTTTCTGCCTCAGGTAAATATATGATCTTACATTTCTTTCTTTCTAAGTGTGCAATTTTAAATTATGCTCTAAGCCAAATTGCTTTACCGCTGCTGTAATTATTATTATTGTATTTTTTTTTTACCTTTTCACAGGTTCCTCGCACAGCAGCCAATTTGGGTACATTATCTTTTTTAAATATTAATTGAGAAGTGTTTAGGTCTCAGAGTCAGCTGTCGAAATTGTAAATCCTTAAACTTAACTAACTATGAAACTATTGACATGTTTATTCAGTCTAAGATCAGATAATATAGCCTTTATTAATCCCACAGTTGGAAAATTTGCATTGTTACAGCAGCCAGAAAGGAGGAAAGGAGTAAAAGCAGCATGGCTATACAAATAGTCTATAGTAATATTATAGTCACTATGCCCGTTTATATATATTGCTTTTTATCAGTTTAAAATATATTAAATTAATATAAATATTAAGTATCAATGCGATGCTTTGATTTTGTTTTAAGGGCATATTAATACATTTCAAAAATGCATAAAAATGTAAACCAACATAACGATAGCAAGCAGCGTATATTTGATTAGACAGCTATAAGACCAGCGGGTTGGATTAATAAACGTTTTTTTTTTAAGGGTTTTCCCCCTCCACTGTTTCAGATTGCCCTATCACGTCCATAAAGTCCACATCAGCGTCTTCGCTAACGGTGAAATGGAATAAATATATGGGCGCCACAAACTATTTCCTGGACCTGCGGGTCGTGAACGCTACGGATATCGCGCCGGTGGTGGTGACGCTGCCCGCAGCGAGTGCGGAGAGGGTGGTCTATGGTCTCAGGCCCGCAACGAGCTACAATGTAACGGTGAAGGTGTTTCAGTTTTACCACGTTAGGTGTGTGGGCACGGGCATCGCCACGACAGGTAAGGCGCGATTGTATGATGGAAGGTCGATGCTGAAATCATTCCTACAATACTGTGCAGTAACACTGGTAGGTAACACTGATCAGTGACAGACACAACTGTGCAAGCCCACGAGAAACATGTCTTCCCCTCCCGAACAGTTCCCGCTACCACATGGATAACCTTTTTAAAGGCGATGTCGAGCAGCGCTATCCGGCTGGAGTGGGCGCCCATCCAGGGCGCCGAGCACTACCTGGTGGTAGTGGCGTCCCCCAGCGAGAAGCGCAACCTGAGCGCGGAGGCGCCGAGCGCCGAAATCGGGGGGCTGCGCCCGGCCACCTCCTATAACTGCTACGTGTATGCGTGTAACAGCGCGGGCCTGGGGGCTGCCAGCCAAGTGAAGACCATCGTGACCTGTGAGTCCTACATGCATGGATACGGTCTCTATAAGGAGTACAAACAGAGCCTTTATAATCAATTACAATTGTTTTCAATTCCAGTGTCTTTTTAAGTTTTGTTATTGAAATAGACTTATTAATCACAAAAATCTGATATATAAAACAATGACTAGGATAAGCGTTAGAAGATAGATGGACTGTATTATAACGTATTACATAATGATCTGCCTCTGCCCCCTAGTGCTAGGCCCTCCAGAAGTGACGGGGGGCGAGCATATAGAAGAGAGCACAGCTCGCATAAGGTGGAAAGCCGTGGACAAAGTGCTTCTGTACCATGTGACAATCCGCGACAGCAGCGACGCCAGCGCCGCGCCGCTTTCTGCCAACGTCTCGGCCACGTACGTGGACATCAAGAACATCAAAATGTGCTCGGCTTATGACGTGGCGATATCCTCCTACAACGCCTTCCTTCAGGCGGGCGACGCCACTCGCTTCACTTATAAAACGAGCAGTAAGTTAATCTTTTAGTATTTAAGAAGGAGCAAGTCTGTTTTGCAGGCACTTTTCCAGGGTGCCTATATATATATATATATATATATATATATATACCCTAATATGATGTTTGGCAGTTTGATTGATACCTTTATTATTTTAGTTTTTTTGGTAACACTTTACTTGAGGGGCACAAGTACCCTAGTAACTCAGTTACTACTCAAGTACAAATCATGAACAAATATTGTAACTGGATAACCATCATGACTTATTAATTATGAAGGAACCTGGGATCAAAACGTAATCAACACTTAGTTTCTGGTTAATTAATGTATTAAGCCATGACATTTTTGGACCTCATCAGGTACAGTGGTACCTTTCTTTCAGCTACTACTCTCTCTCTTCTCACAGTCCAAAGATTTGCAGTTTAGCCAGCTGGTGTTTCTGCATTGTCTGCAGTGTGTGTTTGTGTCCATCACCTGTGGTTTTCGTGTGTGGGTGCTCTCTGACAGCCTGGCCTGCTGTCAGGGTGTCCCCCAGCCTCCTGCCCTGTGCTGCCGAGGATGGCCTTAAAACCCACTTGTATTTTAGTAACTTGTTTATCCGCCAAACTCTGGTGGGATGTTTCTACAGAATCTAAAAAATATAAACTACCTCCTTTCATTTTCAGCTCTGAGCCCAGCCGAGCACATCTCTGTGGAGTATAGCTGTGTCAGCAGGAGTGTGATGGTGACGTGGAACCCGGTGTACGGTGCCGACTCGTACAAGGCCCTGGCCATGGACAGCAGCCAGACAGTGCTGTCCTGCACATCCCTGACGCCAGGCTGCCAGATCTCCGGCACCCTCTGCAGTCAGCGCTACACAGTGCACGTCATTGCTTTGTCAAAATCCTGTGAGAGTACAACCAACTCCAGCAGTTACTTTGAGACAGGTGGGGCCTTCATCAACATTGCTGCTTTCCTTTTCTGTCTAGACAAAATATACTTCAGAAACTTTCCCATCAGGGGTTTGGAATTCTTTCTTTCCAAGTGCCATTTGTCTTAATTTCTCTGACTTCTACAGATATGTCAGATATTATTTCCCCCTCCTGACTCTATTGTATGCTTTTTAACTTGGAGAGACACATAAAGCTGTAGTCTCTGTGGCTCCCCTGTTAGTAAATAGCACAGATATGGCACTTAGTAAATAGCACAGATATGGCACTTAGTAAATAGCACAGATATGGCACTCAGAAAGGCGACACCACTGAAAACCTGGCATCTGTCTCAGATGTTTTTGTGCCCCCCTCACTCTGCCATCATAGTGCCGTGCCCCCCTGCCAACGTGGAGGTCTTCCGCGAGTGCTTCAGCAACGTGATCATATTCTCCTGGGGGGCCACCAGCAACACCCTATACTACAGGGCCACTGCAGTGGACTCGGAAGGGGAGCGCACGGACTGCTTGACCAGGGAGACGTCCTGCTATTTCACCAACACCAAGTGCGGCCGCAGATATCGGTTCACTGTGTTTGCCATGAGCATGGAATGCAACAGCAGTGCCAGCCTTCCTGCCCACATCCGAACAGGTGGGGCTGGCCATTAAGTACAAGGGGGGATTTAGTAGGGGGACAGGTAATTAAGGAACACGATGAAGAGGCACACGGTACTCCCTCGCATTAGCTCCACTGATGCTGCTGATCTCCTCCCAGCCCCCTGCCAGCCAAGGAATGTGAGGACGAGGTCGGAATGCCACTCGGACGTCCTGATCAGCCAATGGGATGCAGCTGCTGGGGCTAAGATGTACATGGTGGAGATGATGGGGAACTCCCACAACCTGTACAACTGTAGCTCCATCACTAACAGCTGTGCCACTCCGGGCGTGCAGTGTGGCGAGAGCCTGACGGTGTGGATCACCACCTCGGACGATGAGTGCTCCAGTGAGAAGGCCCTCGGGGAAGTGGCTGAGACCGGTAAGGGCTCCTGACCCACCACTCTGATGCTGCTCAAGGTCTGTACAGCTCTTTTATGGACTAGTTAAAAAACAGCTGGCTTGTCTGATGATGAAAGAAATTTGAGATATATTTTTTCCTTTTGGTGATTTTCAGTGCCCTGCGTTCCCCAAAATGTATCTACTGATCTAGACTGCACCAACAATGATCTCACAGTGCGCTGGGAGTACAGCCATGGCGCGGACTTCTACATCACCTCAGCTATGCGGCCGGATGGTGCCGTCCACATCTGCCAGACAGCGGATACCAGCTGTGTGATCCGTGGCCTGTCCTGTGGGCAAAGCTACACTGTTTACGTTGTGGCTTCCAACTTTAAGTGCAACAGCTCTGAGAGTGTGCGGGTCATCAGAGAGACTGGTATGCTGGTGCTTAGGCACTGTGGAGGAAAAACTTGGTGGGGGATATTATTCAGTTTCACACATGGGTTGTGGTGGGGGACTGATACAATGCTCGCTACATGAAATCTGTGCAATTATGTGAGTTTCCCCAATTACAAAGGATGGCGCTGATGGTGGAATTCTTATTTGTGACTGATTGAAACAACCACTTACGTCCATGTCATGTTCTTAAGAATATTTTGACTTATTGGCAAATACACTAAAGTCAATGAAAATTGTTGTTCCTCAAACTAAAATGACCGTTTCACAGATGTTTTACAGAAACTCATTTCTGTCCTCCCGACCATGCAGCTAGTTGCCCTCCAGACAAGGTGCAGGCCACCCTAGAATGCTCGGAGAACCACGCATTGATCGCGTGGCAGACCTGGCAGAGCAAGGCTTCATGCACAGCCTCCATGGAGGATCAGGAGGGAGGGCTGCTGAGCTGCAGTACCACTGGGAGTGACTGCAGGGTCTCAGGCCTCAAGTGCGGCCAGAAGTACAAGGTCTGGGTGACGCAGCACAGCGGAACATGTCCTGCTGCACAATCCACATCCATCTACTTGGACTCGGGTATTTACTTCAGTTTTTCCCCATCATTTGTTCTTCCTTAACTGAAATTCTGAATGTCGCCTCTGGAGACTGTAGTTGCCATTTCCTCTCGGCCTTCTAGTCCCCTGTGGCCCGGAGGACGTGTCGACCCAGGTGAACTGTGGCAGTGGGACACTGGGTGTGAGCTGGGCCTCCTCAGCCCATGTGGACGGGTATGTCGCCCTCATGTTGGCGGGGAACGGGGGAAGGACATACTGCAACAGCACAGAGACGCACTGCACCTTCGACGGGCTGGAGTGCGGCGAGTCGTACACTGTGCTGGTGATGTCAGTCAACGGCAGCTGTCTGAGTCTTCCAAGCAGGGACGCGACCATCCAGCAAGGTACCACAGTTACAAACGCCGTGCTTTGTAGTCATGGATGTGTTTGCACCCCCTCTGTTTTTCCTCTTCCTCTTCACTTTAGGGCAAGATTTTTTTCTCCCTTTATTTTTCTAAAAGTATTCTGGTGAGACAGTGGGAACAAGCAAAAAAAACATGCAAAGCAGCCAAATAGGACAGTCAGAGCCAGATCAAGGATCTAACATGACCAAAACACCCAGGTGTATTAATTTACATAAAAAGCCTTGACTAATAGGTGACAAGCTGATTGTTTCTGGATTGCTGCTGTTGTTGTCGGAAACCAGAGTGTGGTGCCTAAATTTGTCATCCATTTGAGGGATATGGACGATAAATAGGATACCTTCTATCTCTGGAAAGAACATGTGATTTTGTTGTTCCAAGTTGAGAAGAGTCTGTATAAAATATAGCCCCTGAAAACTAGGTTGGTGAAGTTTGAGGTGAAAATGTGAGGCTGTGCTGTGTGCCCCCCAGTGCCCTGCATGCCAACAGAGGTGTCAGTCAGCCACAACTGTGAAGGGAACCTGGTCAATGTGATGTGGACACCGACCCCAGGGGCCCAACACTACAGGGCTATTGCACGGAGCAATGGTGGGGCCCATTCTGAATGCGTCTCCAGTGGGACGGCCTGCGACTTCAATGACCTGCAGTGTGGCCGGGTCTACACTGTAGGGGTGCTGGCTCTGGGGGGGGACTGCACCAGCCTGGAGAGCAAGAACGCAGTACTCCAGACAGGTATCGTGCTGCTTTGAAACCCTAAAAAACTGAAGGGAGTTGAAATGTCGTCACGTCTGAAGAAACCAAAGGTTTCTGTCCTTGTGTATATCACATATGGGCAGCTTTCGCTTTCCTTAGGGTGAGTTATGTCAATTGTATGAAATAAGTATTACCAAGACTTTTGCTAAACAATAGTGGGGTATTGGCTTCTCAAGCACAAGTGACATTCCCATTTTTTCCCAAAATAATTTGAGCGTTTCCTTTCCTCAATAGTAGGGAAATTCAGTCAATTAAAGTTTTAGCTCTGGCAAAGAACCTCTACCCATATTTATTCCTACAGCCCCATGCACACCCTCTAATGTGGTGGTCCAGATTAACTGCTCGAGTGACAGGGCCTTTGTGTCCTGGGGCGCCATCACAAATGCGGTGTCCTATTTGGCGACGGCGGGGGGTGTGGATGGGCACATCTTGTCCTGTGAAAGCAGCGAGCCCGGCTGCTGGATCGAAGGTCTCCATTGTAGCCGGGAGTACAACTTTACTGTGTCGGCGGACGACGGCACCTGCCAGAGCCGGAGCAGTGAGCCAGCGCGGCAGGAAACGGGTAACCCACTCTAAAATATGGAAACTTGTCAGGCATGTTTTGTGACAGTGTTCACCTTGCTGTTTTTCACCTTTAAATATGTATTATAAATGCAAACCAGGCATGTATTGCATATGGTTTGGCCCTCTTTCCTATCAGCCCCATGTGTGCCGCGGGACACAGAGTGCCACGTTGACTGCAGTACCAATGTTTTGACTGTCAGCTGGGACTCCCACAGCGAACTACTGCTGAACTATAGCGTAACTGTATTGGCCGAGGACACAAGCGCATATTCCTGCACCACCTGGGATGCAACCTGCAAAGTGGAGGGGCTGCAGTGCGGCCAGCAGTACCATGTCCACATGACGGCCAGCAGGGGGAGCTGCAGCAGCATGACGACAGTGCCAGAAATCATTCACACAGGTGTGTTTCATGCTCTCCTGGCTGGCAAACTGCATCCTTGTACTGGATAACAGGTTAGATGGTCTCAAGTAAATGAAAGCAGATTATAGTTCAGTGTTGGTAATGGATCATTCCTCTTGTCTCTTCTTTGGCAGCGCCATGTGTCCCACAGAATGTGAATGGGGTGCTGATGTGTGGCTCAAATTCTTTGGTAATATCGTGGAACAGTTCTTCTGGGGCGTCAGCCTACACCGCTACCGTGATCAGTCCAAGTGATGACCCAAGCAAGTTCTGCTCCACCTCAGAACTTACCTGCATGTTGGATGGCCTGAGATGCACCCAGCAGTACACGGTCACTGTGGTTGCCCAGGGCAAACAGTGCAACAGCATGGCCAGCTCTGCCATCTCTGTGGTGACAGGTAGGAGGTGCCCTATTTTGGACAACCACATGGTCCCAGCTAGAGATGGGTACCGAAATCTGGTACTAAATGGGCCCCGGGGCTAAATTTTTAAAGACCAAAATATCGATAAGCTCTGACATTAACAGTATTGTTTTTGGTACTGGAGAAATTAATAAATCAGCTTTTTTGTTTCTACATTAAGTAATTTTTCCCAGTTAATCCCAGTTAAAATCTTAACGATACCCATCCCCAGTCCCAGCAGTTTCCCTGTGTGTGGTTGGACCCCTGCTCATTGTTTTACCCACATTCTCAGGACCTTGTGAACCTGAAGGTATGGCTACCCGCCTGGGCTGCAGTGACAGTGCAGTATCGGTTTCCTGGAACGCCAGCGCAGGGGCCCTGGAGTACACAGTGCTGGCAAAGGGCAGGAAGGGTGAGCTCTCCTCTTGCCACACCACAGAAACCACCTGCCTGCTAACTCAGCTCTCTTGCGGACAAATGTACAACATGACAGTGCTGGCGAGTGATGGGAACTGTAATAGCAGCTCTCTGGCTCACAGAACGGTGGAGACAGGTAGGAATCCCAACGACCCCCTGCCATGGTGTGCAGACCCTTCCCTGATGGCAAGAAAAGAACAATGGAGGTCTTCTGGCACCTCACGGCCTATTTTGTGTTACAGCTCCATGCTCCCCTGTCATGTATAACCACAGCCTAGTCTGTGAAATGAACATGGCTACTGTCTTATGGAAAAAGGAAGATGTTGCTGTGGGTTATGCTATCAATGCCACCTCAGTCTTGGGCCACTGGAAAGCGTGCAGTGCCACTGGAACTTACTGTGACCTCTCCGAGCTGCAGTGCGGCAACATGTACATGGTGCAAGGCATGTCCTTGGGGAAGGAGTGCAATAGTGAACCCAGCTCCAAGCTCACGATTGTCACAGGTATATCTCTGACATGAATGGAGGGCTGTGTTTATGGCAAAAAAAGAATCCAGATCATTGCTGTTACTCTTTATGCTAATCCTATTAGGCACAGCGTCAATATGCCGTGATTGTCTCTTGTGTTGACTGGAGCTCGTAACACTTGGTATCAGATGATGTTTCAGAATCTTTGCCCATCTCCAGCCCCCTGTCCCCCTGTGATGGTGAAGTCCACCTACTACTGCAGCAGCAACATCGCCCTCATCAGCTGGGATGAGAGCCTGGGCCGAGAAAGCTTCTTAGTGCATGTGATGGGAGGTGGGAAGGCACACACTCAGAACACAATGGAGACCACAAGCACCTTCACTGGTCTGGAGTGCCAGCAGAAGTACAACGTCACCGTCAGAGCGCTAGCTGGACATTGCAACAGCAGCCAGGTGGCTTCCACAGAATTCCATACAGGTATAACTTCTGCTCCTCCTGAAAAGCTCCTCACAAGGGTGCCTCAGCTCCTACTAATGGAGCCCTCTCCCACAGCTCCCTGTGCACCACAGAATGTGAGTGTGATCCTGCTGTGTGCCGACAACACGGCAGAGGTGACCTGGGAAGCCAGTCCTGGTGCGGCATCCTACAACGTGACTGCACAGGCCCGGGATGGAGACAGCAAGACTTGCTTTACCACGCAGACACTTTGCCAGCTGCCCAGAATGCACTGCGGACAGACCTACATCATCACGGTGGTGCCCAACTCAGAAACCTGCTCTGGATTCTTCAGCGCTGCCACCAACTATATAGCAGGTATCTGCATCATAGGGTCATGCTCTTAGAACATCCACCACAGGTACTGTGAACCACTGGAGACAACTAAGAAAGAACTCATGGTGGTTAATAACATCTAATTTCAAACAGCATAGCCTGTTGCCCTAGGGCCAGGTGTAAGCGGAAGCAGGAACACTTTTCTAGCTGTCAGTGAGCATCTCCAGAAGCATCACTCATACAAGACATCTTCTGTGTCTCAGGCAAAAGGCTCAGCTTTGGTTTAGGGAGATCCGAGGGACGTAACTGTCTCAGTATAAATGTAATACAGATGTAACACTGCTGCGATGATCCAGAAATGTTTTAGTTTGCTTGATGGTCAGGGCATCACCTATAAACTACTAAGTTTGGCTAGGATGATATCTACATTTTGGAGTTTCACTGTTTACCAACAACTTCAAGAACAGTGGCCCTGATTGGAAGACAGGATTGCTGCAACATTGAGTAATTACCCACATGTCCTAAAACTACTCCATTGGATTTCTGATCAAAGTGAAGCAAGATTCATTTTGTCTTTTTCTGGAAGGTCCTTGTCCTCCTAACAACACATCAGTGGCACTCACATGTGAAGGCAACCTCGGTATTGTGACATGGGATCTTGTGATGGCAGCAGAGATGTATGTAGCCACTGCCATGACTACAGATGGCCATGTGCAGACTTGTAAAACCAACACTACCAGCTGTTCCTTCCTCAACCTACACTGTGGCGAGACCTATTTTGTCACTGTGGTGTCTCTTGAGAGGGGCTGTCAAAGTCAGCCTAGTCCCAGGAAGGACTTCAGGACAGGTTTGTCTCCTAGTTACATTTCATTATACAGTAAGATTCATGTGCCATATGTGAACAAAAGTTCTGATTCAAAGTCCAATTTCTTTGTTACTCCTTTAGCCATCTGCCCTCCTAGCAACCTGGGAGGACAGGCTATGTGTGTGACCAATGGCCTGATGGTCACATGGGACCAGAGTCCCAGAGATGGTGTGACATACTTCCTGATTTACCAGAAAGAGGATGGTGCCAGCACCACCCACGTAACCTCAAGCACCTCCTACCAGCACGCGGGCCTGTGTGGAGAGCGTTATTTCTTCAAAGTGCTGGCACAGGACAATATGTGCAACAGCAGCTGGACTCAGCCCCTCATGATGGACATAGGTGCCTCCACACAGCCAACATGCCTTTTGCAGAAGCCGATCTTATGCCATGATCCATGATCTCAGCCATGACCTCTCATTCTCGTCCATGCAGCTCCTTGCCCCCCCACCAGTTTGCATGCCCAGGTGGACTGTGGCACCAACAGGGGAAGGATTTCCTGGCTGCAGAGCACAGGTGCATTACTCTATACTGCTGTGATTACGGGGGCCCATGGGCATAGAACTTCCTGCTTCTCCAACTCTACAACATGTACCGTGAGGCTGGACTGTGGCCGCCGCTACACCGCCATGGTGTTCTCCTCAAACCAAGCATGCAACAGCACAATGGATGCTGCAGTCGAGTTTGTTTCAGGTAGCTTCTTGATACTGTGAAATGGGAATGTTGTTATAGGCAGGGATGCACATAACTGGTATACAAGTACACATTTGCCATATAAATCGATACCTGTGGCACATTCTTGTCGTAACATCATAAATGCATATTTTATGCGTAATTGCGCCACTGTAACAAATTAGTGCACAGTATAGTATTAATTTAGCCAATTCGCACTTAATTTGGGGTATAAAGGATAAAATGCACTGCCATTCATCATAGAAGAGCAAATGCGTGTAATATCAGCATACATTTGCACAGTTAATAAATAAAATTACTACACGTATTGCTTAATAGGGCAATAGTGTGACCCGTTATGTGCATTAGGGCTCTTATGTTGTGCTGGCACTTTCCCCTAAAATATATGAAACCAGAGCCCTTTCAGATTGACAAGGGCTTTGGTATTCTCCCTATATTCCAAAAGGCTACATTGAAATACAGTATTATGTGTTACTTTACAGCACAAATAATTATGGATTACAGAGGATTTGTCTCCTGCATAATAGCCTTGGAGAACTATGAGCTAAAAGTGAATAAATCAACAATATCAACATTTATCAATAATTAACGAATAACCAAAAACAGTTTACTTGGATACAATAATCATTTAACCTGAAATGGATTTCCTCCCATTAGCTGTGTTATGTTACCGACCTTGTTATCGTACAAGACGTGGTCTAATTACATGCAGACGTATTCAGACGACAGCTCCCTCTCTATACCCAGCCCCATGCCTACCAGGAAACATCAGGACCAAGACAGACTGTGAGGCTAACGAGTTTGCGGTACAATGGGAGATGACCCCAGGACCCAATCTATACAAGGCCCTAGCTATTGGTGGCAATGGTCACCGCGTCGCCTGTGAGACCACCGAGACTTTCTGCACCATCCAGAACCTGCAGTGTGGCCAGACCTACAGCATCGTCATCACTACTGCCTCCGCCAAATGCAACATGATACAAGACTCAAACCACAAGGTCCAATCGGGTACAGCTGACCACACAGAGAACCACTTCCCACTTGAGTTCTGGGTCTGGCCCATTAAGCCAAATGCTGATACTGTGTTCCCTTCCCCCCATTCAGCGCCTTGCAGCCCCACAAGCCCTACAGTGCACCTGAACTGCAGTACCGACGTGGCCATCATGTCCTGGGATTACGTGCAGGTAACACAGATGTACCAAGTGAAGGCGGTGGACAGCCGAGGGCAGGACAGCGTGTGCCACACCACTGGTGCCAACTGCACCTTCTTCCAGCTCAACTGCGGGGAGAGGTACATCTTCAGCGTGGTGGGCTTTGCTGATCAGTGTGAGAGTGCTGTCAGCAGCACTGTGGATCTTCTCACAGGTGAGGTGCCACTGATCAAGATTTTAAATTCAATCATGCCGGACCTGTTTAATTCATTGAGAAGCTACCTTTCATCACAATCTATAAATATCTCCATCTTTAAGAAAGTGTCCCTGCTTCTCAGTACCATGGTTTGTCTCCTCCTTCAGCTCCCTGCAGACCTATTCATGTGATGGCCAGTCTGAACTGCCAATCAGGCATTGCATCTGTCGTGTGGGACCCAGCACAAGGCGCCAGCACATACATAGCACGGGCTGAGGGCACGAACGGGCATACCACCTTTTGCACGGGTAGTGACACGCAGTGCACCATGAATGATCTGTTATGTGGCCAGGACTACACCATCACAATCCTGGCCTCAAACAGCCACTGTACAACCAGCTCAGGCGAGCCAACCTCTGTGACCACAGGTAGAGTGCTGACTGTCCTCTCCCTTCCTGAATTCCCCCAACCTCATGTGTAGCTGGAGCCATGAGATGAATGTCATTCTGCTCTCCGCAGGCCCATGTCCCCACAACAACCTGGCAGCATCCATGCACTGCGAATCGAACACAGCCACAATCTCCTGGACCCCAGGGAAGGGAACCTTATCCTACAATGCTTCAGCCGAGTCCCTCACCATCACACACTCTGCTTCCTGTACTACTGCAAACTCCAGCTGTGACATCACCTCGCTGGAATGCAGCCAGAAGTACAGGGTCAGCGTGAGCGGACAAGGCCTTACCTGCCTCAGCCCAGCAAGCTCCTGGGTCACCTTTACCACAGGTAACCAGCTTGCTGGACTGTAACTGCTGGAATATACAGCATCTCCATCCATCACTTGCTTTTCCAGTATAAGGTTCCAGGGCACTGGAAACGACAAAAAGGAAAACCCTGGATCTATGTCCATTGCAGGGCCCACACTCAAGCAATGGCATGCTATAGGCAACACAGAGGCGTCAGTCCATCAGCCCAAATCTTTGGTGTGAGAAAATAGTCATGCTGAGAGGAGACCTGCACAGCAGGAGAGAATATGCAAACTCTGCACTCTCCATCCACACAAGTCAGTGTAGATGGAAGAATGCAGCAGCTAATGCAGCCACCTCACGTAGCTGGTCCTTCTTTAGGGTGAAAGGGCATATTGGGAGACAGGGCACATGTAACTACAGTGGCATCATAAAAGATGCACACAGGCAGTCTCACAAAATCGGTGCAGACAGCCCACAGTAGGTGTACAGTACACATACTGTATTCATGCTAGCGTTCAGTCCTCCCCCCCCCCGCTCATAGCACCTGTTTTTCCCAGCTTCCTGCCCCCCCACACAGGTGACAGTGCAGTCATTCTGTGGCTCAGACACGGTGTCCGTCTCCTGGAGTCCAGTGAAGGGTGTGATGTCATACATGGCTGCTGCCGAAGGGCGTGACGGACATGTGGCGTCATGCAACACCAGCCGCACAGCCTGTGACATCCCAGGCTTGCACTGCAGCCAAATTTACGAGGTGTTTGTCGCGGCCGTGGATGAGCACTGCATTGCGGGAAGGAGTGAGATGCATATCCTGAGGACCAGTGAGTGGCTTTTACTAAACACTTTCCAAGCAATCCATACATATATAAACAGCAGATATTAATACACTGATGCCTAACTATGTACTGTTTAATGAGTAATTATGTAACTGAGTAATTACTATTATTCCAGAGTAATTAGAATCAATAAATGTGAAGTTATATTGGAAGTTCAACTTCATAACTTGGTTAAGAATAGAACATCTGTTTTTTTTCCAAAGTCACAATGTGGGTTCATAAAGAAACACAGAGTATGTTCTCAGTAATCTGGAACCACAACATGGCCTTTCATGCTGCTCCTCCTATCCCTAGCTCCCTGTGAGCCCCAGGGTGTGGACATCCATCTGGAGTGTCAGTCAGGTGTTCTTGGTATTACCTGGCAACCCTGCAGTGGGGCGGAGCGCTACCGAGTGGAGGCAGTCAGCGACAGCGGCTTAGTCGCTACTTGTACCACCGAGAGCACCTCCTGCGACATCCCTGACGTGGCATGTGGCCGCCAGTACGCTGTCAGTGCTGTGGCACTTGGCGACAGGTGCAACAGCTCCCACAGCCTGGCCAGGAGCTTCACGTCAGGTCAGCCATCTCCCTGCTTGTTGTACTCCTGTCTCCCTGCTTGTTGTACACACGTCTCCCTGCTTGTTGTACTCGCGTCTTCCTGCTTGTTGTACTCGCGTCTCCCTACTTGTTGTACTCCTGTCTCCCTGCTTGTTGTACTCCTGTCTCCCTGCTTGTTGTACTCCTGTCTTCCTGCTTGTTGTATTCGCGTCTCCCTGCTTGTTGTACTCGTGTCTCCCTGCTTGTTGTACTCCTGTCTCCCTGCTTGTTGTATTCGCGTCTCCCTGCTTGTTGTACTCGTGTCTCCCTGCTTGTTGTACTCCTGTCTCCCTGCTTGTTGTACTCGCGTCTCCCTACTTGTTGTACTCGTGTCTTTGTCTGTGAGACAGGATGCTGCTTCATCATGACCATGTCTGCCCCTTATTCTACAGCCCCGTGTCCCCCTGATCACATCAGTGCCACTGCGGATTGTTTCACGGGTGACGTCTCCGTTTTCTGGAGTCCCATGGCCCAGGGTGTCCGGTATGTCGTCACTTTGAAGGAGCCTGTTGGCCGCTTTCAGGTGTGCAATGCCACAGGTTCCCAGTGCGTCATCAGTAGCCTGCTGTGCGGCACGGAGTACACACTGGAGGTGTCCGGAGAGAGAGACGAATGTGTGGGAGCTTCCAGCACTGAGCACACTTTCCAAACAGGCGTGTATCCTCTCGTAGCAAAAAAGGCACAAGCCTGCACTAAATGGCACTAATGAACTCATCCACCACATGAAAACATGCATGTCAGGTAGTGTTGTGGTTACCTTGTTGGTGTAACCTCTGTGTGGTCTGCCTCCAGTGCCCTGTGTCCCACTCCTGGTTGGAACAAAGATGGACTGCCCGTCAGACTCCGCCTGGGTGGAGTGGAGGAACTCGCCAGGGGCGGAGCTGTATGTGGCCAGTGCGGAGGACAGTCAAGGGCAGGCGGCCTATTGCAACGGCGGCAATGGTGACAACGGCTGTTCCGTGCAGGGCTTGCGGTGCAGTCTACAGTACACCTTCACGGTGACCGCCTCCAACCAAAAGTGCACCAGTGCACCCAGCAACGCTATGCAGATGCAGTCTGGTGAGGGGCCTCTCCCCATCTCCATCTCCGTCCATGCTACATGCCATGGCCATCATGTCTTCTGAGGTTCTGACCTCTCCAAGTTTTTTAATAGTTTATCCATAAATCTATACATAAGGCATCCTAGATATGGACGGATATATATTAGGGATGTGCATCTCCATCTCTGAGGCGATGCCATAGGCATCTCGACGCATTGCCAGCAATACGATACACTAAAGATACATATGAAGCAACTACTATTGCGATACAATGCACTTCCCCCCTATTAGGATGCAGTAAGCGATGCATGGAAGGATATGCCTGCCACGCACACGAGACTTGGCCAGGAGACTTGTGGAGAAATGGCCACTAACAGCAGTGGAGAACAGGCGATGAGAGAGTGCATTTGAGAAACAGTGTAGAGAGGGGAATCAATTTAAATATGAAATTATTGGTCACATTTCAAAATATATAATGGATAGGGTCTTTACTAATCATTAAGTACTGATATAATCCTGGTCGCGTTTGGCTTCTTGCTCTATAACCCCAGTGGACAGGCCAGGCCCGGCCCGGGACCCTCCCATCTTGGCACTCAGTGTAGTGTTTCGGTATGTTGGTGATGTCATGTGGCCTGGTGAGGGAGGTGCAGGCCCTGGTGTGGAACAGCTGCAGCGACCGCGGTGACAGTCGGACTTCAGGCGTTCTGACCCGCTGGGAATGCAATCGGAATTTTTGCTCCAACACATTCCACAGATGCTGAACACATGGCCATCCACATAAAGCACCAGAAATCAACTACGAGCACCCAATGTTAGCTTACCATCTAATTTATCCTAGACCTTGATATGCTCTTTTTACAAGTTTGTTGTATTTGGCTCATATATTGTGTTGGCTCATCAGTTTATATACAAATATTTCTATCTGAGTATAGATGACCTGCATATATGTTGGCCTCTAAAAGAAAGTAACTCGATATGGTCCTGATTATCACCACCAACTCTTGTCCTCCCCGAAGCCCCGTGCCCACCAGCATATGTCAGTACGGATGTGGATTGTAAAAATGGGACCATGACAGCATCCTGGCCCCTCAGCTGGGGTGCTCTGAGCTACACTGCTACTTTGCGGAGCCCTGAGGGTAAAACATGGGCGTCCTGCACCACCAGTGGATCGGACTGCGACATTGGCACGATGCCCTGTGGAGAGAGCTTGGTCTTGGGGGTGGTGGCTGAGGGAGCCAGCTGTTATAGCAGTCGGAGCACAGACCTCCCCATCAACACAGGTAAGGTGGACACATCATACATATGGCTGAAATGACACAAGGGGACAATATTACTAACAACTGTGTACCAAATGGGAAAATCTCTACACTCTGCAGAAATGTTTGAACATGTTAATGTCAACCATGACTTGCAAATCCACAGGACGATTCCCTATAATGGGCCAACGTTAACTACTAGTTAACTACTGCCTTATTAATTTGCAAGGCTCTATTTCATCACTTGGCCCTAGGAACTGGCCCTATGTTCTAAGACCCTAAAACTAACATCCATGTTGCTGTTTCCCTCCAACTAAAGCAGAAATTACCATCTTCACAATATCTTTAAAAACATTTCCACCCCCCCCCCATGACGTGGTTCTGTTCACTTTGCCAAGTCGCACAGCCTCCATTATGACCACTAAAGCATTATAATTCTACGTTTTGCATGTCACATGCATGGATTTTTCCCCCTCTAGTACCTTGTTCTCCAAAAATCCTGGAGGCCACCCTGAGATGTGGTGACAACATGGCAGCCGTGACCTGGAACAGCAGCAGGGGGGCGGAGCGTTACTTAGTGAGGGCCGCCAGCGGCGACGGCCACCACACCACCTGCGTCTCGCGC
This sequence comes from Petrocephalus sullivani, assembly GCA_026780845.1. Taxonomy (NCBI): domain Eukaryota; kingdom Metazoa; phylum Chordata; class Actinopteri; order Osteoglossiformes; family Mormyridae; genus Petrocephalus; species Petrocephalus sullivani. The sequence continues at coordinate 14,809,708 of JAODKM010000032.1, read as the reverse complement.
GGGGCTCCCTGCTCCCTCAGGAGCCTCCGCTGTGGGAAGGTGTACGCAGTCTCTGTTCGGGCAGAGGACAGCACCTGCTCCAGTGCATGGAGCCAACCTGTTGAAATCAAGACAGGTACCTGGTGACCGCACTGCCAATCTGCCCCTTCCCCCGCCAGTCTGCTCCTTCCTAGGCTAAACCCCCACTTATAGGCACAGCTTTAGTTCTGGTTTCTCCCTGGCCCAATGGTTGCCCATTCCCTTCAGTGCCCTGCGTCCCTGAAAATGTGGAAGCTCACTTCGACTGTGAGTCAAGGACCATGACCGTGTCCTGGTCGGCCAGTGGTGGCGCAGATTCCTACATGGCCATGCTGGAGGACAGCGACGAACGCTTCACCAACTGCCAGACTTTGGGGGCCAACTCATGCAATGTGACCGGACTGCACTGTGGCCAGGTTTATCACGTGTCCGTGACCGCGTCGGATGGCCACTGCACCAGCCAGGAGAGCGCCATGCTGGACGTCCACTCAGGTGCCATAGAATTCTGAAATTCAGATAAAGTAATTTATGCCAAGTGGGCAAACTTCTGAGTCGGCAAATAGTTCTGTGAAGCAGCACCCTTGTTCTAAAAGCAAATCCTCCAAGAAAATCAGCAGAAGATAACCAACCAATGTTGCTTCCTCTCCTACCAGTCCCCTGTTCCCCCAGGCATATCAAGGCTTCTATGGACTGTGAGAGAGCCACGGCGGTGGTGACCTGGGACTTCTCTCCTGGGGCCATGTCCTACGTCGCTACAGCTACGGCAACATCTGGCCACGTTGCCACCTGTGACACCACCCACACCAACTGCGAGATGAGCAGCCTGGAATGTGGAGAGCGTTACATCGTGTCAGTGTTCGCGCGGGGGGAGACCTGCAACAGCACATCCAAGATGCCACGCCAGCTGATGACAGGTAAATAGGCTGTGACCCAACACGCCATTCTACACAGACCTTTGTTAAGTAAGGATACAAGGATGCAATTCACAAAGCATTAATTTGCTTCCTGTGCCGTAAGGTTCTAAAGCCTTTTTTGAGACATCTTTCCAGAGTGATATCCCTAACAGATTTTATATAGTAATCAAGAACTGAGTCTCCAATGCATCAGCGGTTTGCTGGGGTAGAATTTGAATTACTTTAATATAAAAACAAGCCTTCATCTCAGTTCTGGCTATTATTGATTTACCTTTCAGTCTCAATGTACCTCAAAAATAACCTCCCGTAAGGCCTCACATGCCTCCTGTGCAACTTAGGACTAGATTACTCAACAACACGTGGTTTACCTACTGGAATTAATAACTTAATGTTCTCGTTCACATGCAGAACCATGCATGACTCTTCATGTTAGCATCCAGTACAACCCACCAGTAGGCCAGGTCTACTGGGACACAAGCACGGGGGCCTCATACTACATCTCAGAAGCTGTGACCAGTGATGGCTTCCAGACTTCATGTACAACCACAGACAACTACTGTGCCCTCCATAATATGGCCTGCGGCCGTGATTATAACATCACGGTCGTTTCCAACAATCAGGCCTGTGAAGATATAGTCACCTCTTACCCAATCAGCCAGACCACAGGTAAGGCTGTGTCACCTGAAGATCCTTTTGTTTATCTCATATTGTCTTATGATACATGTCTTGTGGTAGACATCTTCTGGTACACCTCCGGGAACAGTTTCATTTAGCTCGTGGGAGTTTTACTTACTCAAACATGCCCTGAGGGCAGAAAGAAATATGATTGGTTCAGAGAGATAACCAATCAGAACATGTTTGTGTAAGTAAAACTCCCATGACCTTTCTTTGATTTGCATGTATCCACCAGTCACACTAAGTATTCCAGGCCCATTGTTCTCTTAAGTTCAGCATGACCTTCATTTCCACGTTACACTTGACGCAAATCCCAGCAGACGTTCTGTTGGAAGGGAGTGCCCAGAACAGAACACAAATAGCATCACCCCTTGTGTTGTCATGCTTCAGAACCTTGTCCCCCGAAGAATGTCCAAGCCCGTGTAGACTGCAGGACAAATGTAGGACATGTGTCATGGGAGGAGAGTGATGGGGCTATTGGCTACCTGGCCATCCTGGATGGGCGGGATGGAGATTCTGCCTTCTGTTACACCACAACTACATCCTGCACTTTGGATATACTCCATTGCGGAACGGTCTACTACACCAAGGTCCGATCCTTAGGAGAGATATACAACAGTTCAGACAGTGTCACCCACAGCCTAATCACAGGTCAGTGTCCAGGTTCCTCATCTGAGATATTTCATTAACCAACCTTGAAAGCAGAAGGTTCTCAGCTAGCTGTTTTGCATATGTCTCCAGCCCCTTGTGTGCCAGAGATGTGGGAGGCCCAGGTAAACTGCGAGAACGACACTGCTCTGGCATCCTGGAATTACAGTAAGGGAGCGGAGTCCTACACACTGAACGCCAGAGGCACCGATGGACACTCTACTTCCTGCATCAGCAGGGAGACCTACTGCACCCTAGTTGGCCTCACCTGTGGGAATGCGTACACCATCAGCCTGGCCGCCTCCACCCACCAGTGCTCATTGATGTCCCCCATTGAATACACCCTCCAGACCAGTGAGTGGAGAAGGGGGGGGGGACTCAGCAGCCTTGAGTACATGTCCTTTCAGATAAATCAACCCATGAGTGTTGAATATCACCGTAAACACACTAACAAAATAGAACTCATTTCACAAGCCACACTCCATGAAATCCCAGTCCAAAGTAAGGGTCATTCATCTGACCAGCCAATCATCTTCTGCAATGTTTGTCCAGTACAGGAACCCAGTGAGTTTGGAGCCTATTCCAAGAATCACAGGTTATCTGCATTCAGACACACAATGGGCAGCTTAGGGTCATCAATTAACCTAACAGTATGTTGTTAGACCTGCCCACAGGTCCCCCACAATCCTATAGTGCTAATAGCGCCAGGCACCCAGCCACTGCATCACCAATAGGAAGCATGGTTCGTGCCAGGTGTACCCGTCTGACCCATGCCCCTTCCCGCAGAGCCGTGCGTCCCGCCCCACGTTTCGGTGGAGCTGCAGTGCGGCACGCACACTGCCACCGTATCGTGGAGAGAGAGCGAAGGGGCAGAGCTCTACACTGCCAGCGCGGTGGCTTCCGCAGGCGTGTACGCTGAGGACTGCAACACCACCGACACCATGTGCCTCTTCGCCCACCTGGAGTGTGGGGAGACCTACACCTTCACAGTCAGGGCGTACAGCGGCAAATGCCGAGGCCAATCCGGCGAGGCCCTCGATCGCAGTACAGGTGCTTAGCCACCCAGTCACTGTCGTCTTTTCTGTAGCATCGTTATGGGCACTGGGCAAGGAGGAGCAGGAACAGGACTATGTTTTAGAGAGTCGCAGTTCAGCACCTTGAATGTGAAACACCCTTAAAATGTGATCACCGCCCCAGTGTGCTAAGCTTCAGCTCTTCTCACGCAGAGCCATGCCAGCCCACCAACATGACAGTGCAAAGATCATGCGAGAATGACACGGCCGTCCTGGAGTGGGCAGAGGCTAAGGGGGCGTCCATCTACGTCATGAGTGCCCTGGGTGACCTGGGGTACGTGGTGGATCTCAGGACCCCCAACACGTCCATCCTGGCTGAGCTGCCCTGTGGACAAACCTACAACATCAGCGTGGTGGCCTGGGATGACTTCTGTGACAGCCCCAGGAGCAGTGTCCTGGAATTCCGAACCGGTCCGTTGGGGTAACCCTTCAGGTTTTATGCTGGTGTTAAATGCTCGGTTCAGTTTTAAAGTTCCCCATCAGTGTGATGACATCCCATCCCATCCCAGACAAAGAAAGTTCCATTAAGTAAGTCATTCTTCTCTTGGGCATGTAAAAAGCTCAGGGCAAAACATTGAGGATTTTAAAGAGAAACTAGCAAATATAAAATAAAAATAAGAGAAAAATAAATAGGAACTGGTCTGTTTTGAGACCATGTTAGATTGATTGATGTTGGATGTTCCAACCACATACATGGAGCACTAGCTTCTATCCCAGAATTACTGGGCATGCTGCAGGGGACACCCAGGCCACGATGCCAGTTCATCACAGAGCAGATACACTAACACATAGCATCACACACTATGGACGCTTTAGCCACAATGTTCCACTGAAAACCGCACTTTCAGACAATGGCTCCATATTACATATATAAAAAGCAGCTCTGGGTACTTACTTGACCACTATCTTTCCTCTCCCTCTTCACAGTTCCATGCACTCCCCAAAACGTGGCGCCCAGTGTCCAGTGCGAAGACAGCGTGGGCTCAGTCAGCTGGGCAAGAAGTGATGGTGCAGAGTCCTACGTGGCGGTAGCTGTGGGGCTGGATGGCCACACTCACACCTGCTCCAGCCAGAGCCCTAACTGCACCTGGGATGAGCTGCACTGCGGCAACCTCTACGGCGTCACTGTCATTGCTGAGGATGCACTGTGCAGCAGCCTGCCTAGCGGCAGCGTGCTCGTCCACATGGGTACCTGTCCCCACTATCCTATATGTTTCTGAATCGGGACTTTGATTCATACCCCTACGCGACAGCAGGGAGGTCCCTAAGCTGCATCAAACCAGATGCTCCCTCTTTCTGCCTAAGCTGCATCAACAAATCATAGGGCTACGTTAGACCATGTGACCGGGAGAGGGGGCCGAAAAACAGGTGTTATAACACAGAGCAGACGAGGTTTGTTTAGAATCTCTCATTGGAAATGCTGCCGCAGATCAATGCCATGATGCTACATAGTTTTTAATTCTGTAGAGCCAGATTTAATAATGAATTATAAATATGTTGCAGGCCGATACTTTGAGACCTGTTACATGTGGTAAGCAGGCTGACAAAATCCCTCATGCGCCACTATGAAAAGTGGTTGATAGTTCAGTACAGTCATTATTTTAGCTGATGTGTTTTTAGTGCTGTTGCCACCAACTTTGAATATTGACTGAGTTTATATATCAGCCAACAATATTCCACCAAGAGACAGGATGCAGATGCTGCAGCATGGTGATAGCATGGTGATAGCATGGTGATAGCATGTATCTGCCGAAACCATGTTCAGTTTGGCTGCAGGCCCTGCTGGATGCTGGAGCCAACCTCCCTTTATATCCACATGATCAAAATCCCAGGCTTAATTTGTGCACCTGCCATCCTTACTTTCCAAGTCTGCATTTGCCACTCGTCAGCCTTGTGACAAAAAGACTTGCGGCCTGTTGCTTCCATCAGCGCCCTGTGTGCCCCAGAACCTGAGGGCCTCCCTGAACTGCAGCACCAAGGTGACGTTGCTGACGTGGGACACCAGCCCTGCTGCCAAGTTCTACACGGTGACCGCTGACTCCGCCGACGGCCAGAGGGTGCAGCTGAGTACCGGCAAGACGCACGCGTCCGTCTCCAGGCTGCCCTGCAGCCACATGTACGCCTTCACGGTGGCAGCCATGAGCGCGCACTGTGCTAGTGCCACCAGCCCACCCATGCACTTACAGACAGGTATGCACCACATTCAAACACATAGCATTAGCCTGTTGGCACTGTGCTAGTGCCACCAGCCCACCCATGCACTTACAGACAGGTATGCACCACAT
>JAODKM010000032.1:14793393-14803995 GCA_026780845.1 Petrocephalus sullivani | reverse complement strand
GCACTGTGCTAGTGCCACCAGCCCACCCATGCACTTACAGACAGGTATGCACCACATTCAAACACGTAGCATTAGCCTGTTCGTTATGCCATGTATTTGGTTTATTTAGTTTACATAACAAAGTTAAAGCAACCCTAACCCAAATTCTAACACTCCTATTTAGAGCCCTGCTCCCCCACCGGCGTTACCCCAGAACTGGACTGTGTGTCTAATATCGCCGCGGTAACGTGGGAAGCAGTCGAGGGGGTGGAGTTTTACATCACTACTGCCTACGCTGAGGATGGCCAGTCCGACATCTGCATGTCCCCCACAACCCGATGCAGTCTGGCCGGCCTGCAGTGCGGTCAAACGTACACTGTCTCGGTCATTGCCGTCAACCAGCAGTGCGGTTCTGATCCGAGCATCCCTAGCATGTTCCACTCAGGTAAGGGGGGATCTGGCCCAAAAGCCCCAGTGGGAGGTAGCATGGACTCAAATTCACCATATTCCTTTTATCCACACCTCACTTTTCCCCATACAGTTCCCTGTGTCCCACAGGGCCTGACTGTAGAGATACATTGTGTGGAAAATAAAGCCATCGTTACCTGGAACAACAGCCAGGGGGCACTGTCCTACAGGGCTGTCGCACAGCACGAGGGAGGAAGCCCTTTCTCCTGCGAAAGCCACGAGCCCAGCTGCACGCTTAGCGGATTCCTCTGCGGGACGCGCTACACGGTGCATGTGATTGCTGTGGGTGAGGCCTGCTCCAGCCTGCCCAGCGAGTCTGTGGACTTCCAGTCAGGTGACCCTCCCGAACTCTCCGCTCCGCTACGTCATTGATGGAACTACAATTATTTGGTCAATATAATCTGGATGAGGCTGAAAACATTTTTAGCCACTGTGCCAGCTTCCAGAAATGATATGAACGTTGTGGAAGCTTGGAAGCTGTGGAAGTACTGCACTACTAACTGCATGGCATCCCTCCTCCAGTGCCTTGTACTCCAGAGATCACCTCCATGTACCTGGAGTGTGCCACCAACTCACTGATGACGTGGTGGGATCACGCGGAAGGTGCCACGTCCTACGTGGCCCTAGCAGAGTCCCGTGGGGCTGACAGTGTCATCTGCAGGACCAACGACACGGGCTGCCATTTTCTGGACCTGGACTGTGGTCGTGTGTACACCGTCAGGCTACTGGCCTCTGGCGGGCAGTGCAACAGTTCGCTAAGCAGCAGTGAGGATGTTGAGTCAGGTGTGCGGGGTCCCCCATTCCTGTCCTCAGACCATTGGTTAAGGGCTTTGACATGTCACCTCCCTTGATAATAGGCCTTGCTACTCTTTTTCTCATGACTAGTTTAACAAATTTTAGTTTAACCAGTACTTATTCCTGTATTGTGTAGTACCTGGTATGTGGTTTGGTCCGGTAACCTGAATCTTTGGGTGCTATGTTGACTTGTGGAGCTATCTCACACCACCTCTTGGTTCCCCAGTGCCCTGCACACCCGAGAATGTGGAGGTGGAGCTGATCTGTTATTCCGACGCTGCCTATGTGGAGTGGGAGGCCAGCAGGGGGGCTGAGTCCTACGTGGTGCAGGCCATGGGTACTGAGGGCCACGTCAGCTTCTGCAACACCAGCGAGGTGGCCTGCGAGGTGCCCGACCTGGCCTGCGGAGATGTGTATAACATCAGCGTTGTGGCTGTCTGGCAGGACTGCAACGTGTCGGAGAGCAGCGTGGTGGAACTGCATAGTGGTAAGCGCATGGGGATGTAAGGCTTGGATGCAGCTGCTCGGCCATGGAAACCCATTCCATGACGCTCTTTATGCACTGTTCTCTAGCTAATCTGAAGGCCACACGAAGTCTGGAGGTGTGTAGCTATTGACTGCAGAAAGTTGGCGACTGCACACTGTGCGCCTCAGCATGCACTGTCCCCGCTCTGTGATTTTACGGGGCGACTGCTTCATGATTGAGTTGCTGTTGTTCCCAATTGCTTCCACTTTGTTATAATACCACTAATTAATAGATACCTTTATTAGTCCCGGTGGGGAAATTGCCTTCTCACCTCCCCCAACCTTGTTCTCCATGAGAGTAAGCTTGGCCGTGACCGTCCGATCACGAGCACAGAGGCTTAACCCACTGAGCCACACTCTGCCCCCAACAGCTGACTGTGGAATATTTAGTAGCGAGGAAATTTCACGAATGGACTTATTGCCCAGGTGGCATCCTATCACGGTACCACGGTTGAATTCACTGAGCTCCTGACCCATTCTTTCATAAATGTTTGCAGCAGCAGTCTGCATGCATAGGTGCTTGCTTTTATACATTATACATATACATATACAACACCTGAATTCAATGATTTGGAGGGGTGTCCCAATACCTTTGGCGATATAGTGTAGTTTATCACTTTATGGGTAATCAGTCATAGCGTAGGATCACACACACATACGCCAGGGCTAACATTCCCAAATTTTATGGCCCAGAGGTTTAGAAGCCTTTAGATAATGGCCAGCCTGGTTCAAGGGGTACTATGTGGTCTCATCACAAAGGGGAACCGGGGATTCTAACACACACACCCACACACTCAAGGTGTTCCTGATCATTAGGAAGGCCAGCACCTTTTGCTCAGCCACTTATCAGCACTTACATGTGCATCGCACCTTTACTAGCTTGGACCAGGCTCTGACCTGATCTCCAAGGGTCAGGCCGTTATTCCTGGGCCATCCTTGTGATCTGCATTGCCTTGAGTGTGTAAATGTTAGAATCCCTGGTTCCTCTTTGTGACAAGACCACCTGGTACCCCTTGCACCAGGCTGCTCAAGGCTTCTAAAACCCCAGGCCATAAGATTTGGGAATGTTAGCCTTGGCGTATGTATGGGTGACCCTACACTAGGCTTCAGAAATTGAAGTTTAAGTGAATTGAGTTTAATTGCATACATCAGCAAAACATGGCATCACTTTGTTCATGCCACAATATGTGCTGGTTTCTGAGAGTGCATTTCTGTTGTTTACTTTTCCTGTCTGTACATGTATGACTGACAGGTCAATCGCCAAGATATTTCTTGATTCTAACTTCTAATCCTTTCAAAATATTTTCTTTGTAAAAGTAGATCTCACTGGAAAAGAGGTTGGAGGCCACTACACTATAAAAGTGTATCTTTTTTGTTATACTGTGTCACATTTGCTTGTCTGTGCCCACCTAGAGGCTCGTCAGGGCTGGGCTTAGCACAGCACTCATGCATGTGCCATCACATTTTCTGCAGTCAGTGACTGTGCGCTGCTTCACTCTCTCCAGTGCCCTGTGCCCCACAGCTGGTCGATGCTATTGTAGACTGTGAGACGGGGGCCGTGATGGTGACCTGGGAGCACAGTCCAGGAGCCACATCCTACACGGCCTTTGCCCAGGCATTGACAGGCTCCAATTCCTCCTGCAACACTACAGACACCGTGTGCGAGTTCACCGACCTCCTGTGTGGCCTGCCCTATGCCTTCCACGTTGTTGCTCTCGATGACGATGCCTGCATTAGTCTGGAGAGTATGGTTGCGTACGTGGACACAGGTAAGAATGTCCCAAGGCTTGGCCGACAGGTTGGATGCTCTGTGCCACATAGTCTCAGCCCTAATAGCGATGTCCTATCTCTCAGTCCCATGTGAGCCCCATAATGTCACGGTGATGTCAGACTGCTCCGCTGATGGGGGGCTTATCAGGTGGGAGGAGGCAGAGCACGGGGATTTCTTCAATGTGCTGGCAACGGGCCTGGACGGCCACCAGACCACATGCGGCAGCGACCCGTTTGCAGAGTGCTGGCTCACCGGGCTGCACTGTGGTCAAAGGTACAACCTGACAATCACTGTCCTGGACCACATGTGCAACAGCAGCCACACCTATCGGACCCTGAAGTCAGGTGGGTGGGCTTCTCAGAGACCACAGGCTATGGTACTTTTGACTGGCAACTCCAAATTTCCCATAAACATTTAGAATTTTAATGAATAAGATTATTACCATAACATTAACCTCCTTAAAAGTGCCACACCTAATATGACAACGGCAGGAATTCCAGGTCTAGGGATGCAAACCTGAACCTGAAAACGGCTGATTCCCAAAGTGACACTGGTCCATTTCCAGGCGCCGAGCCTCTTCATGGCCTCTCTGCCTTGTTCCTTGTCCCCATCAGCTCCCTGTGAGCTTCAGCATGTGGAAGCAGCCGCACGCTGTGGCTCCAACTTGGCCTGGGTGTCGTGGAGAGACAGCGGAGAGGCAGAGTCATACCAGGCCACAGCCACAGCCCCCGGGAACCAGGCGGTCTACTGCAACACCAGCGACACCCACTGCGAGCTGTATGGGCTGCAGTGCGGACAGACTTACGACATTTCCGTCCTCTCTGCGTACGACTCTTGCCACAGTACAGAGATCAGAGGCCAGCCCTTCCATACAGGTGAGCATGGCCCTATCTGAAGTGGACTATACAATACTCTCCTGACCACTGCTGACCTCCTGCACCCCCTCACAGCCCCCTGTCCGCCGCAGAACGTGGAGGTCCTGGAGTACTGCAGCACAGACAGGCAGCTGAGATGGGACCCAGACTCTGATGCAGACTACTTTGTTGTGAGCGTCAAACCTGAAAATGGCACGCAACACTCTTATAAAACGGATGAAGCAAGCTGGCGTATCAGTCACCTGTCATGCGGCCAGAATTACTACGTCTACGTCACAGCTTTCCGCGGTAGCTGCAAGAGCGTGCCCAGCCAGACCGTCCAAGTACCAGCAGGTACCCACAGCTCTTCATAAACTCACTTTCAGGATGAAGAATTTAGCAGGCCGCATTTAAATGTTCCTTCTTTACAGTCCCGTTATGGAGCTCTCCACGATGGTTATTCTTTTGCAGTCCCATGTGCGCCTCAGCAGGTCTCCGGTAACCTGGAATGTGGGACTAACTCAGCCTGGGTAATGTGGGAGCCTGCGCCAGGGGCTCTGACCTACAGGGTGACTGCAGACAGCATGGACGGCCACAGCTCGTCCTGCTCTGGGTCCCCCTCCAGCTCCCCCTGCAACGTACCGTCCCTGCAATGCGGCATGACCTATGACTTCTGGGTCACTGCTGTTGGCCACAGCTGCGAGAGCCAACCCAGCTCTAGCTACAAGCTCACAACAGGTACCTGTGATAGCAGCTGCATCTCTTCAAGATGTGTTTAATATAACTAACAGTGGTTCAATGCTTGATCCCCCAACGGCAGATGCCAGCCGCCAAACAACATAGCGAACTGCCAAAGTTGCATGATGTGCCATCATTGCAGAAGGTGTATCGTTTTGTGACAGTGCTACAAGACTGCTATGTAATATGTGCTATGCAACACTCAACAGCCCCCTGCCTCCCCAAGTCCATCACGGCCGTCACGGAGTGCCACAGTGATACCATCCAGGTGAATTGGGAGAGGACGCAGGCCTCCCCTCTCTACATCGCCATCGCGGACGGAAATGACGGAAGCACGCTGTCCTGTAACAGCACCGTGGGGACCTGCCAGCTGGCCGGTTCTCACTGCGGAACAGAGTACACCATCATCGTGGCCTCCTACTCGGACAAATGCAGCAGCCTGAGGAGCACCCCGTACAACATTACAACAGGTACACTGCGATCTAAAAGCCACGCCTTCAACATGGTCCTGGGCGGGGTAGGCTTATGCAAATGCTTGATGATCATTCCACCAGACCTTAAATGGTTCCCACACCAAAATAGTGTAGGACTATCCTTAGCCGAGCTTAACCAATTTTATCTTAATTCTTACACTATAAACACAGTAATCTAGCCTGATTGTTATTAATATATTATCATATCATTATCATACTTTGAGGCTCCTACTGATTATCACTTACATGAACATTGTGACTCTTAAGCCAATCCTAAAGTGAAACAGTTTTGGTTAAATAGAGCAGCTCAGAACTAGGTATCTAACTGTCGTTAACTTCTATGATGTGATAATAACAACAATATTACTTAATAAACAACAACAATTTTACAGTCACATAAGTCTACATTTTCTCCCTTATAGCACCATGCACCCCTCAAGACATTGCAGTGGATGCCTGCAACAGTGAAGGCATCAAGGTTTCCTGGCCACGCTCATTTGTGGCCGAGACCTTCCTCCTGACAGCCACAGGGGAAGACGGCAGCACGATGACGTGGAACATGTCCGAGAGCCACCTGACGCTCACAGGGCTGCAGTGTGGCCATGCCTACTCCCTTTCCCTCATTGCCATGGCGATGGGCTGCATCAGCACCGCCAGCTCTCCGGTCACCCTAAGCACTGGTAAGCTTGCTGTCCTCTCTGAGGTTAGCCTGCAGTGTGGCCATGCCTACTCCCTTTCCCTCATCGCCATGGCGATGGGCTGCATCAGCAAATGTGTTTTAATGGCGAGGATCTTCATCCATACTTACACATCCAGGAGAGGGTGAGGATCTTGTAAACCTTAAACTGTAGGATTTTTCTGTAGGTTTTTTTTCCACCATTTCTTTAGGGGACATTAGGGATGTTATTTTGGGAATATGTCATAGTAAAATATGCTCACCCCTGCAGCACCCTGTGTCCCACACAACCTGACGGTCCAGATGGAGTGCGCCAGCAAGTCGGCGACCCTTTCCTGGAATGCGAGTGAGGGCTCCCTGGAGTACTTGGCCCGTGTGCAGCCTGAGCACGGCAAAGCACTGTTCTGCGGTGGGACAGCCACATCCTGCAAAGTTACTGGTCTAGAATGCGGCATCCTGTACCACTTCTCTGTGCTGGCTGCCGACAGCACTTGCAACAGTTCCTTTGGCGAGCTGATAAGCCGGGGTGCAGGTACTCCCATCTTCTAACCGCTGGCACGAGTCCTACAATCGTGATCAGCAATGTGACATCCCACCTTTTACTTTCCCTAGCTCCCTGTGCCCCAGACATGGTTCAGAGGCGGCTGCTGCCGATGAAAGATGGAGTCCAGATCGTTCGTGTGTACTGGGACCCTGTGGACTGTTCCGAAGTCACGTACCTGGTGGATCTGATCGGCATGATCCAGGGCGATGAGCAGGCCCTTATCAACATCTTCTCCTATTGGACTGACTATACATTCTTTGAGATCCCTGTTCCCTGCAGCTCCACATACTCTGTTACCGTCACGAGCAAGAACTCAGTAGGCACCGGAGATCCCTCGACGGCCATTACTGGGAACACAGGTACTGGGGCAGACGGACACCCGTCTCAGACTAATTCCGAGTGTTTAACCGACATGGTGACATTTACGACCTGCTGCCCCTTCAGCTCCTTGCCCGCCATTGGCTATCACGTTCACCGGGGGCGACGGCTCTGCTGTCTTGTCCTGGAGCCCCTCGATCTTTGCTACCAGCTACACAGTCTATAGGCTCTCCAACAGCACCAGGTCTCAGGTCTGCAGCACTGCACAGCTCTCCTGCAGGCTGCATAATGTCAGCTATGACGCTGTTGAGGTGACAGCCAGCAACTCGGCGGGGCAGAGCAATCCGAGCCGTGACATCCAAGGTAAGGAGCCGTTTGTGGGGTCTGTCTGTCCCAAAGTAACAAAATAGCATAGCACGTCAAATGAAGAGCATGACTAAACCTGCAGTTACATAATGTCCTCAATTCATTTAGCAGATATATCATCCACTCGCACCAAAAGAGCCCTCCAAGAAGCCATGATTGATCAGAGGGGTATGTAGTTTTCCTGGGTTTTTCTTTTGTAACATACTTAAATAATGTAGTAAATTAAACACTTGAATTTTACAAACACTTCTGAAATGACCGCTATCTAATCATAGGTTTGCGAGCATCTTTATTCCTCTTTTAGACGAAATGCCCATTCCGATTGTGCAAGTGGCAGCAGCAGGGATCTCGCTGCATGTCAAATGGAGTCCAGTAGGGGGAGCCTCATACTACACACTGATGGTCAGGCCGGACTCCAGCAGGCAACCCGTCAGGCCCATGTTGGTCCCCGTGTATGGAGAGTCCCACACAGTGACCGACCTGGAGCCCGGCACCAGATACTGCGTCTCCCTGTCTGCTACGATGGCCTCAGCCAGTGGCCCATTCTCTGAGCCAAGCTGCGTGGACACAGGGACAACCATATAGGGCCCATAAGCAAAAGAACACTTTTACACGTTCCATTAAGAGGGCAGGAACGGGATGTGTGTGTATGCATGTCGGGGGGGAGGGCGCTCCATGAGTGTGTGCCAATGACATTCACTGCTCAGTTCGAAAGTGACCTGGTAAAGCATTGTTTACTGTGAATCTGTTAGGCAAAACAGTTTTTTTTTTGTTTAATACACCATTATAGACAGATGTGTGACGTGATTTTAAACACCTTAAATTATCATGACATTCAGTTTGGCTCAGCCCAACTGAGTGTAACAGTTCATAAAGGATTGTTGGTATTAATATTTTCCAGTATGCTCAAGGGAAAAAATAACTTTCTGTAATAATTTACGTGTATTTTAAATTCTGAAGCTTAAAGCCTTAATCACAAAAACACAGTCACATTAGTTGTAGGTAAAATAAATTTTATCAAGCATTATTTAAAACCGTACAGTATATTTACTAATGTACTACATCTCTTCTTTATGTGAACATGTTTGGTAGACTTTTTAAGACCATAATTTATGTAATAAAAGCCAATAAACCTTCTTTCGATAAATTTAAATGTAGGCTAGAAATCCATCAGTTTAATGGCTGAATGATGCTAATTTTAAAATAACCATCACAGTCTTCACTTATTTCCTGTGCAACAAATTCTTTTCTAACTGGACATATTCAACCAGTATATCAATTCAACAAGAACATTGCTTTTATGACAGGACTTTTTCCATGATAGCACAGAACTCCAAAAAATTCCAAAGTAAGGTTCTTTTTTCCCCTACGGCATTACAGTTTACATCCTGAACAGCTAATGATCTGTACCAGTGGTGGCCAATCTTATCTGCAAAGGGCCGGTGTGTGTGCAGGTATTCGGGATAGCCTTTAGGTCAGGGGTGGGCAGCATTACCCGCAAAGGGCCGGTGTGTATGCAGGTATTCGGGATAGCCTTTAGGTCAGGGGTGGGCAGCATTATCGGCAAAGGGCCGGTGTGTATGCAGGTTTTCTGGATAGCCTTTAGGTCAGGGGTGGGCAGTCTTATCTGCAGAGGGCCGGTGTGTATGCAAGTTTTTGGGATAGCCTTTAGGTCAGGGGTGGGCAGCATTATCGGCAAAGGGCTGGTGTATTTGCAGGTTTTCTGGAAAACCTGTAGGTCAGCTGTTAAAACCCAGGTGTGGGGACTCTTCGGTCAATCAGTCCTCTAATTAGTACTCCAGTTAGGGATATGCAACAAAAACACGCACACACAATGGCCCTTTCTGCCCACCCCTGATCTATACCTTCCTGTCTGCCAGAAAGAGGCCACCAATTCACTGTGAGATTTATACAGGCTGAACCAAGGAAGTGAAACAAAAGTAATGAAAAGGCAAAGTGACATCATGCATCTTGGTGTGAGTGTTTTATCAGCTGTACGATGTACGTACCTGAGTGTTTGTTTTGGGTGTGTTTTGTGTGGACTATGGAGTATCGATTTTCTAGCACTGAGAACACCTCAATGGCAAAACTCCCCCATCAAGAACTTCTGTGAGTAACAGGAAAACGTACCTTTCACACAGCTTCCAGTTTGGTAACCTGGCAGTAAACTCATTGCACTCATGCAAAGTCCCCCCACGTCCTTCCTCTTACTGGGTGTTTGCACATCCCTGCCTACCCTATACTGACAAACATGAAAAAGATCTGAATCGATGTTAATGTGAACAACGGCTGTCAAGTGAGTTAAACGCAAGGCCTGTTGTGTCAAACAACCTCACTAAGATAAACAAAATAATTAGAAATGTAAACTACATCAAAAATAACTGCCTACCCCAGGTGGAAAAAAAACTTCTCCAAGTGGTCATCCTCACACAAACACAGAACATTGATAAATTAATCCTGTCAGTTTAACCACATTAGTAATATCACATTGCAAAACAAAAAAAAAATACATAAAAAGGTTTTATTAGGAAATTATTTTCCACAAAGTGACCAAACAAACAGCATAAAACTGGGCAACTTAGTGATTCAAATGAATTTAGTCACGGCTGCTCCATGAGGTTAAAAACATAATACCTATATTTACAGTATAATTCCCAGAACATGATAAAAGCTGAATCAGCTGCGTGATTCGGTACTGAGAGGGGGGTAAGCAGCCTGGGAAGCTGGGGAAGGAGGGCTGCACTGCAGACCCGCTAGCAGAGCAGGCACAGCGTTAGCTTAGCAGCTTTCTGCCCTGGCGCAGGCGGCCCCTCTCCTGGGTCCGTGCTGTGGCTCCTCCTGTGTTCATGCTTGCCAGGCAGCTCCTTGCCGTTACTGTGCTCCCGCTGGTGTGTGCGCTCCTCATTGTGGCTGTGCTCCCTCGTCCTGGCCCTGTCCTACTCATTAGCCCTGCCTAAGCTCCTGCTCCTCCTACTGCCATGTTCCTCCTTGCTGTCATTGTGCTCCCGCTGGTGTGTGCGCTCCTCATTGTGGCTGTGCTCCCTCGTCCTGGCCCTGTCCTACTCATCAGCCCTGCCTAAGCTCCTGCTCCTCCT
>JAODKM010000032.1:14748370-14763361 GCA_026780845.1 Petrocephalus sullivani | reverse complement strand
TGTATATATATATATATATATATATATATATATATATATGTGTGTGTGTTCTATAGTGGAATCTATACAGGCAGTTACTCTGAGGATAATATCTATAGCTGTACATGAGTTTCCAGCGATAAAACACTCTTAGAATGCAATATTTAAACTGCTTTACGACTCGAGGCTTATATTTCCATCCCATTGTCTGTTGTATATAATATAAACTTTCTTTTCCTGGGTTGCTTTTCCATAAAGATCTGCCCAGTTTAATGCTGTGAGACGGGACACGCCATCTCTTATCATCTTTAATTTAGCAGATTTGTTTGATGCACGACGGCGTCACTCTACAAAGTAAGGGACAGGACCCCGCTGTAAGCCTGACGTGCCGGCGTCCTGCATTAGCCGGGAATCGCTGTTTTATGGGGTGATGCGATGTTTTATGGTCTGAAGCGGTATGTACTTGTCGTTAAGCCTGTTCTTTAGCATTAAAGGCGCTACCCAAGTGTATGGAATGCCGGACGTTCCTCAGGGCACAGTCACGCCGGCTCCCGCCCCGTCCCGTCCCGTCCCACCCACCTTATACTCTATGCCAGTCGGGCCCGGCTTCACGGGGGGCAGGGGGGGGCTGGCCCACCCAGTCACAAGGCTGACTCACCCAGCCAACAGGGGGAAGTGTATTTTTTCTATGTAATTGCCCCCCAAAAATCTTCCTGGACCGCCCTGTTACCGAGAGCTGGAGCCTGATACCAGTGTTTGTTAACCCAGTCCTTAGGGAACACCAGACAGTCCACGTTTTTGCTCCCTCTCAGCTCCCAGCACACCTGTACCAGGTATTCGGGGTTTCTGATTGGCTGGGAGCTGGGAGGGAGTAAAAACGTGGGTTCCTCGAGGACTGGGTAGGGAAACGCTGCTCTATCCGATATAGCGTTATACGACGCTAGCCTCTCCCTGGGGGTCTGCTGTCACCCACCACTTTATAAGCATCTGCCCACATAGTACGAGACCTGAGCTGAAAGTCTGTCGCTCTGTCCGGATGGATCGGCTGGCGTCTACACAACGACATTGTTTGTTACACAGCGACTTTTTGCTGCAACAGTCCGACCAGTCTGACTCATTTATTTCCTTTATGACTCCAGGGTTCTCTCGTATATTATGGGGACGGTATTTGGCTATATGGCATCTGAGCATTGTGGGCTTAGATTGCGCTTGTGACACTCCCATCTTAATTACAGTTAAAAAAAATAATTTATTTCAGTGCAAATCAATGCAATTAAAATGAAATTGCAGGACACTCACTAATCCAATATGTTGTCATGTACCACAGTTGATGCCATGTATATTAATACCACTTTTAATGATAATTTCATGTTTGACAATAATATAATCTATTCTTAATGCAGAACAATACAATAATACAACAAAACACTTTGACCCTTTATCCATGCCACTGTTGTCGTGATGAGTTTTGGTTTCCTACCATCTCATCAACATCTAATGTTCTTTTCTGTTTTTTAAAATAGAAAATAGTCTCTACAGGTGACACAGACAAGAATGAAGGACTTGACTTTGAAGAGTTTTCCAGATACCTTAAGGAGCACGAGAAGAAACTCCTTTTGACATTCAAGAGCCTGGACAAAAACCAGGATGGTATGTTTCACTGTATTTACATATTTAGTTGGAGCTTTTATCCATAGCGATGCAAAGTGAGGCACATAGCACACTGCATACATTCATACTGTCAAGTGTCAACTAGGCTTACATGCAGCTATGCAGGAGTGTACAGTGCACAAGTGTGAGCAGTTATTTGAGCAGGAGCCACCCAACAGCCACGCTTAACAACTAAACACCAATTCCGCAATTACGCAAGGGCCTGTAAATGCAACATAAGAACATTCATGTTATTAAAGGTATTTATTAAGCAGGTGGGTATGTCTTGGAGGTAGAGAGGGATTCTGTTGACTCGACATTGTCTGGCAACTCATTCTGGCACAGGGGAACTGCACAAGGGACCCGAGTGGAGTGATACTTCTCACATGGTGGAGGGAGCTCCAAACAGTGTTGATTTGCTGACCTAAGGGAGCGAGATGGGACATTGGTCTTGAGGAGCCTTTTGATGGAGATGGATGCCTGTCCATTGATGTGCCTGTAAGCTGGCATCAAGGACTTAAACTTCATGCAAGCACCAGTAGGGAGCCAGTGAAACGAATCAAGTAGGGGTGGAACATGAGAGCGCTTGGGCTCACTGAGCGTCTGACGCACTGCCACATTTTGAATCCTCTGAAGTGGTCTGATAGCACAAGCCGGTAGACCTGCCAGTAGAGAGTTGCAGTAGTCAAGTTGTGCCTCATGACCTCTTATAATCTCCTGTAACTTGAATTTTGACGTGAATTTTCCCTTTATGAGCCTAATAACAGCCCGGCGTTCCTCAGCTGAATGATCTGCTCTCTGCAGGGTCCATCGACTATATGGAAATCAAGCAGGCCCTGGCAGACCTGGGTGTGAACATAACCAATGAGGAAGCTGAGAAGATCCTGAGAAGGTTTGCCGTCTTACAGACTGTGCTGTACCACTATCTCTGGTTGTATTTACTGGGATTCATTTTTTAGAGGTTGCTTGGCATGAACCCCCAGATGTGGGAGGGGGAGGGGAGCCCCAGAAGGGGGAAGTTTATTCATGGTTAAGTGAGAAAAGGTCCAGAATGTAAATACACTCATGAGGAATTCAGGCCATTTTCTTATTCTTTACTGGAATGTGTGTGTTGGGTGGAGGCCCTTGATAGGGCAGAGTTGTCTTGCAGAAGTGCTGATAACGCAGCCACACGTAGGGCAGAGAGGGAAGGAAAACGACAGTGCAGTTACACTGTGCTTCGGCCGTGCTGTGTGCAGCCCGTCTGTGTCGTTAAATGTTTCCGCAGAGTGTAACCCTTTTATTTAACTATTAAAGAAAATAATCTGAATGAAGTCCACTTATTGTAAAAATGTGAAAAATATAAAAATTACACAAGCAACTTTAGTTTCCAGATTCTCCCATACTGTGTACTGTTGCAAAAAAGATATTGTTGGACAAATCATTTTTAAGTGTAAAACTTGACTTTGCTAGTCCCTATCTACCCATTTAGCCTTATGTATCTATGCAGTATACAGAAAATGAGGCAGGAGATACCCTAAATGGGGTGACAGTTTGTCACCGTCCTGCCCCTATTAGCCAGTAATAGTAAGAATAGTAATCAGATGTGTAAATTTCAGGTCCAGAAAGTAAAAATCCAGGAGAATTTGTTTCAACCAACCGGCTGACTATAAAGAATCACAGTCAAAAAGTGCTCAACTAGCTGGTTGAAACAAAATCTTGGTCTGGATTTTTACTTTCCGGACCTAAAATTTACATTAATACAAGAATTTACACTTTACACAATAATAGCATGAATTGACCTTTACCCACAATTCCACTGCTCATTGTCAGCTTTCTCAGAGTCAGCAATTGTCCACACTGTGCCGGGGGGCTTTGGTTTATATGGGCATTCCAGTGCTTAACTGCTTTATGATAACCCCAATTAAGGTAGGAAAATACTCCAATGTATTGATTGGGGAGATGCCTGCAGTAAGGTGTTTACATTCAGAGGTGGGCAGGACACCTGTGTGATGCAGCCAGCATTGGGAATCAATGTTCTGCGTCCACAGTACACAGACATCCCCTTGTCACAGGTGTATAAAATCAAGCACCTTGTCTAGGGTTGGGTACCGAGGTCAGTACTTTTAAAGGTCCCGACCAAATGATGTCAGTACTGCCGGCTATCGGTTCATGTCAAATCAAACAGTGCCAAATTTCTGTATATGCATGCGCTCGTCAGCAGCGGCGCGCACAGGGCAGAACACGCCAGCAAATACAAAAACACATCAGCAAATACAAAAACACGCCAGCAAATACCAAAACACACCAGGC
Organism: Petrocephalus sullivani; assembly: GCA_026780845.1. Lineage (NCBI taxonomy): Eukaryota > Metazoa > Chordata > Actinopteri > Osteoglossiformes > Mormyridae > Petrocephalus > Petrocephalus sullivani. The sequence continues at coordinate 14,759,440 of JAODKM010000032.1, read as the reverse complement.
AGTCAGTATACAGATCAAATAGTGACATATATTGAAAACCAGTGTGCGCATGCGTTCGCAGATTGGGATGCCGATTGACAGGCTCCTTGTCTAATCAGTAACAAGCACGTGACGATCAGTAGGTACATACCCTTTCCGCTTTCAGTATCACTAATGTTGTAGTGTTTTCGCTTTTGCTGGTGTGTTTTGGTATTTGCTGGCGTGTTTTCATATTTGCTGGTGTGTTTTTGTATTTGTTAGTGTGTTTTCGTATTTGCTGGCGTGTTTTCATATTTGCAGGGGTATTTTCGTAATTGCTGGCGTGTTTTGCCCTTCAGGGCTTCCGTAACATACAGAGCTGGGTGAAAGGTTTCAATTAATCAACAGTTATCTCACCGTTTCAAAGCAATTTACATTTACAGTAGCAATAGGATTAGGGTTGGGTCCTGAAACTCGGTTTCAGTATATAACTGGTGCCAATGTGAACGGTAGTAACCGGACCAAATGACACTGAGATTTTCGGTGCCACTGAAATATGTGGTGTTCAGCTTTAACAGCGCATACGATACATGTATACATGAATAATTGAATAGAATGTCCGTTATAATCGATAAAACTTAGCTATGGATCTAAATATACAGTCATAATGTAGTTAAACGTCTGCTGTGTGTTTTTCTTAAAGTACTGTTTAGTTTTTTTTGGCACCGGTATCAGATGAAATCCAAACAATACCCAACCATAACCTCGTCATGTGGGCAAGTACACACACATTTGTGAAAGAATGGCTAGTTCTGTAGAGCTTAGTGGATTCAAGCATGCTATTGTCATAGGACGCCATTTTTGCAATAAGTCAGTTGGTGAAATTTCTTCCCTGCTAGATGTACCATGGTCAAATGTAAGTAGTATTATTACAGAGCGGAAGTATTTAGGAACAACAGGAACTCAGCCACGAAGTAGCAGATCACATAAAGGAACAGAGTGTGATCGCGGCCTTCACATCCATTATCAGTGCTAGATCTCACTTATGCTCCTGTATGTTCCTGTGGGTATAATGGCCAGGTGTCCCGAATATGTTTGTCCATATAATATACCTGATTTTTGGCAATGCATGGAGATGTATTGTGTCGTATCGCATCAGTTTCAGTAATGAAGATGCCCATCCCTACCCGCAGTATAAAAGTGTCTCTCGTCTTTGTCCCCAGCATCGACGTGGACGGAACTATGACAGTGGACTGGAACGAGTGGCGAGAGCATTTCCTGTTTAATCCTGCCGATAACCTGCAGGATATTATCAGATACTGGAAGCACTCCACGGTACCAACTGCCAGACGCGCATTTCGCTGCAACTATGAAACCTGGTTTTTCTGTCACTAGTTTCCAGCTCCTGCTGTTCTTTACATTGACTAGTTAAGTTTAATCTAACTAGTAAAGCACCACTGTCTGTTAAATAACTGTGTTTAAATTTGGTAGTGAGATGTGATCACTCAAATACGCCCTTGTGTCCTATGGCTATGAAGGTGTTTCTGGCGCCATTTATGCCTGTTCTGGATCTTACTGATAATGGACAGTTGCTTTTTCCAGTTCCTTACTCCTGACTCTCCTGGTTAAGAACATGCCTTTGACACTGGTTTGTACCATGGTTAGGGCTGAACGATTTTATGAAAAAATCTAATTGTGACAGATATGTGACAGATATTGCAATTTTTTAAAAACTTGAGCACAACCGTACATTGAAATCTGAAATCCACTATACATTAATCGAAAGATAAGAATGGAAATATGTGAATTGAATCCAAAATGTTTTTATTCCAAAACAATTATATAGAACATACACCTAATAAACCATAGAACAATTCTCTAGAAACCAAAACCTGGTAAAGTGATTGTATTTTTACATGCACATTTTAAGTGCCGCGTTTGCAAACAGCGCTCGACCGCTTTTTTACCCTCAGTAATGTGCTTCCGGAAAGTCCCATGTACACAAGGGTCAAATTAGCCGAGAACAATGAACTTTTTCCTTGAGTTTCTCATGTCTGTGTTTGTGGGCGTATACGCAGTCACTTTGGGCCACTTCTGATTGGTGAGCATGACTGGCACGTGAAGAGAACAGCACTTCTGATTAGTTAGACTGACTGTCATACAAGGAGGTCGGCATGAATTTGTAAAACTATTCTCATGACAGTTTTTGCTAATTGCATTGTTTCAAATTGTGATTTCGTTTTGAAATCGATAAATCGTTCAGCCCTAACAATGTTTTGAGCGGGAATGCTTTGCTTACATTCTAGTTAACGGTGTAATCTAATCACTTATTAACAACACACACTGGTGGTAGAGATACGTTTATTGCACACTATCGGTGACTCTGTAAAGATTTGTTTGGTTTCACCTTATCTAGAAATGTTTTGTCATTTTTATTGCATTACACAAAAGTTAATCTTTCACAAAAGTTAATCTCACTGCCAACATTTATTTAGCATACATATAGGGCCGGTTTCCTGGACAAGGGCTAAGCCTAGTCCTGGACTAAACATGGAGAATCCTCATACATAATTTCAGTTTAGTCTAGGACTACGCTTAGTCTTTGTCTGGGAAACCGGCCCATAGTGTTACATATTAGTTTTAATATGATTAAGATGTTACTGTTTAAAACAACTATGAAGGTCATGACAGGTCATGGAAGTATTTTCTTTGTAAATATAAATTGTTTAGTTTAATTTTTCAAAGCAGTAATATGTAAAACGCTATTTTGAATGCTGACGTTTTGTGGGTGTAGGATTCAAAGAGAAATGGTTGGGATGTTTTTACGTATTCCCCCAGACACTGTGGATTTTATTTGCTTTCCTTATGACGACTCTGTACGGGTTTGACAATAAACACTGTAGTAAACGTATTCAAAGGGACTGTAGACATGAAGAAAACATTCAGTCACAAGCAATCAAGCACAGCAAGTGCATCATTCAAGAATAAAACAAGTTAGGCCTGAAGGGCTGCAGGATTGCGTCAGTGATGCAGTATTCTGCCTGTCACTTGGAAAAGAGAAGCTTTTTCCTAAGGTCAGAGCATAAAATGATTAACAGACACATGTTGAAGAAACGCAGTACATAGAGTGTGACATCCTTTCGTTATGTGACCAGAGCTTGCTTATAATGTTGGCTCTGGAGCGTGCTTGAACATGAGTTTAAAGAACATACTATATGGAGACCTGACTTAGCCCTGGGGGGAGAGTGGTCCGTTAGATGCCAGTTTGGTAAGAGCTGCTCGGCTCTCACATTGAGAGCCAGGCATACAGGGTTAGGGGTTCTAACCCTAACCCTATTGGCACATATCATTTTCCGTAGTGCAACATAAAAAAATGAGTGGCTGCAAATGAGTCACCATTCAAGTCCAAAATTAAGCATTTCCTGTTTCCGAAGCAGCAGAACAAGTATTTGCAGTGCCTTGCAGAGTCTGCGAATCTTCCTGCAGCGCAAATTCTTGTTTAAATGTCTGATAATACAGATATTTGATGTTCAGTTTTTGTCTTTTTTTCTTAAGAGTGCTAAGAGTGTTCTTACTGTATTCCTGTATTAAGTGACATGTTCTTGTTTCTTAAATGTGATAATCTGAGTAAATCTTGTACGGAATACTCTATACCAGTACTAACCCTAACCATAACCCTACACAGGTGCTAGACATTGGGGACAGCCTCACCATACCGGATGAGTTCACGGAGGAGGAGAAGAAGACTGGCCTTTGGTGGAAGCAGCTGGTAGCTGGGGCCATGGCGGGCGCGGTGTCTCGCACGGGCACTGCCCCTCTGGACAGAATGAAAGTGTTCATGCAGGTATGTCTGTGTTTGTTACTACATTGTTACTACTACTTAAAGAGTGCATTCCTTATGAGAGTGTGAAGAACTATGCCATTTCGATAAAAGTAATATTGTAATCACTAATGTGAATGCATAAAGTGTGAATGTACTACTCATCTTGCAATTTGTGTGTATCAGTTTAAACATTTAAATATTGATTCTGCAATTTATGTAACAGTTTTTTTAACAGTCAGTCACATTCCTGCACAAAGAACTGGTGCATTTCCCACCTTGAAGGATATACAAGCTGCTGTGAAGCACTTTCTGTTGTGTAAAGCGTCGCTTTTGTAGGTACATGCCTCCAAGTCCAACAAGATCAGCCTAATGGGGGGCTTCAAGCAAATGATAAAGGAGGGGGGGGTGTCATCCCTGTGGAGGGGAAACGGGGTCAACGTCCTCAAGATCGCCCCCGAAACAGCCATTAAGTTCATGGCCTATGAGCAGGTGGGTAACATCCACAAAGTACCAAATTACCATGCACAGGTCAACTGGTAAGGTCATACTTGGGGACCTGTGTCCGAGAAGCAGTTTGAACATGGATGGACGGAAACATAGATAGATGGTGTAAAAAAGTTCTGACCCTGAACTGAGTTATATACGTGTTATAGTTATATACGTGTATGTACAAATAGTAGAAATACAGAGTTTACTTGTCTGAGCCCCCTAATAAATCCCTGTCACAGCCCCCCTGTGAGGTATCAGCTGGGATGTTTTGGTAGGCCTGTGATCCCTGTGCCCCTGCCCCCCCCCCCCAGTACAAGAGGCTGCTGTCAGCAGAAAGTGGGAAGGTGCGGACCCATGAGAGGTTCATCGCTGGGTCCCTAGCGGGGGCCACAGCCCAGACGGCCATCTATCCTATGGAGGTAAGAGGACAACTCCCCCCGATCATTAACTTAGTAATCTGCTAATGAATCTGATACTTCATCCTGTAATTGCTTACATATACAGTGAAAACTGCTTATAGTGATCAATTTCACCCAAACTACGTGATCACTAGAACATCATTAGAACCATTTTTTCCTGTTTCTTTTTGTCTCAGGCACAACTAATGGCCACACCACCAATTAATTTCACTGACTTTGTTGGTATATAAGTTCTGTTTGGCTATATAGTTAAAATTTTCAACTCCTGAATATCACAAACAAACTTCAAATGCCATACTATGAACTTAATATCATTAAGTATCATTCAGCCCTAAAACACACAACACATTAACAAACAGACAAAAGGATGATAATAAATATGTTTATATTATTATTATCTGCAGCATTATGTAACACGACGTGGCTAAATGACGGAGCTAACCTTTGTTTTACCAGCACTTATTTTGGCATACAGGTATAGTAGAAAGTAAATTAAACAATATAATTTGAGTCAGAGTGATGACAAAGACAGCTGTAAATGTAAGATGTGAATGTCAAGGTGTGGAAAGACATGAAATGTCCTGCTGGTTAAAGTACTCTGACCTGCTTTGGCCATCAGGTGATGAAGACTAGGCTGACTCTGAGGAAGACTGGCCAGTACTCTGGCATGTTTGACTGTGCCAAGAAGATTCTGAGAAGAGAGGGTTTTAAGGCCTTTTATAAAGGCTACATCCCCAACATCCTCGGCATTATTCCCTACGCTGGTATTGACCTGGCCATCTACGAGGTCAATATCCATTTTAATACTGCTTATGTTTTTAAAAAGTAATCAGTTCATGTCTCAGCGAGCCTGGATTCCGGTGAATTGGTTAAATAGACTCCTTATATCTGATCTGTATAGATTTAATAAATACCTATGTATTTTTTTTTAATCCTGCGCTTTGATATCATAATTCTCTGTGTACCTGCTGCTTTTGAGTTCAGAGATCTTTGTGATATCTGCTTTGGGATGGGTGCTATGGAAAAATTAATAGAGTTGAATAGATCTGAATATATTATCACAGTCCTATCGTAGACTGTATAGATCTATAGCCTATATAGAGAGCTACACTTGCTTTATGAAGGTAGCTATGGAGCTCCTTTCTAACCCTGATATATCAATCCTGTGCACTTTGCAGAGTCTGAAGAATGCTTGGCTGTCACAGTATGCCAAGGACAGTGCCAACCCTGGGATCTTAGTGCTCCTGGGATGTGGAACCATCTCCAGCACCTGTGGACAGCTAGCTAGCTACCCCCTCGCTCTAATCCGGACGCGGATGCAAGCACAAGGTACGTGTCACAATTCACATTGATGCAAACATGTCCCAATACACCTGTGTTAATGAACCAAGGACATTCTTTAAAGCGTCCTGGGCCACATAATGGTTTTAGTGCTCTTTGCTCTAGAACTCTAGAAACTTGTTGTGAGAGTGACTGACTTTATGGTCGGCCGATATTCATGGGCCAGGTGTCCACTGAGCATCCAGTGCGCACCATTTGGGCGATAGATCTTGAATTTTAGTATAGTTGTTTAAGTACTAATCCCTCTTCAGAAGTATATGGTGTGGTGCTGTCTTGTGTACTTACTCTGTTCTCCTTCTCCCTTGTGTAACCTCCAGCATCTTTGGAAGGATCAGAGCAGCTGTCCATGAGCCGATTAGCCAAGAACATTGTGGAGAAAGATGGATTATTTGGCTTATACAGGGGCATTCTCCCCAATTTCATGAAAGTGATTCCCGCCGTCAGCATTAGCTATGTGGTCTATGAGTACATGAAGACGGGTCTGGGCATTTCTAAGTAAAAGCCACCCCAAGATGGGCTGTTTTGAATAGTTTTACTGTTCAAGTTTTTCCAGAGATGCAAAAAGCTCAGGACATCGTTATTAAAATGGTTTCTTTTTGAGATGATCTCATGTTTCAAACACAATGGTTCTTAGATTATATATTATACTGTTAAGCTGTTCCATTAAGCCTTTTTGTTGAGACTATAAACCAAATAATGGCTGTTTACTGAATGTAGTTGGTGTGTGCGAGATATGAAAGATTTAATTGGTATATGAATAAATGACAAAGCTTTGCCAGGTAGGTGAGGGCCAAAGATTTACTATGTGGACACCTCATATTGTGTTCAGTAGCTGAGACTGACTTTTTGTGCCTCAAGATTAGTTTTTCTTTAAATTTTTTTTTATTTAGCCCCTATTTTTATTTGCCCCTTCTCCAGAGTTTTGCAGTATAGAAAAAACCCTGTTTACAATCTTTTCAATACAACATTCTTTTGATACCTTGTGTGTGTAGTTATTTGCATATTTTGAATACATTGCATGAGGCAGGCCTCTCAGGATAGCCTTGGTCCTCTGCTGGCTGGGATCCTTTGGTGTTTCCCATTTCTACACATGATTATTCAGAAGACAAGTATACGGGCACTCCACAGCATTCTTATTAGTCCCCGAATAAGGAAACCCAGAGGGAGCATGAGCTCCCCCTGCTGTAAAATGAACAGTACAGCACTGTCACTACAGGGCCCCTGTGTCAGCACAGGGTCACGCACCCCCCACGAAACTTGCACCTTTTTTGTGTGGCAGGGATATAAATGATATAAGTGACATATTGAAGCTACAGTCCCAATGAACAGGAAGGGCGAGCTGGCTGTGTGACGTTGGGCCGAGAGGTGCTACAGTCCCAATGAACAGGAAGGGCGAGCTGGCTGTGTGACATTGGGCCGAGAGGCGCTACAGTCCCAATGAACACGAAGGGCGAGCTGGCTGTGTGACGTTGGGCCGAGAGGCTTGTGACAAGCAGTACGTCACGGTGTGTCTGTCTCCCTTGTCTAGTTCCTCTCGCTGCTGTCCAACCCTTGGCCAAATAGAAGCAGTAGTAGTAATAATAATAATAACAATATTAATCTCAGCCGACAATTTAAATGCACCTTAAAAAGTAATTTTTAATATAATGAAAGAAAGGAACCTTGCGCTGGAACGAGCACGAGGTGCGAAAAAGAGGAACCAGAGGCTTTCTAAGAAGAGGCAGGAAGGAAACGTTGGTTGCACATGAAAACCATTCAGCAGGTTTGCGCTCCTTGTGTTGGAGAAGGTCACTGGGTGACCGAAGACATCAGTTAGAGGCTTCTAGATGTGCTGTCAGTGTATGCAAGCTCCATCTGGTGGTCATTCATTTTAGGGCTATATACAACCTGCATTTTCAAAGCCATGTCTGAAACAATTATTTTATTATCATAAACTCAGTGATGATGTGTAGAGTTATCGTTAGAAGAGGGAATGATGAGGGATGGGGGAGGGGCTTAAGTGATGACATCTAATGAAGGAAACTCTCTCATTGGCCAGATTACCCTGGGAATACTAAAGGATGGGGGAGGGGCTTAAGAGATGTCATGTGACAGAGGAAACTCTCTCATTGGCCAGATTACCCTGGGACTCCTAAGAGATGGGGAGGGGCTTAAGAGATGTCATCTGACTGAGGAATTTCTCTCATTGGCCAGATTACCCTGACTGCAAGTTTACTGCAAATTTTTAATGACGTATTATTCACAATGTAGGCACATTTTTTACAAAATACTGGGTAGGCACGTACCTAAACTGATTGGCACAACACCAGTGTAACAGAACTGCATCTCTGACAAAGAATCCAGTCAGATAGGTCTACACTGGAATAAAAATGCAGAACAGAAAATTCTATAAAAGATCAGCAAAAATGTTAGAGAAACTTTGACTGTAGAAAAGTTCCTCCCTGGGTGCGATGAAGAAGAGCATTTGTCAGCCTCTTCACACAATTCCCAGCTCCATCCCTTAGCATAGGCTGCCTTCCCAAGGTACCAGTTCTATTTGGACACACATCAGTAACACGCAGACATTTCTCACAAGAGAAGGGTAGCTGAGACTTTCTTTATTGTTTTACACAAAGCACACATCGTCAGGTGAAGCAGCTGACGTGACTTGCACTGCCGTCTCAAAGCTCAGTCTGACAGCTATGTACATATCTTACATTGGGACCCCCACCAAACATGACATTTCTCCCCAAACTCTTGACTCATGTGTTCTTACGTCATTCAACATATAAAATTATAAATGTGACGCTTTCATTTAGCCTCTCCCCACTTTATTGCTTTCTAATTAAAAGCCCAATTTAATGTGGAACAGTCTAATACTGACTGTGCAAATACACAGTCAAGGAAATATGGTACACAAGACATGATAGCATATATAACATTTTGTCGCTGGAAGAGGATAGGGTCAGAGGGCTCTTTATTAATGTCCGCTACGATAAAGCTGTTGAATAAAGGTAAAGTTAACATCCATGTTGCACAGTTTGTCTTCTTCTGGACTCCAGCAGTAAGCTTACTCCATTCCACACCCAGAAGTTGCAGGATAGACGTTAATATATTACAGCGTGTCCATATAAATTCCATCCTTCACCTAGCATTTTATACACACACCATAGGGACAAACCAAAGCAGGAAAAGTAAGCTGAAATAGACGCACTTATACTGTCCAATGCAGGAGCCTCGGACACAAACACACCAGAGCACTGCACTGGGAGCGAGAGCCGTCTAAGGAAGCAGGAAAGCCAGCGCAACAGAAATCAGACAGAAGGCAGTTAAAATGCAGAGCACATGGCTGGCAGGCAGGCAGGCAGGCGGGCGGTTAGGCGGGCGGGCAGGCAGACTCGGCCAGCAAACGTGGGCTTTAGTCACTCTACTGCCAAAGTTTGTAACTATTCTTTTTGGAAATCCCAGAACTGTATAAATCATGAGTTATAAGAATCCTTTCCATTTTAATGATTTACCAATGTTTGGTCCATTTACAAAGCAAGCAAAATAATTTACAAAAAAATAAAATTAAGTTCTAGTGATAAAACTACACTGGACCAAAAATGGGTGGATTGTTTTCTGTCCTTAATAAACCCATCCATCCATCTTCCGTAACTGCTTGTCCTATTCAGGGTAGAGGGGGATCTGGAGCCTAACCCAGAAGCAATGGGCACAAGGCTTTTTATGAAATCATTTTCCAAAAGCAGGTTATCAGCAGCAGAACATTAAAGACAGCGAGTGGCGGCTCAGTGCAGTCACACTTGGGCTTTGTAGTACAAATTCACAAACTTTGGCAGTACTGTTGATCCCTGTGGAGCAAGCTTAGCTCTCATGGCATCTCCTGGCCACAATGCTTTAATTACACACCTGATCTGTCAGCAGTGTTTCACTAGTATTGCACTGACGGTCCATAGCCTTAGATTAAATAAGTTTCCGTGTAAGGCGAAGCGGGCTGCAACATTCACCGAACAGTTTCTATTGCACATGCTTATCTAAGCGAGCAGTCATAGCACTAAATAGCATGTTCTTCTTTCCGATCCAAGCAGATCAAATAGTTTGGTAACGATTTCATTTCCGTATGCTAAAGCAAACCAAACATACTTAGTTTATCATCCATCTACCACCTAAATTCTACAGCTAATTCTTATAATTTGTGGAAGAATAAAATCTAAGAGGAAAGCCTTTAGCAATAAGTTACTATAAATAGATTTTATATGGCAGCATAATTGGGTGAACAGAAGGAAACTCATTTCAATTGGTCGGCATTTCAAGTACGGCTTCACCACTCAATCTGCACACACACAGGGTGCCTCGAGAACAGCAGTGCCAGATGACACAGACGTTTGGTAGGATGACAAAAACAAACTCAGGGACCTCACATCATGACTTGCCTGGACTAGAGTCCCTGCAGAATTCTTTGAATAACACAGCTGTTTGTCAGAGCAGTGTTCATAACAGCTGATGATCAAGAAGTGTTCTTTCAGAACATAAAGAATAACATCTGGAGGCAGCGGAAGCTGGTGGTGTTGATGCTGCCTCAGAACATGACCGTCTGGAGCTGGTGCGCGCTGTTGCTGATATCGGCAGTGCCCCCTGCTGTCTTCTGGGAGCAGGTTCTCATGAAATCCCAATCAAGCAGCGACTTCCAGGGCCTTCTTGGGATTTCACCTATGGAGACAGAATGGGAAACGGCACCCTGAGCATGGCGTGCAGCTAGATGTGCTTCAACAAGGAGGGTGACTCCAGCCTGCTGGAGTGGCTCCTAGCAGATCTTCTCAGGTTTTCACACATGAAACATGCAAACCTGGAAATATTAGGATCATTTTTTAGTTTCAGCATAGAAAAAAACCTGTTATTACAAAAGCTTATGTAAGTGAGAAGGACATATGCTGTTAATTGCTCTCACTTAACATAAGAGCAGTTATTATACATTGAAATAAAGGGTAACACTTTACTTGAGGGGCCACAAATAATGCAGTAATACCTGCTTAATAAATGCATTAATTAACCATTAACTAT
>JAODKM010000032.1:14717318-14740667 GCA_026780845.1 Petrocephalus sullivani | reverse complement strand
TGATCCCATCTTTACCACTCTTACTTTTCCATCTGCCGCTGAAGGCCCTTCTTCTCCTTCTCGAACTGCTTCCTGAGGAATGCCAGCTCGCATTCTTTCGCCCGGCACTCCCACAGCGAGAAGGAGAACAGCGACTCACGGTACAGTGGGCTGCTCCTGGACAGCATGGACTTCCACAGAGGGGCCATGTCCCTGTGATAAGCCCAGTCCTCAGTGAGTCCTACCGGGATGCCGGGTTGACCATCTGGGCTGACGGGACCTGGGATCCAGTCCAAAAAACCGACTGCCTCCACCGAAGGCAGCACGCAAACGTTTCCAACGCCTTAGATTGCGGGTTCACCTGGTACAGCCGGAGAGCCCGGTCAATACAGTCTTGTCAACCAGTTTAGCTGTAATTCTGAGTGGCAAACTTACAGCTGTCCCAGAAAGAGCAGGCAACAATGAATCCACCCCCACGATGCAAGCCTCCAGATAATCTGATTACCGCTTGCTGGGGCAGATCTGTTTAATTCTCATCTGCCACAAGGCCTCTGAAAACACACAGATTTGGCCAGTCCCCATTCCCACTTGACTCCCCCAATTTCCTGTGTAACACCATGGGAGGGGGGAGGCTGGCCACACAGACTCTGATGATTATCTCGAGTCAGCTGAGCTGTGCCATTCGCTGCCTTTACAAACCTGGCTGCATGAAGCCTACAGTATGTCCCAGCAGTATTCAGGAGGCTCATAGGCTTAAGCCCGACGCTCCAGGGAACAGAAGTGCCACGCAGCTGCCCCTCTCCAGAGGCAAATGTATCGTGAATAAATGTCCGAGTGCAGCAGCAAAGCAAATCGGTTTTCCTCTCAGAAGTGTAAAAATGCCAAGTGAGGTTCTCCTTCCTTTGGGGATGGCTGGTCTTCCAAGCAGTTAGGGGACACTTCACCAACCCCTGGGGTCGAAAGATCTCAGATTGAATTTAATGTTATTTGGTCTACCGAGGATCCCCAAAAGAGCTGATAAAACAGTTGTCATAGCTGGTCCATCGGAGGATTCAAAGCCATTGGACTGACCAAGGACCCCCGAAAGAGCTGACCCACCAATCGTCATGGCTGGTCCATCACAGTTTTTCTTTGGAGGCTGAGGATAACATGCTCTTACGACATGTTCTCAAAAATGTTAATAAGAAAACATACAATTACTAAATCTAACATAATAAAATAAAATTGAATTAAAATTCAACACAAGCTGAAGGCAGCTGTACACACTGGCATAAGTCACTTTCCCCAGACTTACTTCTTTAACTGCTCTGCCTTTAGCTGCTCCTGACCTATTTAACTGCCTAATAATCTCAACAGCTTAACCTTGTTATAGGCTATCTCACTGCCTAAAATGAGACACAACTGTATCCGTTTGGGACACGCTCATGCCTCAGTTGTGGAGAAGAAGAAGCTTGTGGATTGTTCATTGGAAGAAGCTCCGTATCTGACTTTACTGAATGAATATCCTTGAATGAAAAAAACTTCAGGTGATCCGGATTGAGAAGTTGGTCCCAGTCGAAGGTGGATCCAGATAATTCCACAGAGCAAAGGAGCCCTTTTATTTATCCTGTGTTCTGAGCTGTGATCCTGGCTGTGATGAAGAGATCAGTGAGGCTCTCTCTCTCTCTCTCCCTCCCTCCCTCCCTCCCTCCCCCCGCTTTGTCCCACAATGCACGGTGACCCACGGCTTTGCCTGTCGTCACAGTGAGAGCACAGCACATCCCCAACCCCCTGAAGCGACTGAGCCAAACTGACCGGTAAAACCCACGGCCATGGACGGTGCGGTTGCCAGAGCACCACCGCGCAGGCGGACTCTGCATTCACGTGCTCGACACGTACCGTCGGGAAGCCAGACACGTGAGGGGACTGCCCCCACCCCCTCCCTCCTCCCTGGACACGGTCTGTCACAGCCGCTGATTCCCGGCTGCCGGTCTCCTCCGCTTGGCAGACCGGGACGACAAAAAAAATACTGTCCGACTAAGAACTCAGAGGAGAAGCGTCTGTAGGGATCCAGTGAAAAAAGGCAGGAAGTCTCATTCCTGGGGCCCAAACAGATGGCGCCACCAGCCAAATATCGATACAGGATGGGAGAGAAGAAAACGGCTAACCGAATCCCCCCCCATCCCGAAGGGAGACTACCCTGACCTATCGGGGAATGGGAATTATCCGATCAAATCACTTGTCGCCCGGAACCAGCAGTGACATTCGACAGTGAGGCCATGACTCCACGCCCAGGATGCGGCAGTAATGTGAGGGCGGCACCATCCAAAGGACAAGCATGTGTCTGAGTCTTCCTCCATAACTCACCTGCTTTGCACCCGAGACGACCGGGCGAGAGGAATGAAGGCACGTGCCGCGGCAGGCACGTCGCACGCAGACACAGGTCCGACCGGGCGAGAGGAATGAAGGCACGTGCCGCGGCAGGCACGTCGCACGCAGACACAGGTCCGACCGGGCGAGAGGAATGAAGGCACGTGCCGCGGCAGGCACGTCGCACGCAGACACAGGTCCACCTTATGACGGACATACAGTACTGTGCGAAAGTCCTTGGCAAGCAAAAAAAGTGATCTGGGTAGTAAGTGTGTACTTGCACACACACAAAAAACACAATTTAACATTAGAACATATGCAAGTTAACAATAAAACTATAAAAACTAAGAAGAATCTTCTCTGTTCTCTGAAAAATTACAGATATTTTGTTGGATGGCTAGAACAACACTTCTTTGGCCACTGAAGCTCTTCTCAGAGGCTCCTCAGCATTCCGTATCAATGAGGTATTGATTAACCATATGAAGTGTGCTAGTCATACGTAGCTGTATGGGAATGTTGCTGCAAATACTTTAGGATGGGATTTGAAATGGTTCAGCTAACACACAGACTGCCTGAGACTCTTGCACAGTTCTGTACATTTAGCTGTTGTTTTGAGTTGGGGAAGGTGGAGATGCGAAGCAGAAAGGATAATTCAGGAGGTTCGAGGAGGAGAAACGGGGGTGTGGAAGGAGGAGGTGTGAAGGGATGAGCACCCACCTCAGGGAGAGCAGCTCATGGCCCATCTTATCGTCCAGGAGCTCAGCCGGGTCTCCTGTCAACAAATCAGCCAGAACAAGCATATTCATTTCTCTGTGCCATTTTTGATACATGTATGTTTGTTTGCAACTATCTGTTGATCTGAATTATCGTTGTATTTCATTCTGAAATTTGATATTTAGTTATTTTTTCCCATCTCAGCTGATCTCTGTTACTCTGCACCATTTTCTCCATTTCACTCTGATCTCATCTTCGACCCACAGATTCCAGTTAAGTGGAAGAAATTGCAGCTGAAACATGTGACTATTGAGGGAGTGTAACATGACCCAAAAATCTGATCTGTGGTCAGCCCACTAATTGCCTGCAGCCATCATGTCCAACCCATCCAATCAGATTTAATTGGTGACCAGCAATGCCATTGATGTGACGGGTCTGTAGCAGCCAGGTGGGGCGGCACTCACGGCCGCCGATGTTGGCGCTGACCCGCTCGGCCAGCGTGCTGCTCTGTGCCAGCTGCTCGCGGAAGCTCTGCCCCATATAGTAGTCGATGTCGTTGGCACGCAGCAGCTCCTCGAAGGCCTTGATGGTGTCGTCCAGGTGCTGGCTCAGGATGCGGCAGAGACCCCTGCCCATGCGCACACGCTGCCGCAAGTGGGAGAGCTCGCGGGCCTGCGCCTGGATCAGCGTGTCAAACTTCCTGGGGAGCCAGAGGAAGTGGGGGGCGGGGGCATTAACCAGGGATCATGCCAACCGCCAACACTCAGCCTTAGACCTGTCTGCCCCTTCAAGAAGGGATGCTTACAATCTTTGATTAATAATAAATGTAAGCTTAGACCACCAAAATAAAAAATCCGCTCTCCACTTTTTAAAAAATAATATGCATGACACTGTGCAAAGATCTAAATCGGATGGCATGTACTATATATATAGTACAAATGTACTATACTCCAAGCTGTGCCCAAAGCGCTAAGTCACAGACTGAATGCCTGAATGTCATAATTGTACTTCTAGTTGTAAATGCTTCAGGCAGCTTAATTTCTTCCATATTAGCATTATAGCATAGCATATCTGCTAATGTGCTACTCGAGGCTGCATACGTCGGCTGTTTAAAGTGCAACCGCGAGGGTCCCTTTCTGGCTTTGCGCTTCGGGCGATAGGCACCGTGCTCGTCTTGGAAGCCACCCAGAACATTGGTGCTCATGACAGCCGACCAGAGAGCCGCCCTTCTGCTTGGGGCAGCTTCCAGCACCTGCTCGGGCGCGTGCATGGGGACTCATGACCCTAGCGGCTAGCCGACCACGGCAGTGTTAGGGAGTGTGGGAGGGTGTGGAATTTCAAAGAGGGGCTATCAGATTGTTAAAAAAATTAGAGTAAGCTCTATATTCGATTTGGAAAGTATGAGCAGAGGTATGTTAGAATTCTTCATTTCACACCGCCCCTCCAGCTCCCCTTGGAGACACGCCCATACATATGTGCAGCCGAGGACAAAGTGTGGGGCCTGAATGTGGGATCTGCCATTCTTCCGGCACCCCTGTAACATTTTGGGGCGTTAAGGGCCTTGCTAAAGGGCTTGAGAGAGATGTGACTTTTCTGCCGAATATGGGGCTCGAACCGGTGACCTTCCGATCACAGACCCAACCCCCCAAGCCACACATCCCCCCAGCAACTAAGTCTTCCCTACTTGACATAAACACAACTGAAATGCAAGTTTCTCCTTCCAGCTTTCGGCAGCGTGACGGGGTTGCCGGTGTAGCACCCACCCCGGCCAGGTGGCGGATTTGCCATTTTCAGAAGCCCCCTTGTCCTCCGACCTGGAGCTCTTCAGCTGGCCTTCCAAACAGCTCACGCGCAGAGCTAGCTCCCGTAGCTCTCGGTTGGGCTGAGACCACTTGGTGGTTCCAAACCCATCCGACTGCCAGCCCTCGTCATCCTCAGGGCCACTGGTAGCCGGTGAGGCTTGAAAGCTCCGGGGGGCAGGAAACAGCGACCCCTCCAGGCTGGAGGAGCAATCGCCAGTGCTGGAGAGGGTCCGCAGGCGGCCCTGGAGGCTCCGGATGGTGGCGTGCGAGTGGGAGAGCTGCCCCCGCAGGTCCTCCACCTGCTGCCGCAGGGATGCCACGGTCTCCGCCTTCCCACAATCCCCGGACCACCATTGGACGTCGCAGTCTTGTCTGGACAGGGTGGTGCACATCTCCAGATCATCGAACTCTGCGGTTGAGGACGGCAACCACAAAAAAATTTTAACTCATCCCTTTGGTCAAAATGACATCATCTTAACTGTAATATATGTAGCATGGTTGTTAATTACAGTCAGTTTGTTGTTTCATGAATGGGGAAAAACACTCTAATTCGAGCAGATCTGTATTTGACCGGGCGAATCGCGAACACGGCCACCGCTAGATGGGGAAGCTCCGATGGAGCGGTGGGAAGGCCTCACCCGGGCTGCTGGCATCCTCCCTCTCTGCCTCGTTCTCACTGCGGCCACAGGTCTCATAGCCCAGGTCCTGCAGGTCCACCTGCACCTGCTTACTGTCCTGCTGCACCGAGGTCTCCGCTGATTGGGGGGGTGGGGGGAGGGGGGGCATACAGACAGCTATTAACTTTCTGTGCTGCTTCCTGTGACATAAACACCAGCAGTCAGTAGGGTAACAAACACCAGCAGTGGCCAGATAATATTTTAATTGCAGAAATTATTTCAGCAGTTTTTATGGTTTGAAATATACTTCATATACTTGAGAAATTTTATACAACTTATTGAACAAAGAGCAAATTTCCAAAACTAGTTTTGCTTGTCAGGCTTCCTCACGAAATGTTACAGCATCGGGGCCCAAACTCACTCAGTCAGTAGGGTAACAAACAGCTTTCACTGAATTCCTAAAACTTTAGATAAATGTCCAAGAAAAGGTCCACAGAAATGTTCTCAAAGATGTATCCCCTGAGATGGGGAAATTTGCATTTTCATTTCGTGTGTCTGTTGGGCTTGGATTTGTGTGTGTGTCTGTGTGTGTGTGTGAGAGAGAGAGACAGAGAGAGACAGAATGCGTGTGGCTGTGTGTGTGTGTGTGTGTGAGAGAGAGACAAAGAGAGGGAGAGTGCGTAGCTACGTGCGGCATGTGTGTGGTTGCATTGGCGTGCGTGTGGCATGCGTGTGGCTGCATGTGGCTACGTGCGGTATGCGGCTGTGTGCGGCATGCGCGTGGCTCAGTGCAGTGTGCCTGTGGCTGCGTGTGGCTGCGTGCGGCTATGTGCGGCGTGCATATGGCTGCGTGTGGCTGTGTGCGGCATGCGTGCGGCATGCGCGTGGCTCAGTGCAGTGTGCCTGTGTGTGGCATACGTGTGGCTGCATGTGGCTATGTGCGGCGTGCATATGGCTGCGTGCGGCATGCGTGTGGCTGTGTGCGGCATGCGTGCGGCATGCGTGTGGCTGTGTGCGGCATGCGTGTGGCTGTGTGCGGCATGCGTGTGGCTGTGTGTGGCTGTGTGCGGCATGCGTGTGGCTCAGTGCACCGTGCGTGCGGCTGCGTGTGGCTGCGTACGGCTTGCGTGCGGCATGCGTGTGGCTCAGTGCACCGTGCGTGCGGCTGCGTGCGGCGTGCGTGCGGCTGCATGCGGCATGCGTGTGGCTGTGTGCGGCGTGTGTGCGGCGTGCGTGCGGCTGCATGCGGCATGCGTGTGGCTGTGTGCGGCGTGCGTGCCCGCGGTTGCTCACTGAGTAGCTCCCTGTAGTCTTTTAGTTGCTCTGCCTGTGCCTGGACCGTGGCCTCGGACACCATCAGCCTCTCCTGGAGCTCCTGACTCTCCTGCTGGCTCTGCGCCAGGTCCAGGTGCAGCTGCCGGGCTTTATCCTTAAGCCCTGCCTCCACACGCTGCCAAATCCGGTCCACACTTTCCACAGGCTGAGTTTCCTGTGTCGCATTCTTATACATTATGAACATAATCAGTAAAAGAAAAAGCTTCCAGGACCATATAACTCAACAGCCTGCAAAGACCTCATTTGCTGCTTTAATTTTATTACACATCACAACCTGTTAGTGTTTAATTAAAACACTTTTAGTTACTTACAGTTTACATGAAGGCTGCAGAATTAGCATATGGATATTGATACAGTTTGACATTTTTGCCAATCTTATTTAATTATTCTTTTAAGCTATAACGCAGACATGTTTTAGAGTCTTGAAGTTGATTTTGCATCCCGGAAGCGTACCTCTAAGGAGGTGCTGGACAACAGGGTGTCCAAGTCCAGAGACACGGGCCGGGTGCATCTCCTCTTCCCCTCGCGGAGCGGTGAGCTGGATGAGGAGCGTTTGCCGGGGGTGGGGCTTAGCTCTCCGCCTGACCATACCCCTCGAGCTCCGCCCTCTCCCGGTCTCCCTTCCTCCACCCTCTCCTGTGTTCCGTTCGCCATCTGTGCCAGCATCCCCTTCAGGTTGCTGTTTTCTGTTCGCAGGCTGACCACTGCGTTCCTGCAGGGCACAAATGTGACAGGTGCTCAATGCTGCCCCCGCTGGACACTAACAAAATGTGACCGACCACCCATTCAAGCCTCCTAAGGCGCTGCCTGTTTATAAACAACTACTGTCAGAGTTGAAGAGTGCCGAAGAATTCCCTCACAATTAGCCAAAAGTTTACCAGGAAGCTCAATAGTCTTGCCTATACTGAAAAATCATCTCCAGCTTGTCATATGAACCTCAATCAACCAATAATATTTACTAATATAATTTTTTTGCCATGATTTTAAACATACTTTACCTTCGTTCACTTACATTTAGCCCAGACCACCTTAAATCCTATAAGTTATCCGGCTAAGAAAGAAATCCAGCTTTGTGATACAGGTCTCAGGACAGCTTAATTCCATTACTTGTACAGTATTTATATTTACTGATCCAAATGACCTAGCTGACTGGCACAAATAGGGCTACTGGGACTCTTTCAGACCTAGAGACTCTGATAAGTCAAACGAGCCTTAGACTTAGCGAGCTTTGTAGAACTATGAACTAGGACAAGGAGCGTAATAGAGCAGCGGAAATGGTTGCAATGAACCTTCACATGAACATCTGTGAGCTGGGCACTCTCTAACCTACTGAGCAGTCATAATGAGCAATGCTTAAGGGCGCAGTGAGAACCTCATCTGAGACAGGGAGCTGTAGCCGGCCTTCTCCAGCTGGGTCTTCAGCTCGGCCAGCTCCCGCTCCACCGCCTTCTTCTGCTCAACCAGCTGCTGCACCTCCGCCAAGCCCTGTCCCTCCACAGGTGCATTCTGGGATGGACTCCTGACCACTGCCCCTGCGTGCAGGTCTAATATGTCCGGGGGGGTCTACGGAGAGCAGATTATCGATCTGAGCATTGGACCTCTTTAATGCTTTGGGGAACAGGATATACGGCATGTGTGAGGTTTGCACACACCTACACATAGAAAGGCTTATTTGTACTTCTCTCCATTTCAGAATAATTATAAGTACTTAAAAACTAAAAAATAACATGAAATTATGCAGTGACCAAAAGAAAGTATTAAACAAAAAAAAAATTGTTGGGGGGGGGGGCTGGGATGCTGCCAGCCATCCTGAAGGAGCTCCCAGATATGCTGCACACTCACTGGCTGCTTTCCCTTCACCTTCAGGTCAGATTCCTTGAAGACCATATCTACTGTGTTTAGGTCAATTCGCCAGGTCATGTGATGTGGTACTCTATTTTGTAGGAGGCTGGCCGTGTCCAGACTTTTGACTGGGACTATCTGCCTTTCAGCTAGCAGATTAATAGCTAAGTAGAGTAATTTCAAACAGCACTGGATTCCTTCAGTACTGTGTCTCTTTGGAGAGCCCTTGGGTACTGCTGGTGGGACTGGACTGCGTATCAGCTTGGGGGGGGGGGTCGCCGACGGGGATTCCGAGGTGTTCTGTCAAAAGGGGGGGGTGGCAGCTAGCCATACCAGGGCACGCCCCCCAACCTGACCTGACTGACTGATTTGACAAAGGCGGCTTTGTTCTACCTGGTCTGTGGCCAGTGAGCGAGCGGTGAGCTTGGACGTCTCCTCCTCCTCGATGCTGTCCGTGTACTCGCTGCTGCCACCATCGTCATCATCCTCGTCGTCGCTCTCCTCTGTGCTGAGCTCTGCAAACACAGCGGTGACAGGTGAGCCCAGACGTATCCGCGACCTCCAACGTGACTGCGGAGGACATGAGGAGCGACCCGACAGGCCCACGACGTTGGAGAGCATGGAGCAGCATTCACGTTCGCCCCCACAAAACACCCTCAGCGATCGGCTTCTTTGGGTCATGTTACATAAAGCAAAATCATCTGATTGTGCGTGGGCTACCACTGAACACATAAACATTTCAAGCACGAGTTCTCATTTACCTATCTATAAGGCAAAAAAAAAAATAGCTGAACGGGACCCGTGAAAAGGAACAGCACCCCCAGCATTGTCAGACTGAGGCCTTCATTACTGCTGATTCACAGAAACCCAGTAGAAAAAGGCATTTCCTGCTGGGAACGACGCTGAGCAGAGACGGCCCGGCTATGCAGGCGGCTCGAGACGCAGACGTTCCCCTGATAAGTTTCCGCTGGTTAAACCAAAGGTGTATTTGTTAGACTGAAGTTATCATGAACTTTTAAAGCAAAATCTGTTATTGATCCTAATTAATTCTTAATCTTCCAATTAATATGGGTTTTATGTCCACAAAAGCAGCAGGGAGGCTTAACAGGCTGGTACTTTAATTATAGCAAGGTCATTGTACATAGTCCTTCACTATGTGCTTTACATAGACTTAACAGTTACGTTTTAACGGCGAATGCGACCGACTGGCAGGAAGGGCTCTCTTTTGACAGCATGATCACGGAGCAGGAAGCGCTAGGCCATATTTGTATTTCAGACTATTGTCATGGGAACAGAACGCTATTCAGCCAAAGGGACTCACTATACTGCACACTCAGCTCTGGGATGCGTAAAACTTTTACTGCCTGTCATTAAGATCAATGAGTCTTTGGCACACAAAGTAGTGATTCTGATTGAGGGTGCTGATGTTTCAATAACTGTACATGTCACGGGACCAATTATGTCTTCACTGCTTATTTATCGGAAAATATATATATGGGCGGCTACGAAATGTATATACACAAAATAATATAAGTTTCACTTACGTTAAAGCACTTATACAAAACTGTGCTGCAGTTACTCACTGGCCATTTTAGAGGATCAGAGAAGCATTCATCAGATGCTTGTATGACTAAAGGCTAAGCTAACCTCCATAGTTTGGCTCTCACACTCACAGGGGGGCATTTCCACAAACACGACGTGCGCAGGGCAGGGTTGGGACACACTGGCATGGTCCTAATTCTCACTTGCTAAACTCCAAGGTCAGTTTGGGCCTTGGGACTCGCAATGGAATGATAAACATGGGTGGGCCGGAAGATGGGGTAATGATTCAAATCAACTAGGACAAACTCACAGGATCATTGATGGCATGTTTATTTAGCTTCAACATCAGGTGAAAGAAGGTGAGATCGGAAGCGTCCAACAATTTGCTTTATAAGTGCGTTACATTGCGAAAAACAAAAACGTAAAACGGAAAACAGCGGCACCATGCCGAGACATTACAGAAAATGTACAGTTTGCTTCCTGGTGCATCTCTGATGGTCCTTGAAATATAATCACACCATTTTCCCCCCATTTACCCTCTAAAGGGGTGGGAAGGGGGCACTGACAAACGGAAAGCAAATGGGACACTTAAGTGTAATGTGTGACAGATTTAAAGACACTGGGTCGATGTGGAAAACAAGAAAAACAGCAGGAGGTACTTACCTGTGAGCAGTTTTAAAAAGGGCAATGGAGAGGCGACAATTACAAATGGAGATCATACTTAAGACTCAGGCTCAGTGCTTACTACCAAGCAAAAATGAGGCTGAAATGCGCATGCAAGATGCTCCCAGATACTCGTTCTGTTATCTGCAGACTTGAGCTTCTGCCTGCATTGCTTCTGGATAAAGAGCCCTGATCAAAATCCCTATAAAAAAGTGTGGGAGCAAAAAACTTCTGGTGGCTCGCCGAACGGACCGAAATGTAGCGGTACTCTCCCTCCTGCAAGGCATGCGTTTTAGTAACATGCGTGGTGCTGCACACCCCGTTAGCGATGATGCAGAATGAGGGTGCGGCCACAGAGACCGGGGGCACTCACGATGTGCAATCCATGCACGGGTGCTGCAGGCAACTGCACATTAACAGGTTTCATGCATGCATCCCAACACAACCCAAACACGATCTCCTAATACACAACTAATACACAAATTCATGCCGTTTGCGCTTAAGTTACGCTAAATGTATTACTGCTTAATGAGAGCTCAGGTCCAGCCAAACAGGGATACTGAAGCTGAACTTTAAGAGGTAAAAAAAAAAAAAAAAGCATGGAGCATGGGAAACAGGAAAGCCCCTTTGGACATGATATGAGGAGGGTGCAAGCACAGGGCACCCAAGCACAGCTCAGCCTCTGCATTCCCCATGTGATGCTCCGAGGGCCGACTGATTTCAGCAGTGCTTCCCAATCTGGTCCTCGGGGACCCGCAGATGGTTCACATTTTTGCTCCCTCCCAGCCCCTTTCCAGACAGTCCACATTTTACTGAGAGCTGGGATGGAGCAAAATAGGTGGACCGTCTTCGGGACCCCAAGGACTTGACTGGGAAACATTGGATTACAGAATTTCTGTGAAGGGATCTGACATGTCAAGCTTCATCCGCACCGCTTCCTTCTGGATATTGGCCCACGCACACAAGACATGGATACCAAATGCAGGGTTAGTCAAGACTGACTCCTCGTTTATTTCTCAGCTTTAGCCACAAGAATAGAAAAGGTTAAATAAAAGACCAAAATCGACAATAGTGAGAAGAATCAGATCACATCACATGCCGGCAGTCAAACTTCTCTAAAACGGGTCAAGTATTCAGGTCAACACAAAGTCTTTTTTTTTTTTTCTGCTGGCTCATGGAATCATTTACCCTGACCCGCCCCCCTAGTCAGAATGAATTTTTAAAAATGGATGGTAGAAGCCACTTAGGTGAACACTACAGAGGTCAAAAAATGGATGTGTCATGTTTCAGCAGGCCTTCTAACCTCGCAAAAAACATTTAGGAAAACGTCCTCCTTGCTGGTCTGGGTGTAAAGGCGTAATTAAGTATGAATGGCTGATGTAGAAAATCAATTGCGTTTTCAAAACCTTACTACAAAAATAAGGCTGAAACGTAAGTACAGTACAATTAAAATGTCGAGGAAAAAAAATATTGCACTAAATTCCATAACGACAGCAATTTGAAAATCAAGATAAAAAAAAACAATAAAAACGATTTGCACACATTGCCACTTTAGTTAGTAACATGACCAGACAGATCCCCAGGTTAGTGTAGGAATCACACCCCACTTTCAAAGTTAGTGCACTATACGGAATAAGCATTACTGCCCCCTGCAGTGCAGGAGGTCTTTTCTCGACGGAGCCCCAAACTCCGCTGTTTCCCACCTCCAAAATCAGGCTGTGCCTTGACTGCCCTTGCCGGTGCAACCACAGCATTTCGGGCCTTTTCCAGGTGTGCCTCCAGCTGCTCACGGAGCGACTGGACCACTTCCAGCTCTCTCTCCATCTCCCAGGACTTCTCAGGGCTGAGGTGTCACAAACGAGCAGGACAAAGATAACACTCACCACATACGTAATACCCAATACAACCAAGACTTATTTCACATAAGGGCTCTTAAGTCTTAAGATTAATTATGAAAAGCATCATAAACACACTGCCGATTAAATACCGATGGAGCATTCCAGCTGCCGTTGCCGCCCCCAACGGCAGAGGACTCCTACCTGCTCGCACATGTGCCGGCCTGAACCAAACTCTCATATGCCCTCTTCTCCATCCTCACAGCCTCGCTGAGTCTGTCGTAGTCAGAAACCAGTCGCTCCAGCACATCCTGCCAAGCCACATGACTTGTGAGGAGCCGGAATACACAGTACTACCCATGGCTACATCGCTACACTAAAATAAGACATGATTCTCCAGTTAACATGGCAGAAAACTCAACCTGATGGCCAGCACTGCTGGGGTTCCCCTGTTCTTCCTTGAGCTCTTGTAGCTCCTGTGTCAGCTTCTCAACCAGCGGCAACTCCGAGGGATCCACCAACTGCCTCTGAAGGTCCTGTTTGTGCGCAGGAACCCACAGGGTCATACAGACAAACTAAAATGAGAACCGTGACGTTTGGAGTTTTATTTTTAGCAAAAAGTCATTGTTGTTCAACCTTGATGAGCTCTTCCTTGATGCCTGACTTTCTGGTGTAGGTCTCCAGCTCCGCAGCCAAGGTCAAGATTTCCTCTTTGTCCTTGGCCAGAGTAGTGCGGAGGGCAGTAAGTTCTAGCTGTAGGTACAAGGACAAAATGGAAACATAAGACAAGACTGACCCGCAAGGGTGTCCCAAGCTCACATCTGCTCATGAGAATTCACTCGTCTTACTTGTGCCTCCTTCTCTTTCTTCAGGACCAGCTGAAGTTCCTCCCTCACAGCATGGATGTCAACTTGCAGGCCAGTCGCACTATCACATGCTGGCCACAATGAACAGAGAAAGTCAGACCTCCACAAAAGCAATCCCACCAAACTCACTTATACTTGGTATCAACCCCAAAGTGTCTGGACCGAGACTTTCTAGGCAAGGATCTTCAGCAAGGCAGACCTGTGTTTCTTACTCACTTCTGTTCCCAGTGTCTGCTGGTTCCTCTGCCTTGGAGGCGGCCATTGGTTCATCTTGGCTGTACTGAGTACCATTCATCAGAACCTGCAAGGGATCACAGAAGCTATCAGTCAGGCAAGGATAGAACCCATGAAAACAAGGGGAGAGCATTCAGACGCCACATGACTCCTAACCATGGAGGTGTGAGGAGATAGAGGTGCCAGCTAGGCAGCCCTGCCTCCCAGTCACAGGAGATGCTGCTGGAGAAGGTCTCCAGGAGAGCAGTCAGTATCTAAGGGCCAGGCTCCCCGGCAGGGCCCAGCCGCTCACCCGGATGAAGGACTCCTTCTCCCAAGAGCCAGTATCTAAGGGCCAGGCTCCCCGGCAGCACCCAGCCGCTCACCCGGATGAAGGACTCCTTCTCCCACAGCCGGCTCTGCAGGCGGTCAATCTGGAGGCTGGGCTGCGAGCTCTGCTGCTCCCTCTGCTGGCTCAGCTCCGCCACTTCCACCTCTCGGGCAGCTAGCTGTCTGCGCAGCTCGTGCAGCTCAGCAGTGCGATCTGTGATCACCTCACCCAGCCGGCTGACAGATTCCTGGGAGAGGGGTAGGCACGGGGTCAGATGAAGTCTTCCCCTCATTTAGCGGGTCCAACAGGTGCCTGGCCCGGTCCAGTTACCTTGATGTAGTGATCCCTGTTGCCGATGGCGGCAAGCAGCTCCTGGACCTGGCCGTGGTGCTCCTTGGCCTGCCTGGCACGGTCTGAGAGGGCCTCCTGGAACAGGCGCTCCTTCAGCTGGAGGCGGAGCTGAAGCTCCTCAGCGGCATCGTGGCCGTCCACCAGCGCCTTGCTGAGGAGGGCCGCCGTCAGGTCCTGGCACACGGGGAATGGCGGCATGAGCAGGACCTCACCATCTCCAAGTCACAAACTCAAAGCACACACTGCAGATCCTCTACAATTATAATAAGCCAAGAAGAGAGCGGTTTGCTACCCTGGAGTCTATGCCCCCTAGTGGTCTGTAGAATAGGTGCATGGAGCCTGCAGAAACATTAGTAACACCATCCGGTGCACACAATACAAAAATATTCAATGAGGCCCGTCCCTCAAAACAAGAAACATTCAAACCCCCCCTTCCTGGTCCTTAGTTCTTAGTTATGTTATAACACATTAGTTTTCATTTGGGGTGAGTAATGGTTGTAAACCCCTGACTTAAGGTATACTCAAGCCTGCTGATACCTAAGAAAGGCCTGCAGAGCTCTTGTGGCAGGCCTGCAGCCGCAGTGTGGAGAGAGCCCCGGCCTACCTCCGCCTCCTTAGCGCGGCTCTGCAGGGAGGCCTGCAGCTGGCCGATGATAGCGTCCCGCTCCTTCAGGCCACACGTGTGCTGCTCCTCCACCTCCTGCTTCAGCCACTGCAGGTTTTTGTTGGCTTCTCTCACCTGCTCCAGTTCCAGCTGCCTCCCTCTCAGGACGCCCTCCAGGCTCTGGGACATGCACACCAAGTGAGGCACGACACCCAGGTGCCTCCAGAAGAATTATGGCGGCGTGTAATGGCGGCTTCTGTACCGTGATGGTCTCTTCATTCTTGGAAAGAACATAACGCAGTCTCTCCAGGTCCCTCTCCTTCTCTCTCAGTGCCAGCTGGAGTCGTCGCGTCTCCACGTCCTTCTCCTCCAGGCATCGGAATTTGTCATCGATGGCACTCTGGTAGGACGCAGCAGGCACAAGACCGTGACCTCATTGGTCGCCATGCAGGCAGTACCCACTTGCTTCCCGCAGGGGGCAGCACAGAGTCATACCTCCAGGGCTACATCCCGTTCCTTGATACGCTCCTTCAGTTTCTGCAACACTGTGCTGTTCTTATTAGGTCCTTGTTGGTCCAGGAGCCCAAAATATTCCTAAATGAATGGAGAAGAATGTTATTCAACAAGCACTGTCACGATTACAAGATGAGCCATAAGCAGAGCAGCGGCGTCTGGCTGGGCTGACCTGCACCCTCTGCTCCTTGTTCCTTAGCGAGAACCTCAGCTGTTGGATGGTCAAGTCCTTGGCCTCCACCTCTGCCTGCTTCTGGCTCTGGGTCTCCTTCAGCTGGCCCTCCTTCACCTGCAGCTCGGAGCGGGTCCTCTGAAGGGCCCCCCGCAGCTCCTGTTGGGGGGGCGTCAATGTGACATTCACCTCACTCACGTCCTCAAGCACAGACACACCTCACAGGCATCACCTAAGCTGACGCGCTCATGCTGAGTGCTGGGAGCAAGTTCCACGGCCACAGGGAGGGTACAGACACAAACTGCACACGTTCCTGAAACACTACACAGAGGCAGTGTTTACCACCACTCAAACTGCGCATTTGTGTGGGGCCCCTCCGGCTTGGGAGCCCCCTGTTGGCCACAACCAGTCACTACACTAGGGGGCCCCCAAAAGCAACTTTTTGAGTGGGGCACCCGAAACAACAAACTTGCCCCTATATTACGCAACTAAACACACTGACCCAGTTCCAAGACAACTTGTGCTTAATTTGCTGGAACACCAACAAATTAAGGAATGAAGCCTAGGAGGAGAATTGTGAATACACTTCTTCCTTGAAGATTGCCATTAGTGACCGTTCCCCTCCCCTGGCTGCTCGCCTGGTTGTGCTGCTCCGCGGCACTCCGGTGCTGCAGCGCCTCCTCTAGGTCGGCCTGCAGTCGGTCACAGTCGCGGGCCACGTCGGCAGCCCTCCACTGGCTGCGCCTCTCAGCCCTCTGGCTGCCCTGCAGTTCCAGCTGGTTGGAAAAGAGGGACTCCTGCAGGGCGAGGAGCTCGCTCTGCAGCTGGGCCACCTCCCTGTCTGACACCTGGGATGCACAGATACACACTGAAGGGTTGGAGGAGGCATACAGGAGGAATGGGACACCCTTGAAGGAACCAATGCATTTCAATACTGCTCCTCTGGACCTTAAGGGCCAGATGGTGCTCAGAGATTCCTTCTTAATCACTTTGCTGATTCTCCACTATACATTTGCTGAAACCTGCTGGAATGTGATATATAGGAAATGAGCCCCCCCCCCCCCAGGTACAGGCTCCCAGCAGCATTCAGCGGGATAGGGGGCTTACCTGCAGGTGCTGAAGCTGGTGACGCTGGGCCACCTCTCTCAACTTACACAGCATCTCCTTCTGGCCCTCGATGACGCTGTACAGCTCCTGTGCCTGCATCACAGCAAGGGAATGGGGCATCTATTTGCTGACAGGTTGCCCCGCCCATCATTCTGCCCATTGCTCTGCCCCTTTCTGTAGCCCCGCCCATCATTCTGCCCATTGCTCTGCCCCTTTCTGTAGCCCCGCCCATCATCCTTCCCATTGCTCTGCCCCTTTCCATAACCCCGCCCATCATTCTTCCCATTGCTCTGCCCCTTTCTGTAGCCCCGCCCACCTCTCTGTCTTTGGTTCCAGCAGTCTCCCTCAGGCCCTGGATGGTACGCTCCTGCTGCTGGGAGGATTGTCTCACGGACCTCAGCTCAGACTCCATCTCGCACAGCTTCTCTTGCAGCATCTGCGGGGGGGGGCACACACGACCGTGATAAGCTGCACCCGATTCTCAGCCCCCTCCTGTTTCTGGGAGGATATCTGAGCCCGCTGAGGATTCTTGGTCGGCCCACCTTGTTGTCGATCTCGCTCTTGTGGATCCGGGCCTGCAGCGACTGGACCTGCAGCTGGGCCTTCTGTAGCTCGCTGACACACTGACCGGCCGCACACTCGTACTGGTTCAGCTGGGTCTGCTGCTCCTCGATCAGGCTCTGAAGGCACAGAAACAGCGTCAGTGCCTCAGGTCCGGGACTCGGGGTGGTGTGGCTCCGGGGATCCGAAGGTCACCAGTCGACCTCCCCTGGCCGGCAGACTGGTGTCCCTGTCAGGTCCTTAATTAAGGCCCCTCACCCCAATTTCTCCAGAGACCGGCTGGTCCAACTTTCTCAAGTATATGGATAAAAGAGTGTGCTAAGTAAATATAACGTAACACAAAGGAAAGAGCCAAGAGAGTGTCATGGGGGGAGACGCCCTTAAATGCCAATGCAGGAAGGACTTGGCGAATAAGCAGCATAAACAGAATTTAAAGGCTAAAATACATCTGCTATTTCCACAGACTCAATATGGCCAGCAGCTAATCTGAGTCTGTAATCAGGCACTAAGGGGCATCAGTCAGCGCCGGGAAGGGAATAACTACAGGGAAGCAGCGAGCCCCCAGCACACCGTCAGGAGCAGCCTTCCACACCCCTCATCAGTGGCGGACTACCTCCGCCATCCGGATCACACCGCACCTATCGGCTCCCACTGCCTGACAGATACCGGACACACTAGCAGCTGACACGTCCTGTTTTCATGTTGACATGCAAGGGGGACCCCCCCCAAGTGCGAGGAAATGGGAATCCTAGGGAGTTTCAGAAAAGGATTTCCCCCCACCACAGTGGGCCACTTTCCCAGGTATAAACAGGCCACAGACTCACATGCGACCTGGTTTTTGGGAATATTTATGTTTAAAGGGGCTAACAATATTCTATTAACATTTAAAACCTTTTTCCCAGCACACTCTAATCGACACAGCTAAAGTGCTGCCAAACTGTGCATGAAAATTTGATCTAAAAAAAATATATATTCTGAACACTGTGACAGTCCATCCAGGCCAGCTGTGAAATTAGGCCAACATCAAATCATGGTGACGAGCGACTATCCTAGGAAATAAAGGCTAATCTCGACAAAAAAGAGAAAGACAAATGGTTAGGGTCAAGTACGGTGACAAAACTAGGCCGCGAAGAGCACTTATAAAAAGTGGGGACGTTCACGTCAATGAAGCACCACCATTTTAACTCCATCCATCCGCCTAACGTGAAGCTGCCTTTCCTGCACAGGGTCATGGCCAGCCCAGAGTACAGCAGCAGTCACGGTGTGGACAGGCTGCAGATAATGAACGACAGAGAAAAATGTCATCATAACTGAAGCCAAGACGTGATGTGAGAGTACAGAAGGCTTCAGGAAAGTCCGATGGCTATACGAACCGCCCCCTCCAATAAACAAACAAAATTAAAGCCTTCCATGAAGGGACAGCATCCGGTATTACATCATAGCTACGCCATTTAGCGGCCTTCGGATCAGCTCAGGTATGGAGCAAAGAGAAGAACGGCCATCCCCATGGCAACCAGCTCGCCGTCAACAAAGCGAGAGGGGAAAAAGAAACAGGATGTGGGATGTCCTCGCGGTATTAAACACAACAACCGTTTCCATAGCAATATTCATGTCACTGAGCTGAATGTAAATGGACAGCACTCTCCTTGGGGGCAATGACGAAAGACGTCGGCTAGGAGTAACTACCATTATAACGCCTTTGGCTTATCCACCGAACCTGAAACTCATGATCTGGCTGCCCTTTGGATTAGCCCATTCCCTAAAATAATATATTAAAAAAAAGATTTGAACTGAACACGGGTGAAGAATGGAGCTTATATAAAGGACAAGACTCCACTTCAAACGAGGACAAACAAGGAGTCTTTGTCGATCTGTAACAAGGGTGAAGTAAAGCTGGCAGACATGGCTGAAGACTCCACAGGGTAAAATCAGACTCCACAAGCTGACTGAATCCCCTGCTGGGATTCGGGGGGCTCCTTGGTCCTGGCGCGAGAGAGGAGCAGCGGCCGCGGGCTTCCGGTACCTTCCGTAAGCAGAAGGGCATGTACTCTGCGCAGACGTCCTGCCACAGGTGTTCCAGCTGCGCCAGATCCAGGGGCTGCTCCAGGAGGATGCGCGGGGTAGAAGCTTCGGGGAATCGCGGGGACGGCCCACAGCACCTGCCACACGGCACCCTGGGCACCAGGTCGGCCATCTTGGTGGTGCTCTCGGGGCTAATGTTCCTGACCAGAACAGGGAGTCTGCTGCCACGAGGACTCTGCACAGGCCGGTACTCAAAGTCCTTCACCAAGCTGAAGGCCAGGGTCAGCTTGTCCCAGGTCCCGGCCTGTGCGTCACCAGGGGACTCACACTGCAGCTCCTCCCCGGGGTCCCTCTCCAGGTCCTCCTCCTCCTCCTCCTCAACAGGCCCCCGGGGGGACGCGTCAGCCTCCAGAGACTCCACAGACGAGGTGGGGCTCACCCCCTCCGGGCTGCCGTCGTCCGCGGCAACCTTGCCCTGCGGTAGGGGGGTCGCGGCAGGAGACTGCTCGTCGCTGTGCTCGCTGTCCAGCACACTGAGGGAGTAGCGTGTGGACGGGCCGCAAGAGATGCTCCTGGCCAGCTTTCGGGGCACGCGGCAGACGGCCTCGTAGTCCGAGTCGGCCACGCGCAGGGCGGCACACCCCCGGCACCGCCGGGACCGGTACCCTGAGCTCTCCGACACGTGGCAGTGGTGCTGAGACTGCTCCTCGTCCTCAGCCCAGGATTCATACGCCGAATAGGCAAAGTCCTCCTGCAGCAGGGCACTGTACTTGGCGTCGGGGAGGTCAGACATGTCCAGCGTGCAGTCCCCGGGCCCCCCGGCGCCATGGGGCCCCACCCCGTTGGTCTTGCCGTAGAGGTTCCCGATGCACTGCCTGAGGCGCTCCTTCTCCTGCAGCAGCCTGTGGAGGCGCTCGATGGACAGCGCCTCCACGCGGGCGATCACCGTGTCGAAGCGGTACATGCGCTCCAGCATGAAGGCGCACTTGCCGCAGGCGAACTCGGAGCGGCCGTCGCGGCCCAGGTCGCGGCCCAGGACGTGGGACAGCAGCACCTGCAGGTTCAGCTTGGAAGCCGGGTGGAAGATCCAGCGCCGCTGGGTGCCGCAGAGATCGCGGGCGCAGATCCGGCAGCGCTCCTTCATCCTGGCGTCTAGCATCGGGCCGGAGCAGCGATCTCTCCCCGGACGCGGCTTTGCGGAGGTGCCGGATAAGCAGCCCCAGCTCTCGGCAGGCGGTGCGGCTAAAGCAACGCGCTCGGCGGTACCGGAACCACCCAGGAATAAAGCAGCAGCGCGGAGTCGCCAGCGGCAATAAACGGATAAATAGGTAAGACGCGATGGCGAAGGCGGGTCAGGGGGCTCATTAAGCCGGCATCAGCATCCGAGGCGGCCGGCATCAGCATCCGAGGCGGGATCGGCACCGGCGGCCGTCCGGGCCGGAAGCCGCGGCACCCCGCGAATCGGTTCCGCGCCGGATACGCGGATAGATGAGACACCGCAGGGATGTTGGCTTTAAAAGCCTCGCATGACGGTCCGGGTCCCGCCGAGACCCAAACGCTGCCCGCCGCACGCCGCGATCGGCGCCTCACATCCCCCCCTAAGCGAGCGCCGAGCTGCCGTCAGACTGCGGCTCCGGGACTCGCCTCCGCCGGAGACACAGGAGGGCGGCCGGCTGACATTTACGCACGGGGGGGGGCCGCGGCGAGCGCGAGCCAGCGATGTGGCAACATTGTAGCGAAGCTCCCGCGGAGCGTACCATCGCTGCGCCGCTGAGGGGGGACGCCGCTCCCGCGGAGCGTACCATTCCTGCGCCGCGGAGAGGGGACGCCGCTTCCGCGGAGCGTACCATTCCTGCGCCGCGGAGGGGGGACGCCGCCGCCGGGGCTGCTCCTCCTCCATCACTAGCGTCGCCTCACATGTTTACAGC
Source organism: Petrocephalus sullivani (assembly GCA_026780845.1). Taxonomy (NCBI): domain Eukaryota; kingdom Metazoa; phylum Chordata; class Actinopteri; order Osteoglossiformes; family Mormyridae; genus Petrocephalus; species Petrocephalus sullivani. The sequence continues at coordinate 14,719,321 of JAODKM010000032.1, read as the reverse complement.
GAGAATAAATACGATCAATAATCCGTATGGTTTGCGGTGAGCCGAAACAATGACCCGAAAACCGCCTGTCCCTCTGCCGCCGTACATGAGCGTCGCCCGGCTGTAACACGGCTGTAAATGTGCGCAAACGTGCAAGGGCTCGTTCTCTATATGTTCTCATTGAAAATTGTAAAATACATCGGTGTAGTTCAAATGTCAATTTCTCGATAAAGACGATGAAATATTTAAAATGGCAGACACCTCGATTAGGATAATTCTAATTCATTTTCTTCCTTTATGTTATGTGTACAGTTATTCTGATGTTTTCCATGTTCATGTTCTTTCTTCTTAATTATCTATTATTATTATTATTATTATGAAGGTACCGGTGGTTATGGAATGGCAGGCTGTGCTTTAAACCCTCCAGCCAGTTTAGATGGTGGGAGACAGACCTTGTGTAAATGTATTTGTCACTCAGGATACGATGGTCTAACCCCAAGGCAGGTATGTAGTGCATACACCCTGCAGGCTGTGTGTGTGTCTGTGGGGGTGTCTAACCCCAAGGCAGGTATGTAGTGCATACACCCTGCAGGCTGTGTGTGTGTCTGTGGGGGTGTCTAACCCCAAGGCAGGTATGTAGTGCATACACCCTGCAGGCTGTGTGTGTGTCTGTGGGGGGGCTTTGTACAGAGGTGCCATCTCACAAGACGGATAACAGTGATTACAAAAAAGTGTGGGGGGGTGTGATGGTCCATGAGCTCAGACTCAAAGAGAGATGTGAGTGAAATTCATATCCACGCCCAAGCACACTCATTGTTTTTGTCTTAGTCGCTTGACTTTTTGAACCTTTGCTGTTGTTCTCGAATGTTCAGAAACAGGAGAAGGGAGCACATTATGACAAAGCTGCTTTGTTATGGTACAAAAAGCTGCCAGTTCCCCAAACGATCCTGGACGATTTCCGTATCCTGCTTCTCGATGACGATGGCCTGCAGAAGCTGCATGACAATCAGACTGAAGCGTCTAAAGCCTTCTTTTGTTCCCCCTTCCATGACATTCTCATTTTGTACTTTTAAATTAGTTATTTCCTGACACCATCTACACATCTCTATTTGTCTCGTTTTTTTCAAGTGATACTTTTATCTAGAATAACAAAAAATACAATAAATGCAAAACTAGTAAGATGGCAAAGACTGCTCTGGTTTCATGCTGCTCTCGAACCTCCTACTTATGGGCCCCATGCTTTGTGCATTATATGCCAAAGAATCTAGGGCTTAAATTCTGGTCACTCCATTGCTGCTTTCAGTCTCTCATTAGGCCTACAGGAACATCACTTCCATGACCTGACTGCTGACATTTCCCCCGGCAGCATAATGGATTAACCCGTCAGCTTCTACTTTTAAATAATTCTGTTTCTCATACATTATTTGCAGTAAATAAGAACACAGAGATTTTGTTTTGTACATACGGTTAAAGATTAAGCAGACCAACCTGCCACCAACGTGCCAAAAAGCAAACAGGACAATGCTACTTGAATAAAATTCTATTCTATTTAATGTAATCTGTTAGGTCTGGCACTGTAAATGATGCTAGAAACAACATAGTTAGACTGACATTATTATGTGTATGCTGGACAAAAGTGAAATATTTAACATTTTATTCTAAATTAAAAACATAATAAAATAATAATTATTATTCAAATTTCAAAAGCCACAAAGAAACATAAGCAGTGGCTAATGCGAGTTTACAGCAACTTCCTTTTGGAAAACCGAGAGTGGAACGCTGAATCCAAACATTAAATGTAAAGGTTTGGGGGGAGGGGGTGCTTTCTGCGTCAAGTTGCTAGTGTTAAGCTAATGGGAGACTGTGAGAGAGGAAGCACACAATCAAAGGCAGAAATTCCGCTTAGGGCCTATAAGCCATGCCAGGGAAGAAGCTCTCATACTTCGCCTACGTCAGAATGTGAGGAATGACAAGAATCAGCGGATCACCTGACAGGCCTGTGCTCGGGGCCTGTGCTCGGGGCC
>JAODKM010000032.1:14675938-14687418 GCA_026780845.1 Petrocephalus sullivani | reverse complement strand
CACTGGGCCCTTGTGGAGGGAGAGACTGCTGTCACCACTGGGGCCTTGTGGAGGGAGAGACTGCTGTCACCGCTGGGCCCTTGTGGAGGGAGAGACTGCTGTCACCGCTGGGCCCTTGTGGAGGGAGAGACTGCTGTCACCGCTGGGGCCTTGTGGAGGGAGAGACTGCTGTCACCGCTGGGGCCTTGTGGAGGGAGAGACTGCTGTCACTGCTGGGCCCCTGAGCAAGGCCCTTTACTCAAAATTGATTGAAGGACAGAACTGATTCTGCTACCTGACCCTCACTTGTATGTTGCTTTGCATAAAAGAGTTAGCTAAGTAAATAAATGTAAAACCTCCACCAAAAAATCCCATTAATCTGGAGTGGAAACTTATAATTATACTGAGTCAATGTGCAGTTCAGACCAAGACTATATAAGCCCTTTTTAGTAGATATAAATTGGAATAGCTGGGTCACTTTGCTTTTGGAGTTTTGCATTAGTTCGCAATACATTTGCGATTTCTGCCGGGTGACGCGTTAAGAGAAGGCGTGTAAGCTGTAGTTATGGTATGCTACTGTAACAAAGTTCTAAGCAACAGCAGACTGGCCGCCCGTTACGTCAATCAAGCGGCGAATGCCAAAGGGAGGACAGATGATTGGCTAACGTCTAAAACACGTTTTTTTTATGTCGCGCGATCTACCCGCATATTGGGCAGCCTGGCACGTACCTAACCCCCACATTGGCACCGATCCTTCAACCTTGGCTTAATTATCCCTATGCTCTAACCACCCGAGTTCCCAGTAACCAGACCTATGGAGCACATTTATATTTTACTTATCGCTATAGATTCTGCTGCACACTGGATGCTTCTGCTGGCAAGGTCACATTCTACCGGACTTTTTAAGCATTTCTCTGTGTACATTTTTTCTGGCCACTGTGTGTGTGTGGTTATGTTAATTATGCGAGAAAAACCTGTTATGTTGACCCTGTGGGGATGTTTTTCTGCTCATATGGGGGGCGAGGGAGAACTCAATTCTATAAAAACCTGCGAATGCAATCAAAAAGCTACAAATGTTAAAAGTCTTTTTGTTTTGGTTATATATAGCTAAGGTTAGTGCTAAGTGGGGGTTAAGAGTGTCACAGCCGGAATTAGTCCCTACAAAAATATAGATGCATAATTCGCGTGTGTATGTAGGTTTGCATAAAATGTCCCCTAAGTGTGGTAAAACCTGCAACTTCATTACTTTTCGGGACATTTTTCAGGTCCCCTTTTGGACATATCTGTGCATGCAATCAAAAAAGTAAAAATGCCAAAAAGCCTTGTACTTGGTTTGGTTACTTATGGTTAAGGTTAGGGTTGGGTAGGGGCTAAGGGTGTCGTGATTGGGATTAGGGTTTTTCCCATAGAAATGAATGGGGGGTCTCCATTTAGGTACGTGTGTGTGTTTAAACTTGTATCACCACCTAGTGGTAAAAGTAAAGACTGCCTCCTTTACATAATTCACTTGAATGCCGGGTGAGTAGTGTCTATGTGAGGGTCTTCCAGCTCTTTCAATCATGAGCGTGCCAGAATACCGAGAGTGAAAGCTAAGCTGAATCTGGGGGAATCATTATTGCATTCACCAGCTTAGTGTATGGTGAAAACCAGCACGAAATACAATACAGCCTAATTTGAATAAACCATGTCAGTTGGCGGGTATAAAAATAATCACAAGAAGTCACCCATTCAGTGAATCAGATATGCCAGTTGAACTTATGGTCTGTTGGTGATGATATAATATTACAGAAAATAAATTACAAATGTATAATATTTTAACATTTTAAAGAATGTTACATCATGATGGTTCAGTGGGCCTCCAGGCTCCGAGGCTTGACTGGCCCCAGCTTGGAGCGCGGCATCTTAGCCAGGGTGTCCCTCGTGGTGAGCTTCCTGGATAAGGCTCAGGGCTCACTGCGACCCAGTAGGTGAGAAGCAGACATGCAAGATGGATGGATATACAGTACTGCAGATAAATATTTACCAAATAAAGACTAATTGAACTCTCAGTTGACATCAGTTCTGTTCATTGGCCAAGGGCTGTAAATGATGAATTAATCAACTAAGGCCTAACTACTTAAAAGTTTGGGTGGAACCGAACCGAACAAGTCGGACCTTGGGTCCGTGGTTGAAAACCACAGCGAACTTCGTTATTCATCGGCAGTCACGCTAGTGTTTTTTTTTGAGGGCTTGTCGCTTGGCTAACCCTTTCAAAATAAACATGGCAGCCTAAGTCCCCTGAGAAGTGCCCCCCCCCCCATAATGAGCTATATCACATACTCAGACCGCTGCTTCCCAGGCAAATTATCTCCAGTTACGCCTTAAGCACTAAGGGGGGTCACTTAGGTTCAGGTGTTTTGGAGACCTGGCTGCCCCCTTTCCGTATTCTAGAATAAACATATTTCCTTTCGGGGGGGTGTAATAACCAAAGCTCTTTCATCACCAGGACCCTAATCAGTCTCCGATCGGGTCGAAGGTGTCACGACAACTCCAGTGTGTTTTGATGCCTTTTGCTTGTTTGAATTAGTATTTCCCCCGACTGGGTTAACTGACAGATCTCTCAGCTACCCCCCCGGGGGTTTGAGCAGTGGAGCTCGTCCCACAGAGAAGTCTGGGGCCACGCTCATGAAGGGGAATGTGCCACATTCCTCTCGGAGCACTGCGCCCGGATCCGCTGAAGCCAACGTTGCCCATCTCCGGCACGCTGGCACCTCCCCGGGGCCGGGTGCCGTCACTCCGTTCTGCAAACAAAGGCGCTTTGGAAGAGTGCCCGGTGCGGGCTGAAGCCCTGCGCTAAACAAACACAAACTCCAGCACAGGGACATGCTCTGAGAAGGCGGTCTGCATGCTTATTTATCCAATATTACATTTATTAACTGTAACATATCAAGAAATACCCCGTGACCCTGATAAGATAAGCGGGTTGGAAAATTGATGGATGGATGGATGGATGGATGGATGGATGGATGGATATCAAGAAATATTTTTTATTTGTTGTTTTTGCCACAGCTGGTAGGGGGCGCCTGTGTGAAGTGGCAGCAGAATTATTATTATTATGAAATTGCTTAGGTGCTGTTGTACCCTAATGTGAGGTACTTAGCCCAGTAAATAGCTACCTGCTATCGAACAACAAGGTCTGGGATGGTCCACAGAAAGGCTTGGCAGCAAAAGGGAGATTTATTATGAACAGAATTTGACAGAACTGGGAACAGAAAGGAACCGTGGGGGTCAAAAACAAAGAGCAGGAAGGTTAAATAAGAAGGAACAAGGACTAAACTAAAAACAAAGAACGGCACAAACAGCACCTTCACATTCAAATGACAAATGGGAAACAAACACAGTGATCAACAGCAGCACAGGGGAAGGGCTGGCACATATATACACTGATGACTAGGGCCAGACGAGAAACAGGCATGGATAATTCACAATCAAGTAAACAGTAGGAACTACACACTAGGAGATACTGGGAACTTGGGGGAAACAAGACATACCAACAAAACTAGGTACAAGTGAGGATAACCAACTTCAAAGGCATCATATCCATGAACCAATATAGAAATATAAACACAACAAAACCCATGACAGTAGTGACAGACTGATCTCAGCTGCCTGCTTAGCAAGTTCCGTGCCGCAACAGCCTGTAGGGACACAAAAGGACGATAGTCATACAGAAGCACAGAGAAAGGGACGGGATGGCTAGCGACACCTGCTGGCCAAATGGGGAGACTGCAGACAAGGCAGCCAAGGTAGCCTGACACCCGCCATTACGAAACGGTAAACTGAGAGGGTAAAGTCTGGGGTTAGAAATATTAAAATAAGCATGCAGTTAAATATACTGCTATACCAGACAAAAAGTTCAGTATGTAGGGAAGTTACAGTGCAACAACTTTAACGCAAACAAAGTTCAGAACATATCATTTTAGAATTAACCCACAATGAACCATTCTTTTATTAAAAAAAACATTACTGATATCTCTCTACTGAATCAATTCAGTTTAACATGAAAAATGACAGATAGACCTTGAATAAAAAAGTCCCATTTGAATCATGAGGTTTATAAATTTATCATCTAGGAAAATTTCAACAAACCTGACATGAAATGGAATATTATGGCATAACTGCTACTTGAACAGAAGTTCTATTCAAGGCATGGAGTTTTCTTATAAAAAAAGTGTCATTTGGCCCCTTATTAAAGAGTACAGTGGAAGTTTTCATTTGCTAGTGGAATTGCTTGCGGTTGGCTTTACCCCAAATAAAACCGGCTACTGTCATTCATCTTTCTCTGTAAATTTAAAGTAAATTTGTAATAAATAATCTTAAACTGAGTTCCATGTAGCATTCTGAATTGGACGTAACTTTGACTGCTGAGGGAAATTTTGTGCCTGAGATCGCACAGCCCATTGGGTGGGCGCGAGTTCTGTCTATCTGTGCTGTCCACTTCAATCACTTATTATAACTAAATATAAATAACTAAATAACTACGACATCCACAAATGGGCTAAGCAGGGTTACATCAGCTGAGAGATGTGTCGCAAACCTGTGTATTTAGGCATGCACCCTCAATTAAGGACTTCTCTCCTTATTCCACAGTGTTTCTACAGAGGGTTACATACAACCTGACCTAATGTCAATCTGTAAATGTGCATTTTACCTTAAAAGGTAAGTAAAATAAGTAATAATAATAACAACAACAATAATAATAATAATTATTATTATTATTAGTGTTGACAATAATACATTCATTTGGGTTTCTGAAGGTTATGCATTTCATTTTTGATATTATGTTAAAATACATTTTTGTTTTTTTTATATCCTATTTAATATACTACTCAAGGTTTGTGGGTTTTTTTAATTTGTTACTGGTTACACATAATCATCTCACACAGTGGCAGTAAAAATGTTTTTCCATTGTAACTTGGTCCACTATGCTTAAACATCTATAAAAGTTGGAAGTAAAGGTTAAAAATGAAAATAACAAGAAGAAAATAATTATATGTAATGTAGAAATCATACAGTTAAGCCATAATTTATGAGCTATTCAGGGAAAAACTGAAGTGAGTGAGCAGAAAAAATAGGGTGTGCATTTCCCAGCTTCAGAGCCATCAAATCAAAGTAGGGTGTGCATTTCCCAGCTTCATAGCCGTCAAATCAAAGTAGGGTGTGCATTTCCCAGCTTCAGAGCCGTCAAATCAAAGCAGGGTGTGCATTTCCCAGCTTCAGAGCCGTCAAATCATAGTAGGGTGTGCATTTCCCAGCTTCAGAGCCATCAAATCAAAGTAGGGTGTGCATTTCCCAGCTTCAGAGCCGTCAAATTAAAGTAGGGTGTGCATTTCCCCAACTTCATAGTCGTCAAAAGCAGGATAGCCAGCACAAAAAAGGAGGGCAATGGAGGACAAAAGACGAAAATCAATATGCATATGTCTAATACCAGGCGTAACGTTTTTTGTTTACACCAATTTTTTTTTCATTAACACATAAATTCCTTTACAAACACAGTTAAGCACCATCAAAACTGCAAATAGAGCAACATTTAGGCTCATGATAGACTGACTGATTTAATTAAAGACTAATAATGAGCTAATAGCAGTAATGAATACCAGCACAAACGACATTCCGTGAGGAGGACACGGAGCTAACCCTGTCATCTAACCCTCAGACATGTTAATTCACATGTTTATTAATCAGAATGTATTAATTATCATTTATTATAACTGGATTTAAGCTATATGCCTTTGCTGGGATGCAAGGTATATACATCTATACACAAGACAAACACCTTCTGATTTTATGTGTACGTTAAAATTCTTGCATTATGCCTATAAGGAGAGCAATGCTTAAGTCAAAGAGAACTTACTGTAATTTTAGCAAATTAAAATGCAGACGAAAATCATGATAATCTAAAATGTAAATAAAGTCACATGCACATAGGAATTATATTTCACTTTGGTACAGAAGCCTAATCTTGTGTTTGTGAAGTGTGCCATCAGTTTCCTTAATGAGCTAAAATCCAAACCTCTTTTCCAACGGTAACATTCAGAGCACGAGGTGAAGCAATGCACCGTAATTCACAGGTAATTCACCAGCAGATTACAGGACTCCTGCTGTATTCCCCCAGAGGGAGGACAGACGAAGGCCTCATTGATATCTGTTCATTCTGTCTGGGCAAAAACATTAATGGTTTTCACATGTAAAAATTTTTGCTTTTAAACTAGGCCTATATTATGTAGTGTCCTGCAACTTTTTGTATTTTTTGCATGCAAAAAATTATATTTTCAAGTGTGAGGTATAAGGCAGTGTATGAAAAGCTGGCATAAACTGGCGTATGAAAGAGTGCTGCTGGAGGCAGTGAAAATCCAGCAAAAAAGGGACAGGATCCAGCAAAAATCCAGTATACGGTTGACTTAAAATCCGCCCAACGGAAATTAGCCTAATATTTGAAATAAAAGCATTCTGTAACCCATAGCCTGTATTTCGTACTTGCAGTACTTTGCCGTCATGTGGAATACTTCTTTTCTACTCAATTAAACCCCTTGTTCCAAATCCTTGCATATTGTGTATTTACCTGCCATTGTTAGGCCAGCAATTAACGTTAGATAAGATAACCTCACTCTCTCGCCTTGCACCGTGTAGGTTATATATGTGTGCGTGTGTGTGTGTGTGTGTGTGAAAGTTGTCAACACTGCAGCTGAGCGTGTGTTTTTATATTTGTGTGTTTTTATATGATATCACAGCCAAATGGTAACGTCTTGATCTCAGTCAAATGGTGTACAAAAAGTGGAGGTTTTACGCGTTGTCTTTATAATCATAGGTAAAAGTAACGGGGCACCACGTGCGTTTCGAATGACGTCACGCAAAGGCATGCGCTCCCCTTTCTGTGCGCGTCCGTCTCTGACTTTCGGTTATTAGCCATTCAGTATTATTCAGCATTAATGGCCACTTGCATCCATAACAATTCATTTCTTTCCCCCTTTACAGTCTGCCGCTGTGGACCATTATGAAAACAGCCCAAACCTCTTCGTATTTACCCGCAGAACCTGGCGTAGGGCACCAGAGCAGCCAGGGCGGCCCGGAGACCAGCCATGAAGCGCGGCTGTGAGATGAATTATGTCGGAGTTTTATACAGTAAGGCATGGACCGGGGAAGCGGGAGAGCCGCCGGGGATGAATACTCACCTAACTACAAATAAGCTAATTTAATGCAAACCGACAAAACTTTATTAGGCTAATAAAATCCAGAATTATACCCATATTTATAAAATCAGAGGTTACTGCTGAGTTTTTCAAAAGTTATCAGATAAGTGGTGACGTCATGGCCCCGCCTCCTCGTTCAGAAGTGTCACGTGGTCCATGTGGCGCGACATGAACTCATGTTACAACAACAACTAAAAAAGTTAAAGGATTCTGTTAGACAATAAAATGATTCAGCCAATGTACAGGCTACTTTCATTCCCGGCATTTAAGTAGGCTATGTATTTATTTTAGATACTTGCCAAGGAAAACTGGAGAAGGATAATCTTTTAATTAGGATTACCCTCTTACATTTTCTACGGGGATATACTTGACAAATGTATACACCGCATTTTCTTGCCGGGCATTGATGGCTGCACTTACTGCTTTCATAAAGCATCCATCTGCAGAGATGGTCAGTCGGGATAGAAACCCTTGTACTGAAACGGTACATTTCCCTGCAGTATGGCGCTTGTGCCCTTTGCTGGAATGGGGTCTCTCTTGACTCGTGCCCGGTGCTCAGTTGTTAATTATCCCCAAATCATCGAATAGTAAGGCGACGTTTCTGCTGTATTTTATTGCACCATGAAAGTGGAGACAAAGATCTTCTGTGTGAGACTTGCTACTTTCACCTTGTAAATGTACACCGCTCTGTGTCTTCTCCTGCTAGTGCTGGACGCATTTTGGGTGTTTGTGTTGGCCGTAATATTCATTATTCATACATGGAAATCTCTATTAATTAGATGGCATTCTTCACTATTGTGAATGCTATTATTACAATGCTATTATTATTCGTTCGCAAGAATTCAGGACGTAGTATGCATGAGATATGCATTTTTTAATTATCCCATATGGAATTAGAAAAAAATAAAACCACCGGCAGCCGCACATTAGATACCAGTTGATCAAATGTTCTTGCATAATTTAGCGGTTGTACAAAGTACAAAGTAAAATAACAATAATAATAAGTTTTAAATAAAGGTTAAGAATAACAAGCCCTGTTTCAATAGATATTACATTCTGACACTGAAAGCATAATTGAACTAATTATGGCGTTTGTTCTGTAATAATGGTGCTTGTGATGTGAATCCAATGCCAGAGGCAAAGTTTAAATGCAAGCCCCGGTTGGGATGAATTTGCTCTCGCATAAGATTTGACGATAATATCAGGTTCATGCCTGCCTTCTCCATATATCATTAAAGCATTTATAGATAGAGATCTGCCCCATTTCTTAAACGAGTGAAATCGATCAAAACGTGGAAAATAAACCGTAAACCACGTTATATATAATAATAATAATAATAATAGTAAAATAAAATATATATAATAGTATATAATAATGTGTATAATTATTTTTCATATCTTCTATAATTTCTAAAAAATAATTAGAGAATATATCTTGTAACTGTATACCTTATATACTTTTAATAATTTGTAATTTATGTATTCGTATCGACTTCGGTAGTTGGGAAAATGTGGTTGTTAACTTGTGCAACGCTGGAGAAAAAACTTGCATCAGTGCGTATTTGTGCTAGACGACCCTGGGGTAATGTTGCCGTTATTACCATAGAAAGCCAACTGAAAATATTTTACAAAGATGATCATTGAAGATGTGACTTTTGCTTGAAATAAAGCCTACATTAGGTAACAGTTATAAAAATGAGTTACCGTTAATGCATCACTGAGCGTTTCTGTATTATGACAATCTAGAATAAATCAGAGGCAACATATTATGCCCCAAAGGGAACTTAATTATGTTAAGACTTACATACTGCAGCTTCTGCAAATTTACGTTTTGTGCTTGGCTTAAAGGGCACATTTATCGCGTCCCTTATGACTTGTTTTCATTCTCCTGTAGGTTAGAATCGTAGGGATGCCAAGAAGCGCCCGTTCGCCTCTTCCCGAAACCCTAAATGATTCGCCCTTTTACCACCCGACCGTGTAAAAAAAGCAGTCACGACGCCAGAAACCAAGAAAATTAAATACCTTGTACTTAACCGCTAAGGTCAATGAAATCCGCCCGTTTTCACGATCCGTGAAGACATAACAGAATTAGATTGACAACTAATGGTCTGTTAAAGCAAAGCTAATATTAAAAATTTCCACAATTCGTCCACTTCTTGGACAATTCAAAGCAAGCCAGTCGGCGTCTGTGTAAATAGTATTACGTTTTAGTTTTCCCCTATAATGGTTGCATATATACAGGCACCTCGACTGTCAGCAGAGGATAGCTGCCTACGGAGAAACTTCTTGTTAATTTTGCACATTAGATCACCTGTATAAAATCTACCACAGACACGTGTCAGTTTTGGTGAATGGAAAACCTTTAATAGTCTTTTCTTTATGCCAGAGGGCAATTATTTTAGCTGATGACATAGAGCTTAAAGCAACATGCATATTTGAATACAGTACATGACAAGAAATTATTAAAACCCCTGCTTACACCCGTGCCGTTTATAATAATTTGTTCTGACGCCATTTCGTCATGGTAATAAATACGGACAGTGACAATGCAGGGCACACACTGATCGTTCATTCAGGATTTCTTTTAAGCTGTACTTTCAGAAGCCTTAATAATGTCTCCAGTAGAGATGTAGGCCTACCAAAGCGGCTTGGGTGTTTTTAAATGCTACAATTGCGGAAATCTGCCACTGCAGGGGGCGTTGGAGAGTTAAAGTTGATTTGTTTGAAGGGTCCGACTGACGTTAATTTATGTTTGTTAAACCACTCTCCAGCGCTGAACCTGGCAATAATTTTGCATGTCAATTCTAGGAGAAACATTTAATGTTTAGAGTTAGGTCTAGAAAGCTGTCTCAGCAAAGACTCCTTCCCAAAAGTTTTTTTTTCTTATAAAAAGGCAACGTGGGCATCATATAGCGAACTCAATACTTTTAGGGAAAGGAGCCTCTGATTTATGGATGAAGCTGGCGCAGTAGCGCTGACTCATGACTTCTAGAGATTAATCTCCTTCCATTATTTTTGCTGATCTTATAATTAAGCATCCCTCAGATTCTTCCTTATACGCTTACTGCTCTTTATAACACAGGGGACCGCCAAGCGGGCTCGCATCGTGCACGCGGCAGCATCCCGCACACCGCGCGCGGCGCTCTACCTGCTCCTCGCGCTGGACAGGTTGCCTAGAGCAACTCATGGGCTCCGAGCGGCGATGCGCCTGCGCAATCATATCAACGCGTGCATTAGCATTATTGCTAAAATTCTACTATCCAGCTTTGTTGCTATTAATTCCTGTCTCGAGTGGCAATTTTTCTTTATAAATTTAAAAGAAATGTAAAGCCATTGCTATTGACTGTCTCTGTGATCCACCATTAATTCTGAGCTTCATAAAAGTAAGCAATCTAACCGCTTACATTTACCAATCAATGTTGGCGTCCCCGTATCTGTAACCCTAGACCATTGCATACATATCATTGCATCTCATTTTGCCACTGCTTCTCTGGAGAGAGCAGTGGTATTGCTTACAGATGCCACCGTGTAAATCTATCACCGGATATGGGGTGCTTGTGCCTCTGACGTATGTCGCATTAGCTGCCATGATTTTTATGTAGAATGCAATAATGGTAATGGTCTTTTGTGCAAATACCTCGATATCACAACATAGACTAAATACTTGCTTCACGATAGTTGGCTTTATTTGGCAGAATGTACCGGAATCCTGCAGAGTGAGAAGATGGAAGCTTTTATGACATCAGCACTAGATGCTGTAACCCACAGTTACACCATTGGCCTTGCTGGAGAATGAGTTACGAGCTGAGATAGAGAGAAGAGTGCGATAGGCTGACAATGTGTTATCTATTCATTCCACAGTATGTTTCTCAGCCTAAAACATGCTGTACAGCTGTCCTGCAAGAGGTCAAGAACATTTTAGGAAATAGTAAAGAAGTAGATTAATTGTTTCACTTTGTTACCCATGGGCATATACTGTGGAAACCATAAGAAGCCTTTGTAGTTGAGGACTGTGTGTGTCTCTTTGTTTTTGCTGTTGGCCTGTGCACACATGTGTGTGTATATATATAAAATGACCTCGCTGTCTTGGGATTTCATGCAATCTGTTTCCAGCTCACTTCCCGTTACCGTGCGCGCGAGTAAAGCCTAGCTGATCCCGTCCCTCACGCATTTCTTATGTTTATGGCGGTGGGTCTGCCGCCCTCATGGTGTTTGCAGCAGTGATTCTGCACCCCCACCCCACCACTGCACCGCTACGCACTTCCCCACCCC
>JAODKM010000032.1:14649273-14675614 GCA_026780845.1 Petrocephalus sullivani | reverse complement strand
CACCCACCCACCCCTAGGCCTTGAGCGGTCGCCGTGAGCTGTGAAACATCGAGTGCTCTAAGAAGCCACTTTGCTTGCGGATTCGGCCACCATGCCTCTGTTACGCCGCTGTTCATGTAAACCTGCTCTGGGGACGTTCTGCAGCGCGAGTTTCGCAAAAAGCTCTCAGCCTCCTTTCCCCCCCGCTTTGAATATTTTCGGTCCTCCATTTTTACCACACACTGCTAACAGCTGTGCGATATTTCACACAGTTCTATCAGCGTTCCCTTTTTTTCCTCTTTTCTGCTGTTGGATCCAAGGTTGGTCATTAATAAGGTTTCTGTGATCTTATAAATATTTGAGTTTCGTCCAAGTGGCTGCCATAGCGGAGAAAGTGGCTTTAGAGAAGAAATAGAGGCAAATAAAATATATATCAAGCACAATTAACTGCTTTTTAAAATCCCAGCCAGCTCCTTTGGCTGCCATTAGGGAATTTGAGCTTTATGCATCATTGCATTACGGTTGTCCGTGTTTTTTTGTCTTTTATTAACTGCCTTATTTCTTTTTAAATGGGACAAACATCAGGAGAACCTGAGCCCTAATGGGGACGCATGACCTTTCTCCTTATCTGCAGCAGTTACTGAGCGGCGGGGTTCCGCTGTACCCCAAGCGAAATCATTTCAGGAGTAGTTCCTGTGTACTGTAGTGAAATGATTTTACTCAGTGCTTTCGGAGTTAAGGCAGCACGAGCCGCACAGAATATTTTAATAAAAGAATAACGCTGATATTTGCGCCAGCACTGGCGTCTCCTTAATGGGCTCCAGATGTGCAGCTGCAGGGGCTCACTGGCCGCCACTGCAGGGAGCCGCCGGTCCGAGGGGACGCTGTCACGGCTGATGGAGGGCCATGGCCCCCGGTCACAGGCAGCGCACATCTGGAAGCACTTCAGGTCTGCCGGCTCAGTCGTGAAAGGTGAGACGCGGCGCTAGGCGCAGCGTGTCGGGGATTTTCAACCCGCTCCCGAAATGATTGCACGCATACCCCCCCACCCACCACCTTAAACATGCGACCGCCGCACTTACCTTTGGATCGCTTTCTCGGAATGCGGTGACCTTGAGATTCGTATTCATGTCTGCGATTTATGGACAGGCAAAGGCGGCCAGTCGTCATGAGAGGCTGTTGCTATGAAAGGCCGACCAAGACAGATGTTGTATTTGCAGAATGATTGTGATGCAGACGCGTCAGTCGTGGTAAGAAGTGAAGTCAGTTGTGAGAGAAATCCACTTTCAGAAAAAAACACCTAGTGATATTTGGTTTGCTGTTCAGTATAAAACTGAAAGGCACCATTTGCATCATAAATTGAAGAGCTTATTTGCATGAATTAAGTGCCAACTGGCAGCCGACCTCATTCACTCTTCAGGAAAAATAGCAGTGATATTTGCTTTCAGTGAATAAAGTATTGACACATGCTCTATGAAACCCATGGGCACTTTCTCACAGATTGTGGAATATATGTTAGAAAAAAGTAGAATCAATGCTCTCATAACATGGCAAAAGGGGAGTTTGGGGATTAATAATTTCTCTGTGAAAAGTGCAATAATGTAGGTGAAAAGGCAAAGATGAAAATCAGTCTATAAATATAATTCTCATTTGCTTTGGATTATTTCTCTTGACACAATTTAGGGAAACATTTATTCAAAATACACTCAAGTATATTTCCAGTGTCTACATACCCAGATACATGTAAAATACATGCACGCCATTTCTATGAATGAACACACATTTTTTTTCTTATGAGCACATCATTCATCCAGATCAGAGGGGTTTCCGGAATGAAACCTGATTTGGCATTTCCTTGGGAACAGGGTAATGAGTGGGGTGTGTGCCTAGGTGCAGCGCCCCTGCCGACGCCCAGTCCGCGAGTCACATGGGGGCTCACATGGGGGCTCGCACGGGTCAGGCGTGAGCAGCAAAACCAAAGGGAGATGCTGTTATGGCAGCAATTAAACCCCACCAGGGCACGGGGGCGCCAAGAAAACAAAAACAAGGACTTCCTGCGTGTAAAATATTGTTTCCTGCGTAAACACTCAAAGTTCCGCAGAAATCATTAAACCCCAGCAGAAGGGTACGTGTAACATTTGTGGGAAAGTCCCTCTTGGTGTAATAAAACCCTTAAGTGGTGTTTGCACAAATTCCTAAACCTGTTAGTTTTCTTTCTTGTGCTTCATCTGCATTACAGAGTCCGATCAAAGTGCCCACTAGCTGTCAGCGGTCCGTGTGTATGAGCCAGGGAATGCTATCAGAGGGCTGCTCTGCCTGATGTCGCCGGAGACAAGCTGGCCACCTGGCCTGTCTCAGGACGGCCAGACATGAAGCAGATGAAATGCGAGTCGGACCTTGTAAAGTAAAGTCTGGACTCCCTGGTTCTTCTTAGATGCACTTAGGGACATTGTTTCATTAGTCCGGTGCAAAGTTTAAAATTGACATCATCCATTATTTGCCGAATACTGAACTTGAACGGCAGACAAGTGCTTACCGCAGAAGTATATTTATGGCAATTTAGATAAATCTGCCATGGCTAAAAGTCAAATGAATCAATCATGATTACTGCCTAATGACTTTATCAGTCATAATTATTTTTTTAATATTTCTTGTAAAGAGTTATTAAGTAGTATAAATTGCAATATTTAATCTAAAGGAAATTCAGAGTAATGCAATTTTTACTCAAACACAGAATCACTGTTGCCTGGAATAGCTCTGGTGAGGATCTTAGAAGAAACATTTCAGATTTAAACAAAAGTACATGGTAGCAACTAATCACCATTTATCTAAAGAAAATCTGCCTTTTCTGTCCCATTCTATAGCCCGTAAAATGTTATTATCACCTTTTTGAATAAGCTGTAAACGCTAAGACATTCCTGTTTGTTGTTTCAACAGCGTTTTATTATTATATAAGATTTTCTGTTACAAATAAAGATAAAATACAAAGAGAAATAGCAACTAGGATTTGGTTTCAAAAGTAATGTTAGCTGGCATTAGTTGAATAGTTTATGGTATATAAATCAAAATGCATTGATGACATTTGCTTGTCAGTGGTATAAAGTGGGAAAATAAAACAAAAGCAAACAAAATCAATTAACGATATAAAAAGTTTTTATAACTTCCTAGTGTCTGTTGTGGATGAAGCCCTCTTTCAGTCTGTTCCAGACCCCAGGGACTTTCTGCTTCTGTGAGGCAGAGTTTTATCGTTAGTCCTTACAGGGTGCTGACAGACAAGACGAAGGGAAAACCAGGGTGATCCAATTGGATAGTCTTTGGAAGCACCAACAGTACGGATGCTGTCTTCTCAGATGGCGCCTGCTGTTGGACCTTAAGACTTTTCGTACCTTTCATCGGGTTTTGACACTTTTCATCATCTTAAGCCAGTTAAAAAAGACAATTTTACATTGACTAAATTGGATCTAACAGTGTTTTCGGATTTTCAGGCTGAAGATTTCTGAATTTTTTGACTTGGTCTTCCTCTAACCGACCGGTTTCTCAATACTACAATATGTGCATCAATAACACGACGTCCATCTGGGGGAAGCATCTGCTGTAAATCCCATGGGCTGGCTGGTTACCCACTGTGGCCCCATGTGGATCTTCTTGGTAACAATGTCCGAAGGTCCTCCTTGGAGTTCGGGGTCTGCTCATTTGCCCTCAGTTGACTGTGGGCACCTGGTTCAAGCTGTACTCCTTGGCCTTCAGACGCAGGTTGGCGATACTGTTGGCCATGTTCATCCCCTGGGTGGTGTTGGTGTTGGCACATGCGGGTGGGTAGGTAGCCATAGCGCTGGTATGAAAATAACGACAACCGTCACTTATTTATATGCAACACGTGCAGGTCAACGAGAGCTGCCAGCAAGACATATAAACGATGCAGGTAGGGAAAAAAATCAAAGAGTACTTGCTTTCATTGGGCAGCATTTTCTGTGGAACTGGCATAGCCGCTCCCCCGGGCATTGGATAGCAGCTTAACGACACATAAATTGCAATGCATGTGTTAGGTCTGCACAAGGACTTGCTTTAGTGACTTCACATGCCAGGCATGTTTCTGCTCAAGTGGAAACGGAGAAAAACACAGCACGCGCTCACGCCAGCAGAGACTTCCAACTGACTGCCTCTATCGCTCTTGCCAGGTTAACGGTGTTGTATGTTTTATTTTTCTTTTGTGAAGTATTGTGCTAAATCAAACCAGGGTCAAAAGAGGCACAAAAAATCCTGCCCACGCAACATTTCCTGTGTTTGTTAACGTGTATCATGTAGCAGAGAACTCTGAGAAGGTGCGTAAGCATAGCGAGTATGTTAAAGCCAGTTTTCAACACCCACATTCTCGAGGAAATGTATCGACTAACTGCTATGGTTGTAGTCATCTTGGGACTTTCCGCACAGCTTATTCCCCGACTATAGGCTTAGCCTGTTTGTCCACAGACATGAACACTGGGAGAAAAAACTGACTGCTGATCTGCTAAGAGTGAAAATGTGTGAAAAGTGGACAGAAGAAAACGGACGTGATCGAGAGAGAAAAACGTCACATGTGACAGGAGGGTTAGGAGAGCATGGGGTGGGATTGGGGCGTTGTACTGTCAGGCATTGCTGAGCGGGAAGTCACCTGTACGGGGAGGTGCTGCCCCAGGACAGGTAATCGTTGGGCCGCGGGGCAGGTCGCGGCACGATGGGCTGTTCCACAGCTGCCACGTCCCCGGAGTAGGACTTCAGAAGCGAGGCATTCTTGCTGGCCAGCATCGCCCGCTCATTCCGGCGAAACTTAGCCCGTCTGTTCTGGAACCACACCTGGAAACCGCGGAGAATTCCAGAATCAGCAATCCTGAAGCTTCTGCTCCACTGATGCCCTCTCTGAATGAATCTTAGCCATCTGAATGATATTTGTACAACAAAAAAATGCCATATTTTCATGTGGATCCCATTTGTTCATACTCTTCCGTACTCTTGTAGTGCGATGCGGTGTTCAATCAACGCAACAGAAAAAACAGCCGATTGTGGGCAGTCAAGCTAAATAAGATCCTTTTTATTAAAGCGCAGCCAGTCGGGTCCTCCAGGGGCATAGCGTCCTGTAACGTAATGTCCCAGGAATGAGCAGTCTGAACAGTCCTTCTATCAAAGGCTATGCAACGCTCTGGGAAGTATTAATTGCAGATGTGTGTGTGTATGTGTTTGTGCATTTTTTAACTAGGCATAATCCCGATGCAAGACATGAAAGGATAGGCAAAAAGCCAAGGCCCAGGAACTTTACAGTTACGTCTCGTCCCAAGGTATGGAGTGAGATACAATGAAGAGTGTTGGCGGCTATTGCATTATGTCATCTGTATTAATTAACCCACGATAATCAGCTTGCAATTGCTCAGCAGAAGTGTTCATTAGGTCCTGTCAGATGCATGTAAGCAGCCCTGGGTGTGCGAGGGGGGGCCCTACCTGAACACGGGCCTCGGTGAGGTTCACCCTGCGTGCCAGGTCCTCCCGCACGAAGGCGTCGGGGTAGTGCGTCCTCTCGAAGACGCGCTCCAGCGCCTGCAGCTGGCTGCTGTTGAAGGTGGTTCTGTTCCGGCGCTGCTTCCTCTTCTTCTTCTCCTCTGCATTCAGCTGCTCATCTGTGGGCACACACACACACACACACACACACACGCACACACACGCACACACACACATGCGCACACACACGCGCACACACACGCACACACACACATGCGCACACACACGCGCACACACACACACACATGCGCACACACACACGCGCACACACACACGCACGCACACACACGCGCGCGCACACACATGCACGCACACACACGCACACACACACACACGCACACACGCACGCACACGCAATACACATGCATATGCACACACACACACACACACACACACATATGCACACACACACACACAATACACGCACACGCACCACAAACTGGAATGAGTGTCAGGTCGCAGACCCACGTTTCGTTATACAGGCCACCGTAGCAGGCATGATAGCAGGCAAGCTGAACTGTGCCCCCTCTCACCCCCCCCCCCGCTTGGCCCTTTCCTGCTTGTGTGTTGAATTACTGCTCAGTGGCGTCCCCCCGGGTCCTGCCAAAATGACCATATCTTAGGGCGTTCCCCACACCAATCCTGCGCTCGTGTTTCACAGATTTATGCTATAGCACCAAATGTCATGTTCTTTGTTGTCTGCATCTTTAATTTAATCTCCACTTGAGTCATGTGATCAGAGTACAGCCAAATTATACATATACCTGCTGCTATTGGTTAGTAAAGAACTCGCACCAAGAAACATCAAAACATTGCAGGCTTTATGGCTGCAATTACCTCTTCATCATCTCCGCTACTGTAGGACTAACCGACTAGTTTCGGCTGTGAGTTACCCAGCATATTAGGATCAATAACTCTAAATATAATATCATATTGCTGAACTGTGGGGCCTTGAGTCTGCGATATCCCAGATACCCGGATGAAGGTCTGACTGGGAGCTTTTTTGAGGCTCACAGAAAAACACAGCTCAGAGTACAATCTCTGCCAATATATGCTTTTAGTATCGCTTTTAAAATCCATTTTTATGATGAACCAAAGCATAATCTGACTGCTGGTGGTCATGGTAAGATGGGGGGTACATGCTCATTCACTGAATGCGCATCCAAAGGCTAACATTTACGTTCATCTCGAAACCAGCAAGTCAGTGTTTTTTTGCAGTGCTTGACAGGGCAGTCCCAAAAAAGAAAAAAGGGTAATAAGATAATTCAACATGTTTTTTTAGTTTCAGAAGAACCAGTTTAAAATATGTCTGAATTACCAATACTATACAAAACGGTCTGAAATGTATAAAAAATACACAAAATCACCAGAAATCAATTACGATGTATGACCAAAATGTGCCTGTCACACACAAGAAAATATCATAAATCCAACCGGTCGTAAAGTTACATAAACTTGCAAAATCACCACCTGAATTTTACCAGTTTCTTTCAGGAGTGGGTAACATTCCGGCCTACAATAAACATACAAGTGAGCCGTCAGGCTAGAAAACACAAGCACTTCTTCACAAGTGCTTCTGCATAGGTAATGGAGCGTAAGGTAAAGGTCCGGACGCAGCGTACGGAGTGCGTGGGTCCTACGGAGTGCGTGGGTCCTGAGCGGCGTCCGGATCCGGCCGCAGCGTACGGAGTGCGTGGGTACTGAGCGGCGTCCGGATCCGGCCGCAGCGTACGGAGTGCGTGGGTCCTGAGCGGCGTCCGCTGCTACAGTAACGACCACGTGTCATTCTCGCTTTCTGCACGGCCACCTTCTCAATCGCAAAGCAAGCTGCGCTCTCTGAGGTCGGATTCCCACTAAGTGACATGGGCGTGGGCAAAAGAACAAATTATATATAATTAGCTGTCGAAGGTAATTACTTTTACAGCCTTCTTTACGAACCCGCCTGCGTACTGTACGCCTTGTGGGTGACAGGAGTCTCTCTTAGATCTTCAGTGGGCAGTGTGAGGGTCTCTGCGCGACTTTTCATTGTTGACTCTTTGGTTGCATGATTGTGAGGTCTAATGTGTCCGACCCACCACTGCTCAAAACACCAGACTCACAGAAGCACACCCATAATATAAATAGTCAAATATATTCTACACACATCGATATACAAAAACACACCATCTATATTCTACAGGTATAGAGGTATATATATATATATATATATTACGCTGAGAAAGATATTTAGAAATACTAATAAATGTGAAGAGATTGTGATTTTATGGGCATATCTAACTATTCGATATTCTGTAATTGTTTTATGTTCTTGAATGACACAATACTTTAAAACTCAATGCAAAATTAATTTTACCAATTACATGTGTATTTTAATTAGCTGCTATTAAAAAAAATATTGCGAACTACTACAAAAGCTCAAAATCAGACATTTGTTCAGCGCTGTGGGCCTACCCCTAGCCAATGTATATGTTTAAGTGCATAATGCATATTTCTGGAGCGAGTTAAGCATCCTGCTTGTGGTCACCGCGACCCTAAGTGGATAATCAGTAACTGGAAATGCATGGATGCGCGCACGGACCATTACTATGGATACCTCGCTGAGTGGGTCTTATTATAACGCAGGCCATGAAGCGCTTCCGATACATTTGTCTGGCTTATCGAACGAATTTCAAATGCATTGCCTTCTGATATCTTATACTACTGAGAGCGTTACGAAACGGGAAATCGAGACTAACCATAAACGTCTCACATACTAACTAACCATTCTTTATCAGAAAAGCTAAATAAATGTCAAGTGAGAACATGGCACATCTACCGGACGGAGTTAGTGTCTGCTTTCCGTGATATTATTCATGCGACGTTTCACTTTTATTTTTAGTTATTGTTTAAGCATTCGTTAAACTCGCGTTATAATATAAAAATAACAACATTACCTATTACATTTGATTAAATTCAGTCTTATCCAAAGGGAGTTACAATACAAACGGGTCTACATGGAGCGCAAACTACTGTAAGTCATTGCAGCGTTGTTATTATCGCATTTCTTAGCCTATGTAGTGACCTTTTTCCTTTTAGGCTAATTCGTACCCGCATCTTCTGTCCATGGCAGTGGCGATGTGTTACTGTAGCTGTCATATATGCTTCGGTATTTCCCTCTAAATCTCTAATCATTTTCGCGCTGTACTCATTATTTGTAAGTTTCGTCTTCATCTGCCGTCTTTGATGATTTCTGTCGCATGCGAATAGATGTTGTAAGCGGATCTCTGAGACTTTTAGGTCATAAGTATTCCCATATAAATCATAAATATAATTATAAACAAGGTACCGAAAACGTTTAATCCAGTACACCCTGGGGCTATGTAATACCGCGGTTAAACCCTTTCTATATACATTTTGTGCGTTTAAAAACCGTGCAGACCCTACAATAGGCCGATCTTATGTTATCCAGTCCCGTTGCAGCTACTGTAAATTGTATATGAAAGCAGAAAGGCCTTTAAAATGATAAAATATAACACTTTTAATAATTCACCTCTAATAAATCGCTTTTTGGAGTGAAGTAATACATACTTTCCCTTACCTATAGATCATGTGTCGTGTCTAAAACTTACCCTTCAACAAAACCAAAAATTAGTAGAACTGGAGAATATAGTTGAACACAAATGGACAAACCACTAATAACTGTAATACATAGTTTATATTAGTAAACACATCTATGAAAACTTAACCTGTAAGCCCATGTATTTTAATTTATATTTATAACTTTCTATAAAATTATATTTATATAAAAACTTTCTAAATATTATACTGACAGCTATTTAGTTTCACTTTTGAAGTTTAGATTGCAATACGAATGTTCATTTTCTATACAAATACATTGAAAACAAATAGCCTACGGACACCTGATGGAACATTTAATTGTTATTGGTTTCTATTGGACTATTTATTTATGATCGCGTCTCCTGTAATTAACCTATAATTAACGCGATTAAACGATAACAAATCACTAAGCGAAAACGTTATGCCATAAGCGCTAATAAAACGTATCGAGGGTATTTTAAACGGATAAAAGTAGAATTGTATAGTGCAGTTATATTTTGAATATTATTACCGGTGATATTATGGATATTGTAAATTAAAATGGGATGCTTGTACTGTGTTCCATTACTGCACCGTCGCTACCTAAAGGTCTATGTTAGCCTATTGGTGGTATTGATGGTTATGGTATTAGAATATGTTCCGAGCCTATTGCACTTTAAAATTATTCAGTTCTATGTAGGATTATTTACACAGCTCCTTCGCAAATAGTATTCAAGCTTAGGCTACAAAAACATTATTCGAATATTAATTAACCCATCATATAGGCCTACGATATAACACCAGTAATAATTGAAAGGTAACGAATGTCTTCGTAAAGACATCGAAGCCATTTAAAATTAATTCAAAACACTCACAGGCGGTATTTTCTGTTTTACATTTCGAAAGTATATTATTAAAGCATTTCCCCTAATTAGCCTATAATTGTTTTCTAAAGCCCCCGCACATTCCCCCGATTTCTTTCCGCGGCTGATTCATTTACGCACCTTTGAGTCGGACGCGGCAGTCGGCGAGGGGGGTGTCGGCGCGAGCTCCGCGTCCGGTACCGGGACCAGGGCCTGCGTTTCACGTGCGTTACCGAAAAAACCAAACGTCCCTTCAACTGTTTAGCAGTAGTTTGGGATAAATGAAACGGCATAATTACACATCTGTTAAGCCCCTCTCTTCGTATACGATCTCCTGTCGGAAGTAATCCGTTTGAATCCATAGTTTACAGTGAAATTTACGAAAGGCGTTTTTAACGGACACGGATATTTATATCGTAGGAATAACGGGAAGACTAAGCACGTACCGCCTTTGTGTTTGCAGTTAAATTCAACCCAGCAGTATCGTACGCCGTATATTACTGCTGCTGACAGAAAGTGTGCTACGCCATCACTAAAACTGACAAAACCTGCTGCGACGCGAACGACCAAAAGGACGACGGCATAAATTCCCTATACGGTTATCACAACATTAATAGTACGGATTGCGTGAACTGGACATTTCGAGGAAAGGAGGCCAGGAACGCCACATTTTTAGAGATTTGGTCTATCTTTAGGACAGCACATAACGATCAAGAATGCGTTTACTTCTTAAAAAAATAACATATTGAGACGTCTTGTGCACTTAGACGGAATATATTTCAGATATTTTCAGTGCATCACTTGTTCATCTTTACATTTTGTACACGGTACATACCGCAGGTTACGTACGCGCAGATGCTACTACGGCTGGCATGAAGGTCTTTATGGAAATATATTTTACAACCAGTTTATCTGTGATTTTTTGTAACGCTGTCATACTGGATTGCTTGTGAATCAATGGTATTCAGATGCAATCCTGTGGTCAAATATTGGGCTACTGCAAAACACCAAAAGGCACATGACACGTTTCTATTTGGTTAAAAGTTGAAAACTCTCTCGTTCCCGAACAACAGAGAACTTGTGCAGAAGTTCCTCCCGCCTTCGTGCTGCTCCAAACACGTCTCCGATTTTGCTTCGTGTTTATTTTCTCTGCACAATGTCAGATGCGCCGGCGCCCGAATCCTGACATGCATGTGCTAATGTGACAATCCTTTGCGTTACCGCGTTACTCACACCTGTAGCCCCAAGAGTACATGCCACGGGAGCCCACTTAGCACTTACTCTCCTGCTGTGTCGTGTCGCTGCCGCTGGTCAGCCCCGGCGATTCCAGCATACTCCTCCCGGCCTCCGCGGCACTCTCGTCCGCCTGCGCCCCAACCATCTCCCCTGCTTCCTCCAGATCCAACAGGTGGCTCACTGAGAAGTTCTTTTTAGCCTGTAGGTTTTCCAGATTCGCTGTAATCGGACTCTCCAAGCGGCTGGATATCGTGGCTTGTCTGTCCATTACATGTGCATAACTAGAAGTCATGACGCAAACAGAGAGCGAAATAATAAAGGGAATAATAGCAGCCCAACCAAGTTATTCCTCGCATTCAGACAATAAATAACTATAATGCCTCCAAAGCAATCAACAAGAAGCCCCTTTGTCACAAAGCACAGCGTCCGCAGTTGTACAGATCCAGCGGGAGCGACGATTCTCAGCGCTGAGGAGTTGAGCTTGCAAACGCGAGCCGCGTCGCAGGAACCAAAAGCTTTCCCTTTGCCCCTCTTTTAGCTCTTATTTGCCGCAGAGTTTTTCTGACCGCGGGATGTCACACCCCAGACGCTGTCCACTCTTCTAGAAACGAATAGCTGACCATTTGCTCAGCACCATCCACCCTGGACACTTCTGAGAAGGTTTTCGTCTCAACGCTGTTGACTCACGACTCATGAATGGCTGGAGGTTTGCAGCGGAGAAGATGATGTCTAACAGATGCGCGTGTGAGTAAGCTCTCAGTTTACGCGCAGAGGAGGAAGGCTGAAAAAAAGGACTGCTTTTGGAGAGACCTTCACTGAGATGGTTTAAGAGACTCTGGCACTTCAAACGACACGAACTGGCAGGCAGAGGAAGCCTGAACGCGGAATAAATGAGAATCTGAGACCCCTGGGAGGGAAGATCGTCCTAATAGGAGCCTGTAATTACGTGGCAATGCTTTTGTGAAGTTCCTGACGTTTTACAGAACCACTTTCCATCACAAGCCACCCTCCCTTTCACACAATACGGAACATACCACCACCAGTACAGAGACTCCCTAATTAAAGAATTTAAGGAACCCTGGCAGCCGGACCATGGACCCCAGAAGTCTCTAAAGGGGGACCTTATCCATCCATGCACCGTTAGGCCTATTAAATCAGGACAGCCCACTGTAGGTTATTTCGAGCGACAGTTTAAACTGAAGATTATTCCCATTTCCTTATTAATTTACGTGTAATAAAAATAATTTTGCCTTAAAGGAAGATCCTTTCCAAATTACGTTCGATTGTGCCAAATAATAAGTGTTGCGGAATAATAGGTGAATAGTGGAAAGTTTACTTTGTAAAATGATTCATGCGATGTCTGAAATTAATCAACCCAGAAATGAAGAGCGACGACACATCGGGGGAAAGTCGTATTAATCAGACGACAGAGGGTCGCGGGCACTGCCAGGCCAGCTGTAACGTTGTTTACCACGCGAATTAAATGCAAGCTTGCCGACTCTTCCAGATTCCGAAATGTACATTAAGAAAGAAGCGGTATTAGATATATACGTGCATTTTAAATGTTTCTTTTAGTACAAATCAGTTTGGAATATTTTATGATTCAGCGATTAGCTTGCTTCGGGAGAGGGTCTTGACGGGAGAGAAAGGGTCCATGGGTTCAAAGAGAAGAAGTCAATGCTCTACGCCGCCATGGAGAGCTCCTACCCCCAGCCCCCGATCTGGGAAAAGAACACTTGATGCCATCAAAGCGATGTAGATTGAAGCCAGATGTTCTTCGCTCGTTCTTTCCATGCATTTAATTAAGGCGCTGGGATGGAGCCGCATTTTGACATCATTAGTTCGCCAGAACCCCTTTCGCCTCTACCGTAAGAGCCCACGCCGGAGCCAAAGCAATGCTGCTGTCTGTACTCTTGTAAAATCTCCCGAACTCAGAACTCTGCATAAACCGACCCTTTCCATTCTTTGGTTTGTTTATTTGAACATACTCGAGCAACACGGTAACGCAGCTCAAACAACGATACATTAGGCGCAACAATCTATCTATCTATCTATCTATTAATACAATGTTTATTGATGCTTTGAATTTCAAAGTCTAAAGTTAATGGCAGTTACACATTGGACATATATAATAGGCAATAAAGGGAAAATAGTCACAATTGCAATTAAAAGCAATTACTGAACTAAATCACCCCTCCAATAATTTCTGCTTTCCGCCAAAAATAATATGCTGGTAATAGAATTATTACAGTAAGTGCCTATAGGACTACTAACAAAACCGTTGTAGTTCATTACTAAATTAAAACAAATAAGAGACGCTTATATTGCTTTTAATCTTCCATACACTTCCCCAACAAACCACAAACACTTGATTTAAAGATCATTAGAGGTTAATTAATTTTAGACAAAGATTTGTATATACTTCGCGTCCTTTCATTCAGTGCAGATTGATTTGATGTTGAAAATACCGCAGACAGTTTGCTGTTGACGTTCATTGCCCATGCATAGAGAGACTAATAAAGTTAGTTGCTGTAAAGACGGCATTAGATGAATCCTCACAGACAGAATAAGAAACCTTTCTTTTTATATATTTAATCTGGTTCCTAGTTTTAATAAACAATATTCAGCTTCAATATAGCTAGACCTATATGTGTATATGTGCGCTGAATGAAATGTGTTTTTCATTATAATTCATGATCAGCACTGAAAGCTGTTAATTAAATAAGATAAACACATACACATCAATGCTTTACGTTAATCAGCACCAAAGGTCGCTGGACAGCACTGCTCCGATTTGCAATGGCCAGCTTATAGGGCACGTGGCAATTGTGATACAACAGTACTTAATATTCCGTGTCTTGCTTGATGAATTCTACAATAATCTAAATATATGCTTGTTTAGTGACTGCTTGTACTACTGATAAACGTGAAATCAAAGTTGTTCATATTCGGTCAGTGTATATGTAGCCTACTGCATTATTCACATTGTTTATACGTACCCTATATACTGGCGCCATTTATATACAGTCCTGAATCCAGCCCGCCCTGTTTGTGCTGCTTTGCAAACGTTTGCGCATCCTTCCCTTTGTCACGTGCTGTCTACATCTCGCTCTGTGCTCTTGGGATATAATATCGTCTCGAGCTACTTGTATATGGATGACAGTGAAGCCCACTTGACTTGACTAGTCGGCAGTATACAATAACAATTATGCAACTCTGTCAATAAAAAGATGCCGTTTGCGAAGTATTGATGGGGATGGGGGTGATTATTTGGAGGTAATATGAGGTGGTATATTTGTTAGAATGATCGCCGAATCATGTCTTGTTTCCGTATGACGACACATCGAGCCTCCGATTCAGTGCCCTAAATTATAGGTGGCCTAATCAATCGGACCCTCTGCAAAAGTATGATTGCAGCATAGAAACCTCCAATATTACATGCTACAAATACTAATGATCACGCGCAACATTTCCAGCGCAATATTTTAAGGCGGCGACAGTAATAGTCTAAAGTAATAGCCAAAGTATTAAACAGAATAAAAAGCACGTGCATAAAATAACAGCAACTACATGCTACCAGGGCGAACATCATTAATTACAATTACAGCAGTAATAAAAATAGCGACGGTAGGATCTCAGCTGACAAGAACAGAGTGTGATTTTCACCGAAATGGTTACCCCGAGACCCATGGAGAAAAAAGCGACGTTTAAGAGAGATAAAGTACATCTTAACGGTGCATAATGGGAAAGTCCCATTTTATTTCATTTTCAGGTAAAACTGAATATGTATTGTACAAAGACTAAAGTTTTATAATGTTGGGGGTAAAATTAAACGAATTAAAAAAAACAAATGATTTATTTCCAAGTTATATAGTTTTTAGCATGTTTGGCTCGTTTACTTGTTGAACCAGTTGCGGCAAATTATTCAGTGTTCTTGGGCCAGCCCATAGTTTCTGAATATCATCATTTAACGTGTATTTTTATAGAATAAGTATATTCATATTAGCACAGTTATTTTAACTTGCATTAAATTAAATGTACAAGGTTTACTGCAAAGCTAATTCAGAAATCAAATGCTCTTTAACGAACCGTCGCAAAACTATTCCATTTATTTTAAAAATATGCGCTTTATTTTAATTAAAATCTGAAGATACAGTAAAGTACGTAATAAATTCATATGTCTTAAAATCTATTTTTGTCATCATTGTAACAAGAAGTAGGATTTCGTTCATGTCCTGATTTTTCTTTTTTCGAGGGAGAAATAGCTTTGGAACCCTCCAGTTTAAAGCGCAACATGATTTTTGGTTTTGCTCACGCGCTCATATACCCCGCTCTGCCCGCACATTCAAAGCGAGCTGCGTTTATAGGGCGCCAGCTGGCGGTTCGCACGTTCGCCGGACAGCGCAGTTTAGATGGAAGACTGGCATAAGTGTTTCCTTTGCGCAGCATTACACTTGAAAACGTCCCAAGAATAACAATATGCATCCGTTTCATATCAAATATCGTGGTAATATGAATATTTTAAGCACTTTGGTGAATATATTATTCAGAAAGTACCCTATAAGTACCCGATAGTACCCTGATTTTTGCTATAACTTGTAAAATTAATTTAGACAAAAATGTTGGTCTTATACATTTACTGCTTTTGAATACCAACTCAAAAAGGATATTTACTGATTCACTGAACATTTTCAACTTTAAAGTTCTAGTGGGACGATCGTGGGAATTTTTCTACAGTGGGTTTTTTTCCGGCCCTCGACCGCATAGATTAATTTTTTTCCTTCCATTTACCTGGCATTTTTTTCGGAAGGGTTACAGTTTCGGTGCACCCCCATGGGATTCGAACCTACGTCGTCAGCGTCATAGCCTACCTGATGAGTTATGAGAGCGCACCGAACTATCGGGTCCGATATATGATGGTGTCTAAATGCATAGCTCCAGAAATCCCCATCTTAATCTTTACATATTTGAAAAATGTTCGTGATTTTTGTCTTTTTTTGACAGTTCTGACCAATGTTGAACAAGATAAGTGGTTTCGCTGGTTCACGTCCTGGTAGTTTGACGGTAGACCTATTGCCTGCAAGCTTCTGAATTATATTGTAATCTGCAAAAATGGGGATGCTGAGGTCTTCATGGATGGATTTGTAGCCCTGTAAATGTCTGTGTTTGGTCATATTTCTCCTGTGCCCTGACAGCTCATTTCTTTGGGCTGTTCGCATAGAAGTGCGCTGGGGAGCAGCCGGAGCTGACGCGGGAACCTTCACAGGGAGTCACCTGCAATCTTCGGCAGCCCAGGTGAGCCGCAACAAACGCGAGCCGGCCGTCCTCCTCAGGAGGAATTTGTTTCAAGTGAAGGGTACCCGTGGTTTCGCCCAGGCGTTTTTGATTTTGCAAATAAAAATACTGAAGTCTAATTCGAACCAATAAAAATGTGAAAAGCAAAAGTTCATTTGGTTTCAGTTTATTTTAGAAGAAAATTGCTTAGGATCCCAATAAAATCATCCACGACCGTAATTATGCATATGCAGCCTAGTAACTGTATGAAATACAACATATAATTGGTTTTAATTAATCCATCTGTAAACTAAAGTTTCCATCTGATTCACACACTGCAATGTAGCCTATTTATGACTATTCATAGTGGTATAGAAACACACGTTGAGAATTGCCATAAATCATTCACGGGTTTGTATTTTTATACTTTGGTGTTCACGGATCAGTTCGAGTCAGTATCAGTCAGTATCAGTCAGTATCAGTACCCACATTTGATTTTTCCGAACTTATCAAGAGTTCAGTACACATGAGACCAAGTATTTATATTTTTCACATGAAACGTACCACCCCAAAAAACGAATGAACTAAATACAGTGGAGGGTGTAGAGCATTTCAGCTGGGGGGGCAGTCTGGGGATGGCAGTCCTGTTGCTGGGACAGGCATGTGACTTTATTGTCCTACAAGTGATGCCTGCACTATAGATTAATTGCCAGCATTAAGAAGCAACAGACTGCAACGCTTTATGGTTACATATTACAGTTTTTACAAATGAGTACCATGCCGATTTTTGTTCATACTGTCAAGTTTCCACAAGCTAGAGTCTTTTTTTCTGTCGTTAACTTCGCTTTTCACCAGCCGAAGCGTCTCGACCATCCGGTCCAAACGTGAAGCTGACGCCTGTGTTTCGCCGGTTCCCAGAGCACAGAATGTTCGCCCACATACCTAAATGTAAATGTAAATGTAAATTTAAATAATAATAATAATAATAATAATAATGCATTTATTTCAGACCCGAATAGCATATGTATTTAGGGGTGGGGGTGGGCATGCATGTTGTCATGGGGGTACTGCCCCCTGCCGCTCCTAACTAAAATAAATAAACAGGTTAAATTGGTTAATAGCGTTACGCCCACACACGTACTTCGGAACATTCAATGGCTACTGTCTGAGGTGCCCATTCACTATGACAACGCCAACGCTAATCGCAACCGTATGGAGATATTCTGTTGATATATGACCCACTATAAATTTACAGTCCTTAATTTCGTTTAAAGCCTTTACAACATGAATAATGAGTCAAAATTTTAATGATTTACGCTAATCCAATTAGTGGGTTGTAACAAATTTTGAATAAATAGTGTGACAAGGGCAAATATATATTTGTAGCTGATGTCTTACCAAATTAACTCGAAATGATCGCTCTTTCTTCTCGAGTCTCACTGCCGGTTTTATCCTAGTACTGGCTCCACATAAATCAAAAACAATTCTAAAGGAACTTCGTTAAATCTCATGTTATACGAAATTACGGCCACTCTTTATACATAGTTTATGTTACACCACATCAGGCGTGCATAGCAAGCAAAAGGCTAGTCGTTTTACCAAAGCTGTTAATTTTACTAGGCTATAGTCCGTTTTTTTTGTGACTGTGTATAATAAGTATGACGTCCGAAAATGTACAAAATAGGGCTGACATACCTGACGAAAATAAATCTTAAATAAACTAAACTAATAATAAAGATACTTGCAAGTATTGTTTTAACAGGACGGAACAAAGTATTAAATAAACTGTCAAAAGGTACAGTGGAATTAATTGAAAGTTATGCTATGGTAAAAGACATTCACAAAATCAATAAGCATTGTTGATAATCGGCTTTGCAATGCCATGCTAATTCCTGTTACGATCTCGCGACCGAGGACATCCGCTGTGCAGCAATATTGTTTTAATACATTAAGCTGTAAAAACCGTACATTATACTCAGATGTCCCAGTTGTTTAAAAAGGTATTCAAATCTATGGAAAATACAGGAAGTGCCCAATCCCAATCTAACCTACTAAACCAATCCCCAAAACTAGGTTATTAAATGCGTACTTCGATTTGTAAATGTACAAGTAAAAGCATCTATATTGCTGTCCATTTTGAAAAGCGAGACCTAATATCTATCGTTGATAACTTATTCATTATGTTGCACGGCATGAACTTTTTGCCGGAGAGCCAGCTCTTTTGCTCTGTTTGTACCCTATATCCACAAAAACACTAAACTAACACACACGCGACTGCTGATGCTAAGCAGCACAAGTTGCGCTATTGAAAGCTGAATGAAGATCTTGCTATAGCTGTCTGTGCGCAAACAGCCCCGATCTATCACTTCTATGCAGAAGATAGATGCGAGCATGAAACATGTCACTCATCGATGACTCCGCGGCTTTTCCGGCGAATGCATGAAATTATGTCATGTTTAGGCCGACTGCTCTGCCTGTAATACACTATTTACACATAGTCTCTTGTCAATTTAACGCTTTACGATTTACTTTACATGGCCAACGAAGTTTAAATAACATCAGCATAGATGCGTTTTGACCTCTTTATTCGAACCCCTGCCTATTATTAAAATGGAGGATAATTATTTGCAAGAGTTTGATTATTGAAATTATTTATTGAAGGGTACGATATGATTTTCCGCCCTAATATTTGCAACATAAAGTATGATTTCACAGTCGTCAAATGCTGTGAAATGGTCATTTTCGCGGGCTGTTTTATTTCTGACCGACGCACAGATGCACGCTCTAATATGGAATAAACATCTACTGCAGCAATGAATGAGAGAGACCACTACGCATGCGCTCTGTTGTGACAAATACGGACCGTGTGCATCCTGCGAAGTAAAACCTGGGAAGGCTTTCGTCCATCTGAACATGCTTTCATACAGCCTATGGCCTTACGGAGGGTCAACCCTCCTAACCCTAACCCTAACCCTAACCCCACATCTTTGCAGTGTAGGGTAATACCAGTCAAGGCTAACTCCCACTGCAAGGCTGCCGCAGGACCTACCCCCTTCCGTGTGGGGTCCCTGTTAGTGATCTGTTTTTCGGGACCCTTCATCTCAGCTTCCCTAGCCCCGTTTCCTTGAGGTCCAGCTGCTACTCAGTGGAGCTGCTTTAGCCCCCATTTCTAGCGAAGCTTCCAGTGCTCGTCCTGCGGAACAGCGGCGTACAGGCGTTGGTCCGACACATGGTGTCCTTTCATTGCCACATTTATTAGACAATATTTATTAGACAATTTTGCAGACTACGGACAGGCTACACTTTCAATTCAATTCAATTCAGTTTATTTTTATATAGGGCCCTTCACAACAGGGTTGTCCCAGGGCGCTTTACATGGGTGCACTTAAGCCAAAAAGGATACAGATTCTTATTTTATATTATTATAAGAACTTTGAGTAAACAACGGGAACATATCAATGCAAAATGTATTTTGCTTTCGGTTCCAATTTGCTGGCACAGCCATGAGTAATTGATGAGTAATTGATGGTCCTGGAGGGGCGGTGTTTGGAGACACATGCAAGCATTTCTCCCCTGTCCAGCCATCCCTGCCCTATTCCACTTGTCCAGTTCGAAGAGCTACGGAGTAGCTACCTTAAAATCCGCGTGTTCTCAGATAGATGTCCTGTCCAGTTATTACATTAAAATAAATGCTTTCGGTTTTTATCAAACCTGAGAGTAACAATGATAATCTCTTGATATGATTCAGCCGCATGGTACAGATTTAATGAGAAACATGCCTATCAACAACATACTTTGCAGCAAGCATTACAGCGCCTGTCTGTTTTCTGCTCTTTCAAAACATTTAAAAGAAAAGATTATGAAGTTGAGCACTGAGGTCTGATCTATTTCAGATCGCTTTGTCACAAAGGAATTTACGTCACGGACGAGTGACGTCATTCACAAAAATAGACGATACAATAATAGCGATTGTAATGTAGTCCACGTTTTCGGTTTTATATTTGCATATATGCATGGGTGTAAATTATTAGGTAATTATGTTTAAGTAAGTAATTATTGGGCAGTGGGGGAATGGTAACCCCCAATAATCAAAACCAGCCAATACAACCCTCTGGACCCCCTTAAATTGTGGAGACCTCCACCCCACCCCCCCAGTGCTCAACCCAAAGTTATGTCCTTGTATATATGTATATACTGCCAGAGTAATTCACAATTAATTAATTTTCACCTTCTCTAATGTCAGTTCACATGCATTTCCTCTGCTTTCCATTTATACTGGTCTTTCTGGTTCTCTCACGTTGTATGGTTTTTGCTATGGTTTCAGAAATGTAGGAAGTCAGAAGAAGGTGTGCAAACAAGACGAAATTAGAGCCCAGCAAAGCCAGTATAACAGTGGTTCACTTATCCATCAAAGAGTTACCCTCGATATTTGTGGGTGGAGAGTGGCCGACTCCCGGCTGCCAAGGCAGAATTTGATTTTCTTACCACCAGGATTGAATTCTTCAACTGGGAGAAAATGGACTCCCTCACTAAAAAGCTCCTCTCCCACTCAGCCCTTGGAAAGCTTGCTGCGGTCAACCTGGATTGGTGGTTCACCACGACAGGTTCATTTACGGCTGTTCAAGCGTTAACGTCTGTCATTGTGGGAACAGCCGGTCTCCAGAAACGACCTAATTTCCCAGCTACAGTCTGGCAGAGTTAGCCACTCATACATGTTGCATTCATTTCAGTGCACTGCCTGACTCATTCTGTAATGTACCTAAGAGGTTCTGGTGATGTCTTATTGCTCTGGCTCTAATAGCTAATCCATGTGGGTTTCCATTGGGCCTAATCAATTAACCCACCCACAAAAAGAGCTCTGTAAATGTAGCATTAATAATGTGACTAAATAGCCACTCAAAAAAAAAAGAAGGCAGATTGTATAATAGGATTTTTAATTGAAAGCCACCCAACACAAAATCCAGTCTATGTAGAAGTGTACAAGTTACTGTTCTCTAGGGAATTCCAGGGAGAGATTATCTGATAGGAAGGTGTAATGTTTCATCTGGCCTTTTGGAGCCAATGGAAAAACAGAAGTCCATTTCATATTCTGAGGAAATAGCTACAGGCGAGTAAAGGGGCCGCTACATGCCTTGCCTGGTCCTGGGACTCCACATCTTCCCTGGGTTTTCCTTTCTGGGATAAACTGAAGGACACCAGAGTATAGACTGTCCCTGATGACAACACGATGTAATAATCATCAAACTGCAAACATTTCACATTGGAATTCTGCCATACATATGCATGTCAGCTGATTCTATAAGGAGCCGTCTGTAGTTTAGACTGTATGGTTTGTCATTCTGGAACTACAGAGCTGTGAGAGTACAGTACAGTTAGAAAATAGATGCGTTACTGGTGCTGAGGTCTTATGGACACTATATTAGGATTGATGTAGGTAACATTGAGGGAAAGGAAAGTATGTAAGAGAGAATCAAATAAAACTTAGATCTTAAGGGGAGAGAAAAGACTGGGCCAGAAATTCAGTGACATGTAACCACAGAACTGGAGCAAGATTGATTCAGTTCAATTTGATTCAAATTAATTCTATTCAATCCAACTCAATTTTTCTTTACGGAGCCCCCTTTCCAGCAGAGATGCCCTCAAGCACTTAACGAAGATTTGACAACAACAGCATCATTATACCCTGACAAAGCAGTGGGGACGATGAGGTCAGAGCAGAAGAGAACAATGGATAAGAGAAAACAATAATCCTTATGGGGGAGGAACTCCAACAGAGCCTCAGTAACACCCCCAGACGTCTATGACAGTGCTGAGGTGTGATTAGTAATTAGTAGAATGCTGCTAGGGCAGCTGTTGATGCTCACTAGGTTAGCAGAGGGGCACTTGTTGAAGGCATAGGTTTGGCATCCTCACTGAGCATTCTCAGCTGACTTTGTCCTATGTCATTGTCTTATGTATGAAGATACAGTATAGCAGCATTTTACCAAATACAACTTCCAACACCTTAGTATTGCATTAAAAATATTCTATTCTATTCTATTCTATTCTTGTGAATGTCAGGATGTGAAGAGTCTGGGTATCATGTCAGGCCATCACATGGCACTTACACCAATATGGGTACATGTAAAAAGTCCAACAGTTTAGACGTCAATTCTGAAATTCCCCCAAATGAGCTTGATGAGCCGAATGGCCTCCTCTCGTTTGTATATTTATTATGTTCTAATTGAGCAGAGAAGCAGCCAGAGAATGCTCATGTGAACAGAGAATGGAGAACTACAGTCTGCACTCATGATGACCTGTGACTTTTAGAGTCCATGTCCCTAGAGGTTGGTTGGTGACTCCTGCACACCATACATGAAATAAGCTTGTCACGTCCACTACACCCAGATTGCTTTCATCATCAACACTGTCCAGTTTTCCTTTGAGCATTCCTATGAGTACTAATAGACACAAAGGCCTTGAGAGCTCTGAACAGGAAATAGAAGAACAGGGGTAAGGTTAGAGCCCCAGACTTTGGCCTTGAGGGTACCAGCAAAGTCAGGCATCTGAGATCTTCAAGAAATATTCCCCTGGACTGCCCAGGTCCGAGAGATGGTGGAACACATTGTCATCTAATAAGAGAAAACAAGAAATATTATTTATAGACTGTTAGCTGGAATACTCCTCCTTTTGTGTAGGACTAATCACTGGCAAGACAGACAATCTCTGGTTTCTACAAGAGAGCCAAATGTACTATGAGATTGCCCTTCGACCCAAAACTGGCTTAAAAACAAAACAAAGCTTTAACTGTGAAAAAATATCAAGTAAAAAAATTATTAACGGCATCTTATAAACTTAGTGAAAAGACCCAGAACTGTTTGGGTCCCTATTAAAACACTAAAGCAGAAATACAGCAGTTAATACTCTGTGCAATTCACTTTTACTAATATTACAAAATCATTTGGTAGCCCTTTAAAAGCTATATTTACTTTTATAGATGTGATGTGGGAACTCTGTTGTGGTGAACAGTTGAACTGTAAGAGTGCATAGCACTGAATGAGGAGAATACTATTCATTATTTTAGGGGTCTAGACAAACCTTTAGCTCAGTAACCACAGCTATAAGGCAATAAACAGTATACATTATATAGTATTCTGTAAAATGATTTAGTGCCCTTTAGTATATAATGAAAACCTATTATGTTTTGTATTCATAATCAATCAGGTGTCTTTATTTATTGCATTTACCGCATACGATTTTGGGGTTGGTGCTTCTCTGGGTTTCTTTATGAATTCTATTTTGTCTTCTGATAGTTTCAGCGATACCTTCAGAAAGTGCAGAGCTAGGAGAAGCATCCAGAGGTTCCACACAGCCATGCATTATGCCAGCGTGAGACAAACGTCTTCCACATGCTGCACACCTAGCATGCCAGTTTCTAAGTGTTTTCATGATTATTATCAGACAGTGCTGCCCGTGTGACTGGCAAACACGTGCAACAGGTCTTGGGCAATGTGTTGGGGTGTGTTTGTTCTATGGGTGGCGTGCCTCATCCAGGCAGGAGAGACGAGATCACTGTGCTCCAGCTATTCCTCAGCATTACCCCTAGCTCCCATGGACCTCCACTCATCCATCACACTGCAGCACTTCCAAGGAAGCAAGACAAAATATACAAATGTGACACGGTATCGCCCCGATGAAATCTTTCATTTGTTTACTCAATACTATGGTTTGTTACTCTGGCAGATTCCCAACAATAGCAACAACCCAGAGAGAAATGACCCTAGTCTTATTTGATTACAAACATTTTTTTATTATATTTCATTAGCCCCTGTTATTACTGTTCTAATGTCTTAACTATACCAAGAAGCCTTTCAGCGACTGGCGAACTTTCTAATTAAGTAGCTAAGAAAATAATGATAGCATAGATTTGTGCTTAACCGTTCTCTGCAACTAAACAATAAAACGAGCAACTTATAAAATCCAGTCCACATATTTTTCCCATCTGGGAGCCAATTATTTTTTGCACTTTAAAGGCAAAACACCTCAGGAGAGTATAAATTTTTGAACAGAGCAAGATGGGGCCCTACATGGGATCCAGATGGCACAGGACTGAGCGGTCATTTGTCGAGCGTTTGTGGGCAGCGGTGGCTCTGCGCCACATGTCTGCGAGCGACCGCAGCTTCATTATAGAGCGGGGGTGTGCCAGGTCAGCGTGAGGGCCGCGGGCTGGCAGGCCAGTGTCAGGTCTAGGGTTTGGAACCAAGCCACAGAGAATGATGGCATCCACGCAGAAGCTTACAGATTCAAGTCTGATTGAAGAGTTTGATGAGGTTGCCATGTGCATTAGTATTACTGTTCAATTCAATTCAATTCAATTCAATTCAATTCAATTCAAGTCAACTCAACTCAATTCAATTCAAATCAGGTTAATTTTATCTTGCTCAAGAATATAGTGAAATGAAAGGCTTTTTACACTTAACAAAAGTGATGATGCAATATATTATTTACAGAAAAAAGGGCAAGATCGGTTTAGTGCAACATAACAACATAATACAAAGGGGGGCACATATTGCAATATAATGTATGTATAGTAATATATAGTGTAGCATATCGTATAATAGGGTAACAGTGTAGTAAACAAAAAAATTCAATACATTGCAAGCAGAACAGAACAATCCATGTGCAAGTGTGTCAATGTGTGTGTCTGTGGGTATTTACGTTTATGTTTGTTTATTTCAACCTGTCATGTGAAATAAAAAAACATCACATCTGATTAAATAATCAGCTTCCAAGAAGGAAGGCAAATTTTTCCCCTATCTGTTCTCCTATCCTGTCACAGAATAAAACACTCATAAAGTAAATATAAAACCTCTGATTAGAGTTTTCAGTCAGGAATGCAGGGATTGCTGGATTTAGAGCTCAACACCCCAGTGGTTTAGCTGCTTAGGTATAGCACAGGTTCACAAGAGCCTATGGCTGTGTCCGAATTCAGGGACTGCACCCTTCTAAGGCTGCATCCATCCTATTTGGAAGGCTCCCCAAATGCGGCATAGAAATACATCCTCCTTTGATGGAGTTGTGAAGAATCCACCCAGTGGATTCTTCGCAGCCCAAAATATCCCAGGATTCCTTGCGCAGAAGTACAGTGGGTGTGTCCCGGCTAGGTGATAGGAGCGGTGCTTTGTAACTCAAGGGTAAGAGTAGGAACAGCCGGTGATGAAAACAGGAAATTATCCGTAGGCGATAAAAGACAACGCTTTTCGTTCAACCTTTGAAGAAGCTTATATGATGCCAGCTTAGGGTGCTGTAAGCAATAAGTCCATTCGTGAAATTTCCTTACTACTAAATATTCCACGGCCAACTGTTAGTGGTATTATAACAAAGTGGAAGCAATTGGGAACAACAGCAACTCACCCATGAAGTGGTAGGTCACGTAAAATCACAGACATGCTAAGTCACGCAGTGTGCAGAAGTTGCCAACTTTCTGCAGAGTCAATAGCTACAGACCTCCAAACTTTGTGTGGTCTTCAGACTAGCTCAAGAACAGTGTGTAGAGAGCTTCATGGAATGGGTTTCCATGGCTGAGCCACTGCACCAAAGCCTTACATCACCAAGTGCAATGCAAAGCGTTGGATGCAGTGATGTAAAACACACCACCACTGAACTGTAGAGCAGTGGAGACGTGTCCTCTGGAGTAACAAATCACGCTTCTCTGTCTGGCAATCCGATGGATGAGTCTGGGTTTGCCGGTTGCCAAGAGAACGGTACTTGCCTGATTGCATTGTGCCAAGTATAAAGTTTGGTGGAGGGGGAATTATGGTGTGGGGTTAACATAAGAACATAAGAACATAAGAAATATACAAACGAGAGGAGGCCATTCGGCCCATCAAGCTCGCTTGGGGAGA
>JAODKM010000032.1:14631975-14642094 GCA_026780845.1 Petrocephalus sullivani | reverse complement strand
TAATAAAGTGGCCGGTGACTGTATATGTTCAGCTTCTGGATGCTTGCTTCGCTTCTTAGAGTGCTCTGGTTTCTTCCTTCAGTTTTAAGCAGTGTTTCCCAATCTGGTCCTTGGGGGCCTAAAGACAGTCCATGTTTTGGGAGGGATCAAAAATGTAGATTGTTAGGCAGAAAGCTTGAGGGGAGCAAAAACGTGTACCGTTTGTGGGTCCCCAAGGACCGGCTTGGGAAACACTGGTCTAGAGGCCTGCAATTTACACAGACTGGTAATGGTAGTTTGCCCTTAGTGTGCCCTACGAAGGGCTTGGGGCCCAATCATGTTGCACTTTACCTTGGATGGATCCAGCCTATCAGGTTGGTGCAGGTCATGTGTTGGCATCTTTAATGTTGGGTGTATTTTTATACATGCTTTATACGTTTCCCTGCCTTTACTTTCCCTGTTGCTATAGCTGTTCTGCAAAGCATCTGTAGAAATTTATAGGGACTAACTGATTGTTAATTACATGTTAATGCCAAAAGAGGTCTTTCTTATTAACACGGCCCACGTTAGCAGCCAACATTTTGTCTAATGTTTGAATCACTTTTCGACACATATTAGTGCTGGGCGGTGTCTTTCTTAGGGTTGCCACTTTTTATGCAAAAAAATAAAGGACGCCTACCGTAGTGGGGACTTGCCACAACCACGATGTACCAAATGATGCACTAGTGGTGGTAAATCAACTTCAAAACCAAATCAAAAATCAAAACCGTATTGAATAAAAAAGGGACGTACAATTTTTATTGTCAAATACGGGACAATTCCGTATTTTAAGGGACGGGTGGCAACCCTAGTCTTTCTCCATCTGACTGCTTTGTCACTGCCGAGCCTTAGCATTAGCATTAGCACTAGCATTAGCATTAGCACTAGCACTTGGCCCAGTTCCTGATATCAGATGGTATCTATCTTGGGCCACTTCTTTTTTCTCTTTTTTTTGGGAAGTTTGTTTGCACGGTGCGAGGCAGCCCAAGCCAAAGCCCTGGAATCTTTTAAAGCCCCATTAATGAACATCTGGTGGTGGTTACCGAATTGTAGCCATCAGCAACACGGTTGGTGAACCAGCCGCCACTCTGTGAGGCATTGTCTTTCCTGCTGTGCCCCCCCCGCCCACAAAGGCTCAAAAACTGATGCTTCACTAAAGATGCTTCATGTTTATTTTTCTTATTTTAAGGTGTATAGTATGCATGACACATAATCAAACTCTATCCAGGCTCTGCTCTTACAGGTAGCTATACAGGAGCCCTACCCCCCCATAGAGCAAAGTGGGATTAATATGTGGGTGACCATTCTTTTATGCCTTACTCTGCAACCACACACAAACAAACACACACACAAGTGATTTACTATCGCAGGCTTTACATGGACCCAATTAAACCTTTACGGCTCTGTTCAAATGTGGGAGTTGGGTGCTGTGTAGTCTGTGGAAACTTGAAGGGAAACGACAGCGTTTAACTGAAGTGCGGCCGTGCTGGATGTGCGAGAGAGAGTGTGTTCTCTCACCATACGGCGGCCTGTAAACGGAGGCAGAATAAGACGTTCAGCTGGCGAGAGAAGCTGAATCATCAGCCCTCGCCCCAGGTGTGCCCCCAGGTGTGCCCCCAGGTGTGCCCCCTGGTGTGCCCGGGCTGGCCTCACGGACACAGGCAGCACGCAGCACTCCTGCATTCATTAGCTTTCATTGTATAGGTCACTGAGTGGATTAACCAGTTTGTACCACTTAGGCTTGTATATTGGTCTTCTAATGACGGACTTCAGTTCTTTAAGGATGAGTGTTAATCCCTGTATCACCCGTGTTTAGTGTCTGATATACTAATATAGGGGGTTAAAGGTCGGCTTAGTTTCTCCACAGCTAATCCAGGGCACACATATTTCTTGCCACATTAATTTGTTGTTCTTTTTTCAACTCAACTGGTATTAAACAACAGTAGCAATGGGTATGTCTTTAAAATCTCAACCACCCCTGTTATCCTATAAAGCCTCATTGATTTTAAGCTGTGTAAAACTCACAGAAAAGAGCTCCATTCTGTCCAAAAGTAATAGAGGATGGCTGGCTTTGTTTTGATTGGTGGCCTGCAATGTGCCCTACCCTCTTTCTTGGTTGAGCAGTCAAGATTCTAATCCACCTAGACTGAATACAAATGACACATAAGTAAAGGCACGGAATAATTATATTGTCAAAGAAAAAATAAATCAAACATGCATTTTAACTGTCATGCAGTCCTGGGTGTTCCCCTGCCGTCTGCTTTATGCTTCCCAGAGTAGACTCCAGGCACTGTGCCCCTTGTACTGGATAAGTGGTTGGAAGACGGATGGATGGATGGTTGGATGGAAGGATGGATGGATTGACGGAAGGATGGATGGATTGAAGGATGGATGGATTGAAGGATGGATGGATATGTATATTGATTCTTTTGAAGAGCTGAACTGAAAACAGTGCAATTGTTGCAGAAAAATCATTGATGTCTCCTGTTTAAGCCTAGATCTCCTCAGTCTTTTACGGTCATAATAAAAATCTGTTCCGTTCTGTTTAGCAACATGAGGATTGTCGGTCGAATCGCTTTCTTTGAGTTCCGGCGAGAAAGTCCAGTTGCAATTTGCAGAAACAAGCAATAACACCAAGATCTGCTGCCGAGGCTCAGTGATGTATTTCCATATGAGTGGCGTAATGATCAGGCGGGAAAACACGGCCAATTAGCAGCCACGTCAGCTGAGTGTCTGATGATTAAATGAGTGGGAATGAGCTGTAACACACCACCGACAGGGCAAACATCCCCCTTACATCCATCAATCAAAGTTTGTATGAACGTGACTTTTTTTGCATTTGGCATCTAGATGACAGTTAATGAAGGAAACATGAAGATAGCTAAAAGATTTAGCTCCTGTATTCAGTAGGAAAACGGAAGAAACAGCGCGAAAGATTGTGTTTTAGCATTTATAAACAGCCCTCGTATAAATCAGCAGGAGATGCAGATAAGTCCCAGACAGCGATGCTGTGATAAATGTGTGAGCGCAGAAGTATAACTGTAAGACAGAGTTTCTGCATCAGTACAGCTGGGTGGGGAACATTATCACTGCTGGTCTGAATAAAGATCTACATGGATATATTAAGCAATCAAGATTGAACAATAAAACTCGCTAGAAGTGAGGAAAGAAAATGGAACAGAGAGTACGGAATGGGGACAGCGGGCACAGCAGGGAGGCAACATGCACCCAAATTAAACAGCAGCATCTGCAAATAATACTAATGGGGAGCTGGTATTAATTGCTGTGTGCCGCTGCGGGTCGGGCTTCTACGGCTGCCATCAGAAGGTCACCAGTTCATGTCCCATGACTGGCATAGTGATTCTCTTGATGGGCGCTTGAGCAAGGCCCTTAACCCTGATTGTCTCGTGTGAACTGATATTTACTTAGTTTTTCCTTAAAAATCTTAATAAAAAACAAACTTCAAGACTTGCTTTCATTGCAGACAAAAGAAGTTTTACTTCTGTTCCTGTTATTTTTACTTTTTCCCTGTACTCCGTACTACATTTGGAGACGGTTTGAACATGTGGATTGAATTGGAGCAGCTCTGCATCCAGACCCCACTGCGTTAATCGCTTTACTGTCACAGATTAAAGCGAGGACCGTGAACCTGGCACCCCATTTTTTAAAGTTCTAAAGAACAGTCGCATGTCGCCCGAGAAGCTCACACAGTTTGTGGTCCCCAGGGTTTTTTAGTCAATAAGTCAATGGCCAATTTCAGCATATTGTTGGCAGGGCAGTGGGTGAAGTGGGGACAGTGATGTAGCTGTTCTGATATATTAGCATGGCCCCAAAATAAACTGAAGCACAATAGAAATGGTCTGCAATAAACGTACTGCCTCCCAAGCCTGTTTGTAGTCGAATCATTAATTGTATTCAAACCCGCATCAAACCCGCTGGGCCCTTTTTCCCACCACCTAGCCTTCTGCCATTCTGTAAAGGTCAAAGTTCACAACAGCGTCAAATTAGAAAAACTCTAAAACCAAACCAAAACAAAAAAGAGGCTGACTTTTAAAGAGGGACGTGGGTGGTCTTTAACCTTTTTTGTGGGGAAAATTGAGAAAACTATAAATAAAATAAATCTCCACAGACTGACACACGTACAGCAACTTTCTATCAAAAATGGCCGACTGTCAGTGTTAATAGCAGGAAGGAGCAAAAGGTCCCGAATGTCATCTCCGGTTATCCCCTGAAAGTGCCTGGCTGCCTAAATCACACAGCGTGAGGGTGCTCCGGTACTCGGCCCACGTTTAAGGCCTGCTTTCCAAGAAGACGAGAAGATAGCTCTTTTGTTGTAATTTTTTCTTAAAACCTCTCAGGGAACGCAATGAAATGTTTTTGAAGCCGACTTCTCAGCTGCCCTGATACGTTTAATATTTTCCCCTCTGTGTGTCCAGGACATTTACAGTCGGCGTCAGAGTAGCGGGCCGGTCTAAGGGAGGCACTTTGAAGTGTTTGTGGTATCGCCACATCTGCAGGCAAGATGTTCGGACTGGGCGGGGGGGACGCAGTTTGTCGGTTTGTTCGTAACGTCATGTGACAATGAACAACAACTTTTAACTCTTTGCAGTGTGGCAGCGACGGTGACTTGAGCAAAGAAGCCCTTTAGCTCGGCTTAATATGGCTGCTGAAATTAGAAGTGAACATAATAAACAATAAAAATATTCTTGGCCATTATTTAAAAGCTAGTCAGGAGGATGGTGTCCGCTTGTCGCTGCGGGTAGCGACACAGACCGCCACAATAGCGTAAAAATGCTTCCTGTTGTGCAGGCTCACTGACAGCTTTGCCATTTAAGTTGCACGGCGTCTGTAAACGGCCTTGCCGTGGTTAATCTCATGTTATTCTCCTGTCACAGGC
This sequence comes from Petrocephalus sullivani, assembly GCA_026780845.1. Lineage (NCBI taxonomy): Eukaryota > Metazoa > Chordata > Actinopteri > Osteoglossiformes > Mormyridae > Petrocephalus > Petrocephalus sullivani. Next base: position 14,637,179 of record JAODKM010000032.1, on the reverse strand, counting down.
CAAGGTCTTGCTGACATGGCAAACCCTCTTAGTGAGGTGTGGGAATGCGCCCTCTTGTTCTGTGTCAAAATCACGTCTCACTACTTGGCGTGTGGCTCTCGCAAAACAGGCAGCATATTGGTGGACCGCCGGCCACCACTGTGATGCATCTCACGTAAAATGCGACTTTACACAAAACACATTGTGAGGGTCGTTTCAGGACTGCGCCAGTCAGCCTGTGAGTTTCAGCGGCTACAGAATACCAGGCTGCTGTCGGTTAGCTCGATAACCCAAAGGCACTGGAATTCTTGGCACTTTGTCAGAAACAATGAGTTTGCAAAACATGTTGTGTGTTTAAAAAGGTGATTTACGTTTTCTTGGCCCCATATATCATTTCACGTTTAAATGTACACATAAATCTTCCATCTCACAGAAAACAAATATCCTTTCACTCATTTAATCTTCCAGACTGAAAGGGACAACCCTGGCCTACATGATAGAAAATCTCATGAAAACATGCATCTTGTAAACAACCTCAAAAATCTACACAGGACTGTAATAGGTGCTCATTTTATTTTTATTGATTATAATTCAAAACACATATGAAAATTCTGAATGGAATACAAATTAGACCTGAAGCTGGACCAAATGCCAACGCATTGTGTGTTTGTATCCAGTAAATTTTCTTAACGAGTTTATTGCAAGGTTTTCAATGTTTCCCTTGTATACAAGGCGTTGAACACATCTGAACAATGTTCCACGGCCATAAACCACTTTGGTGTGGTCTTATAATTCACATCCTGTTTTCCTCTCAATGAATACGCAAAGTGCCTCATGTATGGCTGTCTGCGAGGCTCCGGAGCGCCTGCGGGCCCTTTCCTAAGCCGTGCCCCCGCGTGGGAGTCGGTGTTGCTGAGGGCCCCAGAAACATCTTGGCCATCGACCTCTTTCCAGGCACCCCCCCGTGAGCTTCAAATTGGTGCAGCGATCCTTTATGTTTTTGCACTGAACTGACCCAAAAACTGAATAATAAGCTGTTGGCATGAAAACCACAACTTGTCGTAAAGGACGCACCCTGTAGAGCGAAATGTGCTGCGCCTCCGCAGATCAAGAAGCAGGAAATACCTGCTATTTACACACACAAGCACACACACACACACGCATACATACACACACACACACACACACCCACACACACACATACACACACACACATACACACACACACACACACACACACACACACACACACACACACACACACACACACACACACACACACACACACACACACCCACACACACACATACACACACACACATACACACACAAGCACACACACACACACGCATACATACACACACACACACGCACACACACACACCCCTATAGATTTAATGGAACTGCTTGGTTTCTGCGTGCCTCCAACACCAAATCGCGCACTGCCAGGCTCCTTGGCTCCCTCCAAAAACATCGCCCGGTCCTTCTGACTCATTTGGGGGCTGAAGAAAAAAAAAATAAAATCTGGGAAGAATATCGGCCCGGTGGAAAATGATTCAGTGGGCATAACATGCATGTGTGAGCCATTTTGGCTCATTATTTCTGAATCTGAAAGGTTATGGAATTGAAAACAGCACGAGGAGTCATTCTTTGGAGTTTAAAATAAAAAAAGACCCTGAGTTGGGAAGGTGGTTCCACATGTCTGAGGCCTGAGAGCCCAGCTGAGGATATTACAGCAGCTGTTTCATTGCTAACTGAGTGGCTTACAGTTAAATGTAGCTTTGCTTAATTAAATGAGGTATCTGTTGTTCCAGTTTAGAATAAATGAATGCATGCACTTCCATGTGTAATCCCCCCGCACCCCCAATGCCAGCCACGGGCTCCGCTTTGGGACTCGCGAGGATTTACTGTCAACAAACAGCGGTGCTTTTTGGTTTTCCTCGCCGCTGGCGTGGTGGTTAAATCGGACAGGCATGCAGAAAATGCTCTTCCCATCACTGATGACACGCCTGGCGAGGACGGTGACCTCGGAGGCATGGTTGCATAAGACTCTCCGTGAGGATACGGGAGATCGCATCATTCCTCTGACCGCACACTCCGGATGGTACGGGCCTGCTTCACCCTGCATTCCCCGCCCACAAGCGACCTTCCTGGGTATCCGGGTGCCATGTGTCCTGGGGCTGTCCTGAGCCTCCGTGAAGCTTCAAGTGGATCACGAGGTCAAAGCCCTGTGGCAGGAACGTGCGGGATGATCCACTATGATCCCTGTCCAATTGCCCCAATTTTCTGCACCTCCAATTTACTTGAATCAGATGATAAATAATGTTGTTTGCCATTTTCTGAAAGTAATAGGAAAGAAAAAAATTTGAAAGCATCTGAATTAAAACAGTGTGTTCATAAGACTCTCATATGCATTTAAAGTTTTTATATAGCTGACGTTTCATAGCAGCCAGTACATGAAGTAATCATTTTAAAAGAATAGAATAGAATAGAATATCAATGTACATTTTCTCATCTGAAATTTATTTCTCCATGGTTATTTTTGGGAAGGGATGGCACTGTTTGCCTCACACCTTCGGGAGTTCCATCCATATTGTTTGGGGGTATCCTCTATGTCAGGGGTAGGTAACCCTGATGCTGCACTGCAGGTATCCAGTAGATTTTTTATCTGATCAGCTGCCTGTCCTGCTTTATGAGCTCCAGGTTCTTCTTGCAGTCCAAAGACAGGCCCAGGCAGTCCTTTAAGCACCGTTGGCATCCGCCTTGGGTGCCAGCTTCTGAGAGGGCGCTAACTTGCCAGCCGATTTCACTTTGCTTTGGATGGGAGGGGCGCTGGTGGTAACGTTCGCCTTGGGTGCCACATTAGCTTGGACCAGCCCTTGCCGTTAGGCTAATTGGTGTATCTAAATTGGTCATAATGTGGATGCATAAATGCGCTCAGGGCCGATTTTACTGGGTTGGGGGCCCCTGGGCTAAGTTAATTTTAGGGGCCCAACATGCAGCATAAAATGCTGTTATAACAACCAGAAAAACATTTTGAGGCCCCCTATAACTTGGGGTCCAGGGCTACAGCCCAGGTTAGCCTGTGCATAAATCCGGCCTTGTATGCATCCTACAAGCTAGCCTTCTGCCCTGTGCTGCCAGGCCCCGTGTGACCCTGAGTAGAATTAGCTATTGGAATACGTACCAGTAAATCTGAAACATGAAGAAAAAAATACATTGATAACAATTTTCTAGAGGCCAATTTTCTTGAGGTTCTAAAGTAATTTCATCAATGGAATGTAACATTAAGATTAAGGCAATGTAAACTGAAGGAAGACCAATGCAGGCAATTTGATTAGAATGACACAATAAACAATAATAAAAGAAAATAATATTTAAAAATTACAGCTGAATTTTAGTTGGAATGTACTGGAATAAAATTATATTATATTGGCTTCGACGTTTTGCCTTTGTGGATGCCATTGTGAATTATTTATAAAACTATACATGATAGTTCTATTTAACTGTTGACCACTGAGACCCATAAAATTAATCTAAATTGTCTTTTACTAACACACAGAAAAACACATAACATGGTATATTTATCATATTTTTGACTGCCCACTTATCCTGCCATAATCGATACGCGCTAAAACTGGAGGTATGCTGACCTCTGCATTTATACGACAGATGGAATTAATGTTAGTTTGGTTCATACATTTGTGATCTCCTGTCGCTGATGGTCAGGAACGGAGCTATGGTAAAATGATAGATGTGAGGTCGCTAAGCAGGCCTGAAAAGATTGATATGCTCTCGTCTCGTCACAGCATTCAGTGCAATTATGTAACATGGATTTAACACTGGGGAACTTTGAAGTTCAATTTCTGAGGACTGTCGACACCAAAAAGGAAAAAGAAGCTACAGGAAGAAATACAATATATTAGGTCACCCTTATTTGACTTTCAGAAAACCAGTGAGGTTTTCCCCAAACACATGGATGAAGTTTTACCCACTTCAGTATTTATAAAACACTCACTTGCAAAGTGTTTAAGAAGCCAGCCAGCTTCACTTAACTTCGATCACTCTGCAAGCGCTCGCACCGAATATCTGAGGAAACTACAAAATACGTTTATGCATATTGCTTCTGACATGCAGCAGTGAAAGCCTGCCTTGATAAAAAGGATCATTGTCTTCTAGACTGGTAACAATTGTACTCTTTAATCTAAATAGTCCATCTGAAAGTAATTTTCCCCGGCCGTGTGGTTTTTGATTGTTAGTTGAAACAATACGAATGAACATCGTAGCTATTTGAGATGATAATGAGATGTTTTTATATGGCAATATCTCAACTCAAGAATATATTAGAAGCATATATATATTAAAATATATACAGAAATGATGTCACTAAATTATATTTCTTAATGATTTCAGAAAATATATTCTAGCTTGTCAGCATATAAAATCCATCCTTACAGCTGTTGCCCTGGTCTGCTGTTTTTATGCAACATAAGAAACACTCTTGCACTTTCTTTGGAGAAAGTCCTCTAGCAGAAAGTAGAGCTCCCCAGAGCCACCTGCTCTATAATAGAGGTACACAGAAATGTGGCCAGTGCTATGTAATCTCATCTTTGTAGGGGCCATGCATTCATTTCAATGGGCATAACCCATGTTTTATCACATTGTGGGGATATTTGGTCAGAAAAGTAATCTAGTAGAGATTCCAAATCACGAGACTAAAAATCTAATCAGTAATGTCATCCTTCGGAATACTTGAATTTGATTACTACTGTACAGTAGGATTACTTCTATACATTTTGTTATTGGCTTCACAATAGGGCTACGGGATATAAACAATATATCGACTTATCGTATTTATCGTCACATAAAACTGAAACAATAAGAAACAGCCTGTGCCAACATAAAAAGAAAAACCCAGAACAAGATTGATTGAGATTGATTGAGTTAGCGGCGCACGCTACGTGATGCTGTCCATACGTGAGTATTTCATTGGAGATGCGCGCTCCCTCACAAGAAACCTGATGTTGGTCAAGACTTTTTCTTTTTGAAAAAGCTCACGTAGATATTCTGGGTGAACAAGGTAAAAAGACACTGGTGATGTACATGGCAGTACGAGTCCCACACATTTTTTTTATTATTTTTTTTTTTTTTACCCCTGTCGTGTCCGGCAGTTTAGCATGCAGGATGTTGGTCTGGATGCTTTATTGTGCCAACACTTTTATTTT
>JAODKM010000032.1:14576675-14592338 GCA_026780845.1 Petrocephalus sullivani | reverse complement strand
TGAGGCTGCGGCCATGTTAGAAGGGCCATATTGGGTGAGGCTGCGGCCATGTTAGAAGGGCCATATTGGGTGAGGCTGCGGCCATGTTAGAAGGGCCATATTGGGTGAGGCTGCGGCCATGTTAGAAGGGCCATATTGGGTGAGGCTACGGCCATGTTAGAAGGGCCACATTGGGTGAGGCTACGGCCATGCTACTGCACTTAGGCCTTGTTGTGGCAGGGACACACAGCAGCGTGTGAGGGGAGCTGCTTGCTGGTGGACTCTTTAAACTCCCCTGCTTTTAAAAAAACAACAAAGTAATATAGCATTTAAAGCAAATGCCTGTCTTGGAAGGGGCAGGCATCTTCAGTTATTGATCTCAGAATATTTATTTATTTATGAAAATGTTTGGTAATGTGGCAAAATAGATCCTGACTGTATGCCGTTGTATGGTGCCGACAGAGCTGCTCAGCACCAGCTAAAAATAACACCTTTCATCGCAGGAAGTGAGGCCTTCCGTTATTCTCTGCTCTGTGTGCTCACTGGCGCGAGATGGAGATTCTGTGGCTCTGGGTATGAGTGTAAAACCACGTTCCCAAGCTCTGCTACAGGCCCACATGTGAGGAGTCCTCTAGACCATTGTCATATGCTGCTTGCCCTCTCGGTTGCATCTTTATAGTAACAAAGTCCCTAAATCACCCATAATATTGTGATTGTCTGTCTGTGCATGTGCCCTATATTGAACTGGCATCCCATACTGCTGATAACTCACTGCACCCTGCCCCCACTGTGCCCTGCCTCACCCCGACCCGATCCTGCCCTGCCCTCACTGTGCCCTGCCCCCACTCGGCCACGCCCTGCCCTCACTGTGCCCTGCCCTCACTGTGCCCCGCCCCCACTCGGCCCCGCCCTGCCTCCACTGCGCCCTGCCCCCACTGCACCTTGCCCCCACTCGGCCCCATCCCACCCCCATCCATGCTGAGGTACCGTGGTTCTGGTGTCGGATGCAGTCTGTCAGGACATGGATGAAGGCGTTCTGCAGGTCTTTGCTCTGGAAGCAGAAGTAGGAGTCCCTGTGGTACGGCAGCCTCAGGAACACCGGGAACTTGCCCTGGGGGACGACCACTGCTGGGGGAGACTCCTCGCTCACACCTGCGGCTGGAAACCCGACAGACGCCTCCAGCTGAGAGAGGAGGCCTGGATTTGCCATTTCTGCGGACAGCATCAGCGTCTATACAGCCGAGTGAAGCCAAACCGACAGGAGAATGTGTGCTGAAAACTGAGGTCATTTGTAAAGGCCTGACATCTGAATACTAACATCCCGCAAAGACTTATTTTTGTACAGTCAGTGTAGTAAGAAAACAAATACTGTCCCTATGGACAAACTTTGGCCCCCTGCCCGGTGCTTTTTCGTTTTTTCCGTGGGCATACACCATAAGCGATGTGTGTTTATGTGTTGCACCAGGAAACGTGTTTCTCAGAGAGTGTTTAAACTCTCAGCCCTCAAATATTCACAGCCAACCTCATTATTGGGGCACCGGAGCCAGCAGGACGATGGTCCATTGAACAAATCTGGGAAAACGTGGGTCGCAGTGAGCTGTTCTACAAGCAACTGGGCTCCTATTCCTATGGATCAAGTAGCGCACTGCTACACAACCCACTAGCATGCAGTTCTGTAGTCTGCCACTAGGGGTAGCCTAGAAGGCACCATTCTTCCTGTGTTGTGTGTGTTTCCATCTTTGGACATCAAAGAAAGATGAGCTGAGCCTCTGTACCTGTGGTCAGAGTGTCGCTGGTTTGTGGCCGACCTAGGCAGAACAGCCTGAGCGAGGCCCTTATTCCCCAGCTCCAGGTGGCTGCCCTTCCCCGACCTGGGCAGAACAGCCTGAGCGAGGCCCTTATTCCCCAGCTCCAGGTGGCTGCCCTTCGCCACCAAGCTTACTCTCACATATATGTGTGTCTGTGTGTCATGGAGAGTAAGATGGGGTAGCCAAAAAGAGAATTTCCCCACAAGGAATCAATGACAAGTTGTTCTCTTAGCAAAAATACCAGAACCTTCCCTCCACCCCTTGAACCAGCCTTATGAGTACAGAGGAGGATGAGTAGGTGACCTCCTTGTGCTCAGCATTGCCTCGTGTTTCACTGGCACACTTACACTCACTGTTGGAATCTGGGAAGCACTTATCAAGCAGGGTCATGTACTTCTCCAGTGATGTCAGCACAGTGCCCCCTGCTGGCAGCAGCCTGTATCGTGGCGGCAATCCTTTCATTAAAGTCTAGAAGTGAAGAGACGGTGTTAAAGCATAGTCACATTGCAGCAAAGCAGGCTGCTTATAATGCTTGATTGCGCTCACCTCGTAGCTGTCATGGCACTCCAGACTGTAGTCACCCCGTATCACCACAAACCTCTCTTTCCACTTCCTGGTATCATCAAAATATAGGACCTTCTCAGCATATAAGGTCTCAGTGACCTGCGGAGGCTCCTGGTGGGAGGGGCAAGCCTGTTCAATCACACAGGCATGCTGCCTCCTGGTAGAATGACCACCAGACTGTCCATCATGTCATGTTAAAGCTGCTGATTGGTCAGTAGTTTAATGAGTGGGCCCAGGTTTCACCCCCCTTACCCTCTGTTTAAGGAGCTGTGTCTGGGCTTCCTTGTGCTGCTCCACCTCATCCTGCAGCCAGGTGAGGAAGGCCAGGGTGTGCTGCCGCTTGTAGTGGGCCTGGAAGGCCCGCAGGCCTGCATCCGCCTGGCCTGCAGCACCAGAAACGTGGTGGTTATGGCAGGGCAATGGGGGTGGGTTTGGGAGGGCAATGGGGGTGGGTTTGGGAGAGCACGCTGGGTCCCTGGGGGGCAGAGGCTTTTCGATACACAATTCCAGTGGTCTTGTGCTTTGGATTCCACTAGAATGAATACGGTCACACTTTAATTTTGTCTGAATTCTTGTTTATAAATATAAACATTTATAAATGCAACTCACTACCATGAGACACTTTTATTCCAGCTGTGAAAATATCACACTGGTACTCGCCCCCATTCGATTTCTCGTCTTGCGTTAAGTACACATGCGCTTGGAATTGGGAGGAACTTTCCACGTAGTCTCTGTTGACTCGCTGGGTTGTTTTTTCTGGAAGTGACAGTGTTACCAAGAAAAATAGAAAGAGTGGAATTTCACCATACTGGTAAGCGTCCACTTTGACAGAAATTCGTTTGGGTATCTTGTTGATTCGAGAGACCGCGTTACTGAGCATTCGCAGAGCCTCAGCTGAACCTAGTCCTCCGCAGAAGAATGATCAGGGGTCATTCACGACGTTTCGGAAGCAGTGGGCCAGCCAGTGAGGCAGAGGTTATATTTAGTTGTTATTTTTCCTGTTGTGCAGCTGCATATGGAGCCTGACGGCTTTTCCCCGCATTCTCCTTTGCACCTGCTTCTTTGAGTTGGCACAAACCTGTTAAGCATTTAATCAGAGTCAGTTAAAGGTAAAGTTGGGCCGTTCCACTAACTCAGCCCTAGGCAGTGAGACAATGGACAAAGAAAACAGGCAGAACTGATCTATCAACTTCTTCATTGGAGGGCAGAGAGAATGGGACAGTCATGAGAAAACTTCTCCCACTCCTCGTTGAGTGAACAAGTTTCATTCCAACGACTAGGACATTAAGCGGAATGGTCACTGAGTGAAAAGCACGGTAGCCTAGGCATGATCGAGATGGTGCTTACAATTTCACTTGAGCCTTCCATGATCAGTTTCTTAATCTTCATGAAGTTGTACTTTTTGCTTCAAAGAACTCACACACTCGTGCATGTGTTGTGCACGAAATTTGGTTGTAAACGCTCACATTGGGCGGAAAATGAATTTCTAATTAACATCGTATTTGCAAATGGTCAGAGGTAAAATCTAAATGAGGAGGGGTAGTTGTTCCATAGACATCTACTGCAGAACATGACCTCTTCTTCTGCAGTGTGCTTGGTAAATGCATCTGTAACGTCTGCAATGAGGAAAGATCATCAAATGCTCATCATCCTGTTAGTGCTACATTGTTGAAGGAAAATTCATCAGCAGGCTCTGCTTCAAAGCATGACAGCTGGCCAGAGCCCAAGAAGCACCCCCATGGAGCCCCCAGCCTTTTTGGCTGGCCCACCATAACCCCACTGCACTTCAGACATGACTCTGGATCGAGCTGCATTTTCGATTGGCAGTGAGTACAGACATCTACTAATCGCCCAAACTGGTCTCGAGGCACTGACCTTCCCTTGAGTATGAACAGGCATACTTTCCAAAGAAACAAGGAACAGGCTAAAAGCTTCACCACAGCCCTTAAGTCATGAGTTTCCACTCTGCCCAACATTAGTCTTTGTTTTCATTCTCAGTTGCATGATTGTAATTCCAGCTGTCCTGCCCTGATTGAGATGTAATTCAGTATGACTTGTAGGGTGACGTTCACTTGTAGTATCGGTGACGAATGAATACTTCAATATCTCTATGATGACATTCAGCCAGCTTTGTATGCACCGTTATGGATGTTATATATCCAGACATAATGGATCCTCTTCATTTAACTGACAGTCATTTGTGGGCACCCTTAACATTCATGAATCCATGACTAAGAACCAGAGTGCAGGAAAAGGGGCCTAATGTTAGCTAAACCACAAGGTGGCCCCGAGGAAAGTAAGATGGGGAAGTGGCTACGCTGTGGTGTAATGACAGCATTTGCCCCACAGGGGCACAAGGGACGCCAAAAAGGTGGAGACAGGTGGAGTGGGTGGGGTGCCGTACCCAAAGTGTAATCCTACACAGGACGGGTTTTGTACATATGGATAGTGGTTCTGAACTTGTACTCATTGTACTGCAGTAAGCCATCCCCAAGGGCTATGAAACATGCATTTTGAAAAGCAGTTTAAAAAAAGCATTGGTTAAAAAAGCGGCTTAATTTATCATTTTTTACCCTAAAAGAATAAAAAGAAAAAATATAATATAATTTTCATGATCTGATCTTTCATCTTAAAATGCAATACATGAAAAGTACTTTTACTATTTTTAAATTTATTATTAAGAAAATGATGACTGAGTAATATCTGCTAATGATGGCTTATGATTGACGTATGCCACCCTTGATAAATGTGGTCCTATGACATGTCACCATGGAGATGTTTGCATGCAGCCAGAACCAGATTATGTGATGAAGGAGATAGCTAGTCCACTGTTCTTTCTAAAACCTTTTGACAATGACAGATCCCAGATCAGTTTCCGTTTGTAGCCTTGTTTTATGGAGTCTTGGTTGTCAAGGCTGCAGATCCTTGAAGGTTGACCCCATATACGCCCTTGAGCATTTTTCAGTACTTTGGTAATCAACCACCCTGTAACTCAAAACATTTATAGGACACAAACATTACCAATGTCCCCAGCTTGACGTAGACTGTTCGAAATCCAGAGTTGGGGGCTTTCAACTGGCCACTGGCGATATTCTTCTTGTCAAATAGCAATTCTGGGATCCTGTGTTTTTATGCCAGTCCTTAATGTCCAGGAGCCATATTCCTTTACTTTCTCAGAAATGTGCCGTTATCCTTTTTCAAATGTGTGTGTGTGGGGGGTGGGGGGTGGAGTGGGCATCATTGTTTGGGTCTATTGTACGATGTATGCCACTGAAGTCTCAAATTCCGGTTCTCGTGTGTCTTGGGGCAGTGGGCTGGGGCCTGGGGCTGGGAGGGGGGGGAATCTACGCCAAACAAGTCCTATGCAATATTATCATTATCATGTAATAAAATAGGTCAGGAAGAGATCATCCTTTGTCCTGAGGTGTACGGAATGCAGACAGAATTTGCAGATATCGTGTGAGTCTCAATCATCTACATTTCTCTATAATTCTCTATAACTATAATTCAGAAGGCTCATGGAAATATATGGATTTGCTCAGGGCTGATTCTATCTCTCTTTTATAGTCAGATAGTGTGATGCTGGCAGTGTTTACAGCCTGTGGGTACATTGTCAGCAGCATATGGCTTTTACTGTATACCCAGTCTGCTTGTTCCTTCATTTGCTTTGCAGAGATTAAGCAGAGTGCCTGTTCCCACCCACCCCCCAGATTCTGGTGTGTTTTTATAATAATCATTTTATATAATTTTATAATTAAGATATTATACATTATATGCCTTAAAAACTCTACTAATTTCTTTGAAACGAGAAGCCAAAAAGTAGAGCATTATCACTTGGCCCACCACATGGCTCTGCATGGGTCCAAAGCAAAGGTTATTATTTCACATAAATATAAGCCCTGACAAGGCTTACATCCAGGATCCGACGTGCCTCACAGCTCACTTTCTTATGGCCTGATAATAGTTTTAATTTGGGGGTAATTGCTCCGCATTTACATCAATGTGTAATTACAGGATGTAGATAAAGCCTCAGGCTGCAGCAGGAACACAAACTGCGCTGGAGCCCAGAAAAGGTGTACGGTCACTAACCACGGCACATCGCTAAACAACCACCCACAAATGCAACATTACGCAGGACAAAGGGCGGACAAAGCCCAGACAGTACGGGATACATTCCTGTATATGTTGACAGTTAAACTAAATATCCATTACAGGATATTAAACATTTCAGCAAGAGAATCCGGATAAACCCTCCGGGAATTTGCCATTCAATCAAGCCTCGAGAGATGAACAAACAATGAATAAATTAAAGGGTAATGTTCCTATGATCAGCACACACAATAACAACAGCAGCGCTCTGATTATAAGCAGGGTCGCTTCCCAGAGGATGAGCTTCCGGAAATAGCCGTCGGCTTGCAGAGCATGTCTGCCGAGCTCCGTGGATATCCTGCCTGATGAGTGTGTGTTTTCACACGCCAGTGTGTCCCAGTTGCGTGTCTGCGGTTTCCCTTTGGAGTGTAAAGCCAGGATAGGGGTGTAGGGGGTGTAGGGGGGAGCACATGTCCTCAAAAACACAGATGTGGGGCCATAGACACTGTAGATTCATCAACTTGGAAAACACTTATCCTGGGGTGCTGCTGGAGATTTTGGGCCTTATGAAAGCATAGCATACTGGGCCCCCAAGCCGGACTTTCTACGGGGCCCCTGTCATTCGAGAGGTGCCCTCCTTTATAGCACCTCTGCATCCGGCTCCATTCTTTGGCACTTGTTTTTTTTTAATTATCTCTCATTTCTCTTTCTGTGACAAAAATAGCTCTTGTGGCCTGCTTGGATGACGACTTCCGACCCATGTTAGCCTAGGACCCTCAGAGAAGTTAATCTGCCCCTGAATATCTATAAATATATTAATCAATGTTTCACCAGTGCTTGCAAGTCACTTCAGTCTTTGTTAAGCAGCTAAAACAACCTTTAAAAACAGGCCTATTCCACTGATATCAACTGTCCTTCTAGTCGAATAACAAATGGTCCTTAGTTTCTCTTGGTTGAATGTACCTCGCCGTTTCAAGGGACACATAAACAGGTAACTGGAAATAGTCAACTGACAAACTTTTGGAGTCAGCAGAATTATGGGTAAATGCCTTCCATCTTACTTTTTGTGCCCTGTGAATATCTAGAAGGCAATTAATTCCAGGTCACAAATCTAGGGTAAAGTGTCATTTCCTCTACTGCACATAACTGAACCAAATAATCAAAATATGTATTACTTAGTTCTATTATTTTAGACCCTTACTTTATTGGCCATTCTTGTTTTTGTACTGGCTTTAAATTAATAACAGAAGCTTTTCCCCTCTGGTGGTTGAAGGGAATACTGTCCAATAGCTGTGTGCATGTAAAATGGTGCAGATGTGTTCCAAACCTCAGTAAGTGTGCAGGATCCCTATCACACATGGTTTCAATGCACTGGCTCTGTGTCTCACTCAGAGCCGCTGTCCTTAAATTGCCTGCTTACTGAGTGAAACCAGGAAAACCCGCCATGTATGCAATACCTCCTTCCAAAGAAAAAAGAATGCCACTGATCTGGGCCCAATTGCTCTAAAGATCAGTCTGGATTACACTGATAGGACCAGGTGCATTTTCGCACCATATAAACCTGAGGCTGCCATATGATTACTGCAGTCTTATGTGCATATGCAGCTCACAAGGTCTGTTTCACAGTCGGCTTTTCACTCTGTGGCCTATTTCCTGACACGATTTAAAACTTTCACTGCGACCTCGGGTATTGCCTGACCTGATTATGGTTAGTCTATGGCCTTGTGTGAATTCTTCTAAAGACACAGTTAAAGGCCGTTGAATTGTTCCTTTTTCTAAAAGCAGTGGAAAGTCACATCAATAAACATCCATAAATAATACGGTCCTTTAACAGGAAATGGTAAAGAGAATCACAGGGGAAGCATGAAGGTGCTTCAGGTAATTAAGGGCATAGGTTCAAGTCTGCCAGCCCCACTGCTGTAACTCTGAGCAGGTTCTTAACCTCAACCAACCTAAAAGTGGGGACATCTGTGGATTAACATAGACTAACAATCATTATTAGTCTATAATCTACTACACTATTACTCATAGTATAATAGCAGATACATAGTTTTCAATTGTTCAATTTATTTTCAAGTTTTTTTAAACAGAATGTATTTGAAATGATTCATTATAAAAAAAAACAAATCAAATTACTTCAACGGCTACATAAGATTTTCTGAATCCTTAGACTAACAGCTATTTGTTATCAAAAGACATCAGTCACATGCTTCTAGCTTCAGTCCAGTTCTGTTCCCATCCTGTACCTAACTGGAAAGAATCATGTGCCTAACCTTTCCTGACAGGTGTTTTTCAGTCTCCCAAACACCTAGATGTGGCGGCTTTCGACCGCATGATGGCCAGAACAGGGTCCAGTTCTGTTCCCATTCTGTACCTAACTGGAGACCTTTTCTGACAGATGTTTTTCAGTCTCCCAAACACCTAGATGTGGCGGCTTTTGACCTCTTAATGGCCAAAACAGGGTCCAGTTCTGTTCCCATCCTGTACCTAACTGGAGAGAATCATGAGCCTAACCTTTTCTGACAGGTGTTTTCAGTCTCCCAAACACCTAGATGTGGCGGCTTTCGACCTTTTAATGGCCAGAACAGGGTCCAGTTCTGTTCCCATCCTGTACCTAACTGGAGAGAATCATGAGCCTAACCTTTCCTGACAGGTGTTTTTCAGTCCAGTTCTGGCCAGACAAGGAGGCTGTGACATTGTGTTTGCTCTTTCCGACAGCCCCTGATTAGAGATCCGTGTAGCTCAGCCTAAGCTACCAGAGGCTACCTCTTTCTTATGTAATAAGCCACACAGTAATTTATATATTAATTGTACTCATGTCCCCTACGTGCCCAAATATCGATGGCTTTCGGGTGAAATGCTCTGTGCGAATCAGCAGAGCATATTTACATTATTAAAAAGCTCTGCCACTCATGCGTCATATCATTTTTTAATACACACTGACCTCTAGGTCATGTAATGACAATATTACCAATATCAATCATATCTAGTGTCTTTTTAGGTATAATTTTTATAAATATAGATGTGCTGGATTAACCATGCACAATCCACTCACATTCTACTCCCAGGCAGTAAGGCTACTCAACAGTTCTTTGGGTTATTAGTACAGACACTTCAAACATTTTGCAAATTTCTATTTTTTTCCTTACCATATCATCTTATTTTTAAGTTTTAATCTTTTATTTATCCTTTTACTTCTATAGGAAGCTCTCAGAGAAATGCATTTCATTTCCTGAATCTACTGCTGTATGCTGTACTGTTATGCATTTGATAAATAGATTTGATTTGATTAGGACCCCGAACACAATGTGAACTTTTAAAATGGTAAGTGGACAGTTTTGCATTACCAAATTCGGTGTCCTTTTGAGAGAGTAATGTTATTTTGAAATCGACTGACGTCGTCCCCTTGGGGTCGAGAGGGTCACAAGGACAAGGTTACACAAAGTACACCGTCACTGTGGAATGTAGGACAGGCATCTCCAGAATGCAATCAACAAAATAAGAAAAATTCCCAAAGTGTTATTCCATTCTCTAAGCCAAGGCTTCTCAAGCCAGTGCCTAGGGACCCCCAGACAGGCCCCCGGGGACTGAGCGGATCTGACAAACTGCGGGAGGCTGGGCCGGACCGTGTGGGGGTCCCCGGGGACTGAGCGGATCTGACAAACTGCTGGAGGCTGGGCTGGACCGTGTGGGGGTCCCCGGGGACTGAGCGGATCTGACAAACTGCGGGAGGCTGGGCTGGACCGTGTGGGGGTCTCCGGGGACTGAGCGGATCTGACAAACTGCGGGAGGCTGGGCTGGACCGTGTGGGGGTCCCTGGGGACTGAGGCGACAAAACCCCGCGTTAAGGGGATCTGACAAACTAGACATTCAAAAACCAAAAAGGTGGCTATTATGTGGCTATTATTTAAGCTTCTAGCAACAATCCAATGATGACACCTGAGCGACAGTTTTGAACTGATACTGTAAAAATAAATAAATATACTGAATATCATTGAAATCCTTTTTCCCTGTTTATAAGTCTGGTTTACAGAACTGCAGATGATGTGAATAAAGCCACAATTTTACCCATGTAGTTAAACTGTTAATCCAGTGGTTTGCCTGTTTATCTGATTATGCTGAGGTCCAAGACATGATGACATTCTTCTGGCCTGCCTGTCTGTTCCACCCATACCGTGACAGGCTCATGGGGACCCGGGCCAGTTCTCCGTGCCAAATACGCATCCAGCAAGAATCTCAGCTCTCAGCACAAGGGAATTCTCGGCTCCGATTGCATTTTTCACTTAAAAGTGGTTTCTTGCCAGTAATTTTATCCTTGCATGGACACTTTCATTGTATGTTTACTGTTACCAAAACTCAAAATAATTAGCTGGGAAACAATTTGACCTTTTCAAAGTGTAAACCATCAGCTTTTTCCAGGAAGTGGACTTTGTTTTATATGGCTTTTATTCCTAATCTCTTTTAAACCTTCTTTGTCTTGAAAAGAATCAACACCAGTGCCAATCCCTGGGATGAACAGGTTAAATGTGCAGGTGGCTTCCTACTAAACTGCGACAGGAAGAAAATATGGCTGTTAACGTTAGCTGTTCTCCATATTTGATTCATATTACGATTACTGTAAGGCTGTAGTGAGAATCACTATACTGTCAGGAAAACAGCCCTGCTACAGTTCTGTATCATAAGGTACAAACAACATTAATGTACCCACAATGGAACCACTGTGTTCCTTATAGTCCATTTTTGTACCCTAAAAGGTGTCTTTGCCTACAACTAGGGTATAATTGGCAGACCCTTGAGGCTACAGCCCCAGTGACAAGTGATTGTACCCTCAAAGGTACACATTGGTACTTTTATCTGACAGTGTATGACATCATAATCTGACTATTGAAATGTCTGTACTACAGTGTAATAGCTTGAGTAGATCACAGGGCACAGCGTGAATGCTCAGGGCTCCTATTAACTGTGTAGCTCAGACCTGCCAGGGGTGTTGTGCCAGTTTGCTGGAGGACTGACTCTTTTTATGGTTGCTGTGATGGAGCTTCTGAAATGTCCAAATATTTCCTATTTCTATTTTGTTTCAAACTAGTTGATTTATTCTTCTAATTACAAGTCAGTAAAACATTTAACAGTCACATGTAATAACTGTATGCTATTGCTGTTTGCAAACTTGCTTTTGATTGTAGGTGTGTTAGAAAACAGAAGAGGGCTTGCAGGAGGATCGTAGTCAATGCGTGTGACTCCCGCAAAGTGCTCACACTTGGCAGCTTTGGTAACTCTGGTCTGTGTAACAAACCAGGCTATTTAAATATAACAAAAAAACTATCCAAGACCAACTGAAGGTTCCAGTAAGACTTTAAAGCTTCACAATAACAGCAGCTTTACCCAAAATCTTCTGCTAAGCCCTTGTCAAAAAAAAAATGTTTCCATGGAAGTGAGGTACAGGATTGTCGCCCTAAACAAAGTGCCAGGAAAATGTGATTGTTTGAAGAATTTGCTTGCAGAAACATTAGGAAGTCCAGCAATTTGCATGCTGGCATCTTGGGCCTAAACAGTTACGTGCAGTTGCTAATCCAGGTAATTATGTACTGATGGGTAGAAGGCTGCTCCAAAGAGCTGGCTGCGCATTTGTTTGCTATAGCTGTTGACTGCATGTAGCATTTATGCATGTTTTATAATGCATGCTGACTGCATGTAGCATTTATGCATGTTTTATAATGCATGCTCGTTACATTTGCAAACGTGTTTTTAATAGAAGTTCACTGGCATTCTTATCTTGCACTGCTGTAGTATCTAAACTTCAGCGATTAACACGGTTCTCACAATAGTCTCCTCCTCATACACTGTAGCTACAAAGGACGAAGATGACAGCCCCCTAAAGAGGGGTCTTGGCCAGGAGAGGAAATGCGACTTGTTATGCAGCCGATGAAATACATGACATCACGCATCAGGGGAAACATCCACGATGCCGTTTTAATTAGGAGCACATTTATTTGCTTTCAGGGCACGATGTGTGTGCTTAGGTCTAGTTGCCAGAAAACTTCTGCGACGTGTATGGCGTTAAAACTCATTTTCCAACAGCTGTGTGACATTCCAGTGCATGAATCTGAGTAAACGTAATACTTTGAATATGAGGATTCTGTACTCCTCTTTAAATTTTCCATATGTCTTTAGACGTATTTAAAGCAAACCCTGAGCAGACAGAGCAATCTGCCAATCCTAACAATAACAGCTTGTTCCTTGTACCTTTTTTTATCCTTCTGGATACGCCCTCACGAGTGGGTGCCATCCGTGGCTTAGGATGCTCATTTAGACCTTCGTTTTGGAATTTCACAGAGAGTGCTCAGTATGCTGACTGTATGCTTTAGATGGCGCAGTTTAAATACGCCATACCCCAGTGGAGCTCAACAGACTAGCCCAGGAAACCTGGGATGCCGAAACCACAAGGCACCAATTCAGCGCACCGCGGCGGAAATCCTTAACTTTCAGCTCCTGGGCGCCTCATTCATGGGACGCCGGGCTGTGCTTCAACGGGGCTCTGTCCGATGCTGTGAAGCACGGGCTGGACTCACCAAGCAAAGTCAGATGTGTGGCCAATACTCCGTGGGTGTGACGTGCCTTTATAAAAATGAATTACTCACACACACACACGGCCCTGGGAGTCACACTGCACTCCCAGCACACAGACACTGCCAGCTGGGAAGGCTCCATCCTCATTACCGACTCACAATTGGACTGACTAAGCTCCACGGCATCTCCAAAGCGGTGAGGAGACACCAGGAGCACGGGTCACCCACTGAAAGGCAATTAATTACAGCTCTGCATGACGAAAACTGAACAACTAAAGCATACGACCTGTCACAGAAGCCAAGAATTTCACTGCATATCAGTTACATTTATATTTCTCTAAAAATTATTCCAGATGTACAGTTTGATAGATTTCTATCAGATCTCTGCTTCTGATGCTCTATATTGAGGACTCCGATGAGACTTTTAGATCACGCGGCTTAAATCTGATACCGTTCCACTTTCTGTAACGAAATAACTTTGTCTTGGGGCAGATCTGCTGGATATTAGCTTGTGGAGAGTATTAAGGCCCCGTGTGATCATGCCCCAGTCCGTATTACCCCGGTCCCCGCTTTTCGCCCCGAACTTCCCTAAATCCGAGGCATCCGATAGGCGCCGGATACCCGTCGTGTTAATAACTAAACGGAGAATCGGACACAGCCTCTAGTAAGGCTATAGAAAAAGTTTAGAATTGAAAGAACGAAGAGGGGTTGATTTGGTGAAAAATACTGATTGAGAAATAATAGCGAAATGCCAGTTTCCATGCAGAACCGAAATGAAACCTTGGCATTTACTCCGGGATGGATCACAGACTGACATCGCATTGAGGCGACATAAAAACACACATTTTTACATTCTTTAAAAGTGGTCCGGTGGACTAACTCCGGTTGAAGTAAAGTGTATAGTCTTTATAGTTATAGTTTTGTTTTTTACTACCCATAACAAGAACAATACATATAAATATATATGTTATACATTATGACAAATAAAACAAGTATGGTGAAAACTTAATGCGAATAATTACCTCGGATATAGTTGGTTTTATTTTCATCCAGCAGACTGGAGGAGGACACTCCCATAGTAAAAATCGGTTCGGGAAAAAGCTCCCGTGCTGTTTTTCTCGAATCAAGTGTTTCTTCTGTTGAGGGCGTCTAACTGCAATCTGCCGCCCAGTGCCTGTCATTAAATGATGGGAGGCGGTGAGGTGCGGGACGCCAGCCTCCCCGCGCGCTTCCACCCCCCCCCGCGCGCTTCCAGCCCCCGGCCGCCCGTCGGCAGCCCCTCCATGCCCACAAATGCTTCATAAAAAGCTTTTATCGTCATGATGAAATCTTCTGGTATTTGGTGGATCAGATACACCGAAACCGCAGAACTTCCCAACTACCCGTGAAGAACAGCCTGCTGTACAATTGGAGTTTTTACACTTTTGGAATTAATGTTGGGAATTGTGGTTAATTACACGCAATTTCCCAGAGAGAGCATTAAAAACAGCCTACATTAGACGTATGCTTATTATACCATGTCTGTTAATTTATTTTTATTATTATTATTTCAATAATAATATTTGTTGTAATAATATTTTATTTTGTATTATTACTTTTACCTATGATACATTTACATTACAGTTTCTTGGGTCATTATTTTTGTTGTTATATTATTTTTGAGGTCTGTTATATTTAATGAGTAGTATATATGTTTGCATGAAAGTACAGACGAACTAGAAGAGGAGCGGCCTCATGTGACTCGGGCCGTTCCGACACCGATACCGCTTCGGAGCGCCGGGCGCGGGCGCGACGGGGCCGCGTGCGCGCGTGCGCCTTTCCCGAGCTGCACCGCGCCGTGCGCGCGCCCGTACGCGCCGCCGCCGGTCGCCATATTGAGCCCGCAGAGAGGTGCGCTGCAGCGTGTCGGCGCCGCACGAAATGTAAGTACGCGGTCCCCATCCGCGCTTCGCGGCCGAGTTTGGGTCCGGGTTCGGCGCATGGCTCGGCCAGCGAGTCTCTCGTTTCGGCGGTGGGCGATTGTTCCAGTTTAGCTACGATCGGACCGCGGCCGTGCTCTTATTTACCAAGCCGCGACATACCCTTGTAGGTTCGGCCACCGTCGCTAGATCAATTATTGTTTTTCTTTTCAATAGATGACAGCATGCATTTTTAAAGAAGCCTGGTAGGATCTGTGTGCCCTCCTTTGGTGAAGGCGATCGCATTGTCGGCTGGGGCTTGCCGTTTGCGAGAGGAAGCTTGAATGCATTATTTTTTTCTTTCTCCTTTTTTTTTGCACCGCCGTGTCTCGTACAGATGTAGCCCCGATGCCAGGCGCACAAAGGCGGCGGGAGTGCGAACGCCAAGCGCCCGCACGGCCAAAGATTCGCGCAGAAGCGCCATTATAACCGGATTTTCCACATTTGCATTTGCGGAAAACGCATGTTAGGGGTCGGTGTTAGCGTGTTTGTATCCGAGCAGGGACTGGGGCGATGGGGACCGAGCGGGGACTGGGGTGACGGGGACCGAGCGGGGACTGTGGTGACGGAGACCGAGCGGGGACTGTGGTGACGGGGACCGAGCGGGGACCGAGCGGGGGCTGGGGCGACGGAGACCGAGCGGGGACTGTGGTGACGGGGACCGAGGGGGGACTGGGGCGACGGGGACAGAGCGGGGAC
>JAODKM010000032.1:14548859-14560960 GCA_026780845.1 Petrocephalus sullivani | reverse complement strand
TAAAACTTGGACCTGCGACTCCCCCACGTATCAGCTGTGAGTCTCTGCTCATCCACGGACCCGGCGGAGAAGGCTATCCAACATATTCCAAAACCAGTTATTATAATATCATTATAAAGTATGACCAAATACTGCAATGTTATATGGGCAATGTCTATATGTTATGCCTTTTGAAGTACCATAATCTAAAATTATATAGAATTACATCGTAGATTATTATTGTTACTTTTTAACTTACGACAATTAAGTTTGAAAATGTAAAGTAGCCATTTGTGGTCAGTATTCAAGTGCATCGTTAAAGTTTATAGCTGGTTCATCGTGATTATAGAGAGAGGAACCCATGCTGTATAAGACAATTATGTCTTTTTATATTAAACATAATAATAATTCATAAAATTAATTAAGTTACATAAAAATAATTAATAATATATCCAACTTGGGTTAAAAATCAAGATATTCAAATAAGACACCTGAACAAAAGGGTTTAAGCAACTCTAGATGAGAATATAGTAGTAGTCCAGACACTGAAAGGCGTCGGTTGCTGCTGCGCAGTCATAACGCGCGCCGCAGCCGCGCAATTACAGCGCAGCCCGCAGCACCGTAGGCGACAAAATATCACGTGACCCCACCTCCCGTGTTACCCGTATGTATGTCCTTAGCCGCTGTGGAGTCAGTTAGTTTAAACTATATTGGGTTTGCTGTCCATTAGTTTTCTTATAAACCTTTAAATACTTCAGATTTGACAATCGGGTCGGTATGAATACAGTTTGCTATCATAATCAGCTGATGAATTAGCCTGACAGAAAATGGCAGACAGCTAGTTAGCTAAGTGACTAGCTGAGCAGTTAGCTAATGCCGAGTTAGGGGACGTCATCGCGTGACGAGTTAGTTGCTACTTTACATTTTCGGGCAAATATTACCAGCTACCTGAAAGAGCTAGGTGTCGTAGCAAATATCTGCACGTTTGTCCGAAGCCGCCTTATTCCGCACACTGTGTGTGTGCGCGATGCCGAACAGTGTCCTGTAGAATAACGCACCTTATTGTTATTGCTATATTAACATGTTAAGGCTCTTAGTTATTGTTTCTTAGGGAATTGTTTACAAAATGAAGAAAACTTCCAAAAAGAAGAAGCAAAAGGCGAAAAATGTGTCACCTTCATCTTTTAAGGAAGATGACTTGGTAAACCGATCACGAGTTTGTTTTGCCAAGGGTCGCCATACATCCCCATTTTCTGCACTTGCCTTCTTCTTTGGGACCTAAAATGCCCGAAATGTCTGTGATTCTGCTCTGTTTCATGTTGGAATACTTTCTGTGTGCATGGTCGCCTTACTCTGGCTCCTGCCCCAGGTGCTCCGTTTATGGTCACCTTAGTTCTGCAGGCATGTTTCAGTCTTAGTGGGAATAAATATTTACACCCCTTTGGCTCTACCCCAATACTCTGCAACATCACACAGTGCTTTTTGGTGCTTGTGGTGGAAGATAATAAGCAGAATCTGAAATATTTAATTATACTCATAATGTTATGTTTATGCCTTTCAGTCTTCCTACATGAAGGCCCACACCAAAATGAAAAATAAAGCCAGTGAAGAGGAGTGCCAGAGCACCAGTCAGCTCAGGTGAGCTTGTCAGAGTGACAGTAGTAACGGTAGAGGTTTTATATTCAGACATAAGACAAAGCATGGTGAGCCAATACAGAGACAAGCTGGCCAGTGATACCCACATCTACTGGAGGTTTGTGAACAGCACTGTGAATAATGTAGTACACTGCCTTCGCAACATGGTGAGGTTTTACAGTCACCAAAACTCGCCTTTCACACTCCTGGGCTAGCTGTTCACTGCCCAGATTTTTTGTTGACCCAGATAACTTGTCGGATTTATGCTACCCCAGTTTAAATGGGCTTTATCTTTATTCCTTTACATTTAGCTCTGACTGCCTTAAATCTGACAAGTCATCTTGCTAACCCAAAAATCCAGCTTTGGGATACAGGCTTCTGGTTGCAGACTAGCCATGTAATGTGGCGGGGCCTGACCTCGTGCTGTACAAGGTGGATTTTGAGCGTAGCGCTATTTGGTTGGCAAGCATTAGCAGGAAGGACCCAGAGAGATTACGCACTGCATGTTTTACTAGCTGTGTCATTTTTTTTCTGGAGTTACAAAATACCTCGTAAGCGCTTCTTAAAACAAATGAGTAGGTACAAAAGATGCATACTGACCATATGGGATGGGGAGATTCCACGTCCTCATGTGACTCATGCCTGCAGAAATGTGTATCTGCTCTCTTCCCATGGGCAGAAATTGCATAACTTTACATTTATTTAGCAGATACTTTTGTGGCTTTCAGTGAGATTAATTACACATTACAAACAACTTTAAGCTGCATTAATTTGCACTTATGTTCCCTTTGCTTGGAAACTCAAGTCATGGCTGCCGCTGACCTTAATATAGGTCGGCTTTGTTTATTGTTTCTTGAATAATTGTGGTAGAAAATTTGAGAATGGGACAGAGCCTAGAGGAGAAGTGCATGATGGGATTGTGGTCATGTCTTGACTTGTATGTCCACGCCCAGGCTGGAAAATGGAGAAAGGTGAGGCTGCAGCATGGGAAAGAACATCGTGGAAATGAATAGAGAGCATGTGACCCAGATCCTGCATGGGTGGGGAATAATATATATGCTGATCTCAGTTTGTCCCCCACACATGGTACAAATATGTCTGTATGAGTATGATATTAATAACATGGGGAAGCAAAAGTTTGAGAGAGGAGGAGGACTGAGGAAAGTCGATGCGTGATAGACCGGCAGAGTTAAGCATGATGCATACCCCAATAGCCAGGGGTCTATAAAAGTCACTTTGTGAGGGGAGGAGGTTTCTCTGGGGGCTTCCTGGGGGACCTGCTCCTGCACAAGAATTCAATTAAGAAATAATCTTTGCTTACAGGGTGTCTCTTTCAGGCTGTCTTTTCTTTGTCCAAAACTGATCAACTTCAATGTGATGCAAACGATAACATTTCATTCAATAGTATAAAAATGACTAACCCATATGTTTGTGTCATTAAACAGGTGCCTGCATGATGAGGACCAAAGCGATCTGTCACAGGACAGTCCTTCCTTACTGAGTACCAGTGGGGATAACAGAGTGTACAAAAAGGCAGTTTACAGACTGGGGAGACAGAGCCTATGGCAGAGTGGAGAGAGGGGCTCGAGGCGCGGTGCCCTGGCTGACCTGAGCGAGTCAGCCAGCCTCTCTGGGAGTCGCTCATCTGAGTCACTTCCGTCTGGGCCCCATTCATCCGCGCGCTCGAGCGAGCAACTTAGGGAACTCTGCAAGAGTCACACTAGCGGGGAATCTTCCTCCAGCACCTTCAGCCACCCGGAAAGTGGCCGGAAACCGCAAAGGCGCAATCTGAAGAGGAGATGTGGATCAGAGCCGGAAAGCCCAAGTCCCCAGGATCAGAGAAAGGGAGTCGGCGATTCCAGCAGGGACTCGTCACGGCGGCAGCCAGATACCTACAGGACTTTAGCCTTCCCATTCGGGGGCAAGAAGACCCCAGAGCCGTCAGCGAGCAGCCGAGACAAGACGCCATGCTTGGAACCCATCAGATTCAAAATACAGAAGAAGACCAAGTTGGTGCATGTTAGTGGTGTGATCTGCGATCGGCCCTTAAGCAGAGATGAGAGCAGACACATCAAAACCAGCCCTGGAGCCTCAGAATCTAAATGGTCCCCTTATAGGGACAGAACAGTAGCCAAACATCCATTTCTGGGTGTCAAAGATACAGAAAAGAAATGCGCAGAAGTTGGTCCATCCCCACGGGGGGCACGTAAGGGAAGCCCCCCTCATCCGGAAGTGGCAAAAAGAGCAAGCAACCCTCAGGCACGGGTAGGAGGCTACCGGTGGCTGACCTTCCCGTCTCCTGTAGCTGAGCACGACTCATGCTTGGTTACTCTTCACCTTTTGTGAACAGCTTTCTGTATTCTTTTGAGTCATGCCTTTATTCATACGTGTGTTTGTCATGTGCTTTTCTGCAGAAGGAAGTTCACATTGTTTTGCCTGGGACCGCTGAAGCCTTCAGGAATGATCAGGAGGTACTAACAGCAATACTAATAGTACTGTGATGTAAGGCTGCACTGTATATGATTTCAGCATTGTCATCGCAATCTGCATGTGTGCAATAATCATATGTGCAAATTATATCAATGTGCAAATTGTATCAGTCGCATCATGGCACAACTTTTTTGCTGCTTGATGCAAAAGGAAAATTCACACTGTTCTCAGTTTCCATGACTAATCTGCAAGAGAAGTCTGTTTCATACAGTTTAGTACAGTATGAGGGATTTTGGATACAGAGTTTGTGTGTGTCAACTTATCTGACACATACTGTTGGTAATAAGTTCTGTTTCTGTAGTTTATTTAGAGTAAATGTAATCTTTTCTGGTTAATAATTATCGCAGAATTAATCACGAACATTTTGAATGTCGTGATGTGCACATTTTTTTCAGTATTACACCAGCTTACTGTGATGGGTTGGCCTGCCATCCTGCACCCATAGCTTATGGGATAAGCTCCAAACCCCTGTGACCCTCCATAGGACAAACGGTTATAGAAAATAGATGGATGGATAATAATATTAATCAGTATCATCATCATCATCATACAGTATTACTGAAAATAATGCCGTAATTACATGCATGTCCTTGTGTGTGCCCTGCGGCGTGTGTCCTTGTGTGTGCCCTGCGGCGTGTGTCCTTGTGTGTGCCCTGCGCCGTGTGTGTGTCCTTGTGTGTGCCCTGCGGCGTGTGTGTCCTTGTGTGTGCCCTGCGCCGTGTGTCCTTGTGTGTGCCCTGCGGCGTGTGTGTCCTTGTGTGTGCCCTGCGCTGTGTGTGTCCCTGTGTGTGCCCACTAGCATCCTCAGTGCTGTGAATGTGCTCAGACTCAGGTGGAGGAGGAGCTGCACCGAGCTCGGACTCAGAATGAGCTGCGGGTCAGCATGGTGGAGCGCTATGGGGCGCTCACCTCCATGGACATCGACCTGGCGGACGAGGCCACCACTTCATCTTCCAGTGAGATCCCTTCTAATGCTGAGTCGTTCACTTTTCACTATCGGCACTTTGCTGCGATTCCCATGCTCTTCCACAGATAAGCATGTTTATGGTTTAAGCCCCATTCTTGGGTATGTCCTGTAGTTCTGAGCTTGTCCCTTTTCTTTGCAAATGTGTTCCTGAAATGGCAAATAAAGAGGAAATCCGGCAGGAGCTGCTCATCGTCCTTGACACCAACATCCTCCTCAGCCACCTGGACTTTGTCAAGAAAATGAAATCGCTTGGCCTTGGAGGTACATGGCTTTAGGCTTGTGCCTAGTGCTTCACGGACAGCAGAAGTACTCAGCTGAAGTTAAGAAACCATTGAATCGTTGACACCATTTACTGTATTGTTGAAGATGTCCCAGACATTGCACTCTAAGATATCTGGAGGCATTTTTTCGTGATTTGAGCCGAGTTTCGGTTCAATTTCAGTTTGTGGCCTTCTGTGGTCCTCTTCTCCAGGAGAACATGGCTGCCCCTCCTTGCATTCATAGTGAAACGCGCTTCTCCCCCCCCCAAGCTCTAGGATTCCCCATGATCCTGATCCCCTGGGTGGTCCTGCAGGAGCTGGATGCACTGAAGAACGGAAAGCTGTCTCAGAGGGTGGCGGCCAAGGCGGTCCCCGCCGTCCACTACATCTACACCTGCTTGAAGAAGCAGGAGCCACGGCTATGGGGCCAGTCCATGCAGCAGGCCGCCAAGACAGCCTGTGAGTGCTACGTCCTCCTCCATGCCTAGCTGCCTTCTTTGGCCTGGGGCTCTTAGCCTGTGCTCTTTATAATAATATTCATGAACATTTCTCTTGTTACTGTTGTGTCATTGGTACCATTGGTACTATAAATCCGACAAGTTATCTGGGTCAATTGCTTAATGGTCACAATGATAAGTTTTAAGTACCTTAGCATGTCACAATTGGACTTGATACTGTGTGATGTGCAGTCGCTGATTCACAATCATGAGGGTTGGGCAGGAGATCTCCGTCAATCCTTATGCATTCTTAACCTCTCATAAGTCATAATAACCCACTAGCCAGAACGATAAAGTTAAAAGTCTGTTTGGGTCAATTGCAGTCGGCTTGCTGATGTAGTACGCAGGTGCTGGCTAAGTTGCGTACTCGTTGGTATAGTACATTCTCCAACACTGCCGCTGTTTCGACCTCAAGGACCAAAGTTGCCCCATATCACGTGTTAATAAATTAAATATAAACTTAACGTAAAGCTGTCAGTAAAATAAACAGGCTGCATATAACTGACCCAAAATAAAATGTTAATAAGTAGAATGTGACCTTTTTTGGTCTCTTCCACCCTATAAATTCCTTCCTCTTGTGTAGTGTCAATCAGCTGTTTGACCATTGATGCAATGATGCGTGATGGTGCAGTCTTGATGATGCAACTTTAAAATAAATTATGAATTGTAAAATATTGTTCACATTTAGCGTGATCATATAACCAACATGTTTTATTAGATTATTAATGTATATTTAGCTCCATAGCGACATGTTTTATTGATTATTATGTAGTGTACTGAAATGTCGGTGAACCCAAAACTGAGGGTTGTACTGAAACATTAATTTTGTTTACTGTTTCATGTTTTAGTAAACACGAAAGACCACTTTGAAAAGAAAGGGTTAACATTGCTGGTCTGCAAACTGTTATGGCCTTTTCTGCTAATAATGTTCCTTTGCTCTTTGTCTGTATGCCGTTTGCTTAATTTAAATTTATTTTTCGCATTTAAAATCTACACTTAATGTGAATGCGAGTCTCATTTTGAATAAATTGTGTACATAGTTCCCCATGTGTATGTATAGCATATACTATAGGCCTATGAAGTACAATTTGAAAAAGGTAGGTTTCCATTTGGAAATATGCAAATACAAGTGTTACTGATTCATGATTTCATTATTGTACAAAATAATTGTGATCATTATGTGAAATGTCATTGAGCACCTCTAGTTTGCAGTGTGCTGTAATGGGCCAGAAGGCTTGATGTAGAGGTTTCATAACACCCGGAGTAGGAATGTGTCCTATAGAGGGTAGCAGCTGCTTGTTTGTGTTGGTTGCTGTTGAGATATTTTTTAGCCTATTGGTTGAGACTTTTTTCCATGTCTAAGTTGCTTGTATTCAGTATCACAGTTAAGTGCTAATTTGGTGCGAGCTGCATGCTAACTAGGAGATCATCCCCAGAAAGCACTGCACTTTCTGTTAGTTGCAGTTGTCTCTTTATTGTCAATTTCTAAGCAAACGGCACTGTACTGTACACTTTTCACGTCAAATTCCCTTGTCATTTTCTATATAGACATTTTTTGTAATGTGGAAGAAAACGGAAGACTGAGGAATGTCGATTTACAGCGCTAGACTGCAGAGGCCCTGTCTGCCGTAAAGTGATTTATTCTGCCTTTATTAGAGGTCTCCTCTCCTCCCAGACTCCCTCGCCTTCCTGGCCTTGGCTACTGCGATAAGGGGTGCCGCTCTCCTCCCCAGCCTTGGCCGGTCAGACAGGGAGAACCACTTTGTTTTAACTTTGGCCCAGGTGCAACTAAAGAGAGAATGTTCTGCTAAGTGTAAGGCAATAGTATCTTTGAATTATGCAGTAATCCGACTCCTCCTTAAGGCCTTATAACGGCCTTGAGATGGCTCTCATCTGTGCTCACTGCCTCAGCACTTACTGAAGTGTCTGTGTCCTGCTCAAGCAGTAAAGGGGAGATTGCATGCAGCACTGAACTACCGTTATTTCTTAGTCCAAGTAGAAAATAAAATATTCTTTTCGTATAAGAACCAAGTCTCCACTTGAAATATCTACCACAGTATATACAAACCATGTAAATTATGCCCCAGTATCTACAAAGTTATTACTGCAATGGGAGCACTGTGTTTTGGACCCATTATTAAATAAAATAACAGCACTGAAAATTTTAAAGTTACTGCGAAGAACACAACATTCCACAGGCTGAAAGACTGCAAATATGTGAGTGGGGCTCATTTGATGAGACTTTTAATATTAAAGATATAGTATGCATTTACACTGATTAATATCCATGTATGAGTTTATGCGTTTTTGTATTGTTTTTGGCTTACACGTTGTCTGTTTCTGCGATCTTTCGGCAAGCTCCAAAAATATTCACATTTGACTGTTCATGGCCAGCTCGCAGATAACGCGCGAATCTGCAGGAGCCACCATACATAACATGAATAGGATTTTCACCAGGAGAGGGCGTCATTTCTTAGAATGTCTGCAATGTTAATAGCAAACTGGGAGTGGGTAGCAAAGAATCGTTTCACTGTAAAAGCCACAATATAATGTAAATGGTGGGCACAGAAACTGATATAGCAGGTGTCAATAATAGGATCAGGAAAATACTAACTTTAATTTTTGTGACTCTTATATATAAGGCACAAATGAAAAATACTGTCTGGTGCCACCACAGAGCCAGTACTCAGATTGAGGGTGTGAGCAAAGCAGTATTACTTTGGATGCATGGGGGGGAAATTGTGTAATGACAAACGGAGCTTAAAAATGTCACTTTCAGGTGGAGCTTTTCCTCAGGTGCTTCCCATTACAAACAGAGCCCAAAGTGCCCTTTAAACGTGGTTATTCATGAGAAACAGTGGCACCTTCATCAGGGCGGGAAATATGGAGGATAGAGCAGAAGTGGTGATATGTATCCCTGGGGAGATAATTCACATCAAACTCCATTTGCCTGAGTAAGCAGAGAGAAGAAGGGAGAGGCTTCAGCAGACTGACGTCACCCAGGTCCCTCTAAACACGTCACCTTTTTGAATACATCTGTAACGCATGAATAGAGATGTTACGATTACTCGATTTAAACGCGATTACTCGACTATTAAACAGCATCAATTAAAATTTTCCTGCTCGATTTCTCTGCAATATGGCAGAAGGAACATGGCAGAAGGAACATGGTGCAGATCAGTTTGCTTCATTTACTTTCTATGATTCCTCTGTCTAAAAATGGCTATTCATCTCTAAAATAAAAATTAACCCCCCTCATTTACCTGCATAATCTTACAGAATACCGTACGGATTAACCATATATTGATTGTTTTTAGTGAACATATTGTGTTTTGAGTAGGGCTGAACGATATTTGATATTTTTGCATCATTTTAAGAATTTAAGCTTGACTATATAGCCAAATAGTACTTGTATACCAACACTGACTGTTTTTCAGTGTGTTGTGTTACCCTGAGCTGTGCCAACACACATTAAGCAGCCCCGACAGTCACTTGCCTTTGCTCAATACAGCCTCTGTGAAAAACAAAATATTTCTGTACAGCAGCAGACGAATGTCTTTTCCTGGCCAGTTCTTGTTCACTTTTCTCCTTTTGGTTCATTTTGTTTAATTTCTCACGAACGCGCCGCATCGTCTGCGACTAAGTCAAACAGCAAGGACGAGAATGATCCTGACTGCCCCAGGGAGCTCATGCAAAAGCAGCAACTTAAGACTGAGTTTTTTAACTTACACTGTATAATTTTACATGGGGACCAAAAATGTTTTAGCGCAAAGTATTGATGGTTTGAACCCAGCAGGCTAATGCGGTCCATGCGATGTGACAGTTGCATGTGCATGAAATGCGTCGTTAAAGCCCGTTATGGCGGCACAGTGGTGCAGTGGGTAGCGCTTTGGTGGTACTCAGCCACTTTGTGTATGTTTGCAATGTGTTATATTATATTCCATTAAAAGCAATGTATTATATTATATAGATTATGAATGATTACTCGATGAATCGTCAGATTAATCGGTAGATTACTTGATTATTGATATAATATCTATAGTGACAGCCCTACTATTTGCCACCTTCTGGTATTATCCATCCATTTTCTAATCTAGTACCAGGCCATTGGCTTGGGGCTGGATCCTGTTCTAGGCACCTTAAAGGCAGGGGAGGCACACAGACACATACGAGGGTCATATATCCATTAGTACTATGGGGTTTTGAACCTGTAACCTTCTGAGCAGAGGCTTAAAGTTCTGACTTGGAGAGCCACACACCACCCATGAATTAAAATCATGCATCACTGTGGAAATGTTTTCTAATGTCCCCTTAAAAGATAAATGCATGACAATGTTAGATGTCTGCAGTGGTGGCTAGAGAGAGGGTAGAGTATCCCCTGAAGCGAGCCAGAGCTTTCGTACTGTGCGACTGCTCTGTTGACATGAAAGTGAATGAGTCCCTGGAGAAGGCGAGGTCAGTTAAGGTAAGACGACCTTGTAATAAAGCTACTCTCCTTGCTTTCAGATACGCTCAATGCAGAGAACAATGATGACCGTGTGCTGCAGTGCTGCCTGCAGTACCAGGATTTATACCCAGAGGGCACTCTAATTCTGTGCACGTGAGTTTTGGTCTTGGTCTAATACCACTGTAATGTTCTGTGCTCATTAGCATTGTTTAAAATGAAGGTGAGTGGCTTTTATGCCTGAACTGTGTGTCCTTTAACAAGGCTAGAGGCTTTCTGTATGCCGGTCTTTTGTTAATGGCTTGCAAGCGTTGAGTCATTTTTTTTTTCCCATCCTGGTATTTAATTGTGTGCCATGCAGCAATGACAAGAACCTGTGCAGCAAAGCCATACTGAGCGGCGTCCGAGCACTAAGCAAGGAAGACCTGGTGTCCCAGGCAGAGGTGCTGAAATGCGGCATGCGAGCGGGTGGCAGTCCGAGCCCCTGGCACCCCTGGCCTGCAGAAAAAGGTCAGGGATGGCAATTTGCCACCAGTCTGCGGCGCTCCCAG
Source organism: Petrocephalus sullivani (assembly GCA_026780845.1). Lineage (NCBI taxonomy): Eukaryota > Metazoa > Chordata > Actinopteri > Osteoglossiformes > Mormyridae > Petrocephalus > Petrocephalus sullivani. Next base: position 14,550,137 of record JAODKM010000032.1, on the reverse strand, counting down.
CTCATTAAAAGAAGAGAGATCCCCGTATTATGGGACACACACTGATTCACTAGGTGAATTCGAATTATTTCCGTAGTTATATTAGTTATTCTCTCAGTTTAAATATCAGTTTTGGCTTTTGAATAGTAAAGCCCCAAGATTTCATAATGTTTTTAATCAAGTGTTTTTGATATTTGTTTATGTAAAAGTGTACAGAATTCTAATTCTAAATGTCTTCACCTTAGGCTTAGGTGTAATCTGTTTTCTCATACCACCATACCTTCCATACATTTGACCCTGGTATACGGTATATGACGATATGTAGAAAACAAACCTATATCATGTATGCTGATGTAAACCGCAGAATCAGAGAGCCTAAACGAGCTCATCAGTGTCGAAGCTGAGATAACCCTTCATTTACTGGCACCACTCCACTTCTTCACTGTCCTGTATTCCCCCCAAGGGTGTGTGGGAAACGTAGCTAACCAATCTACTAACAGTAGCATAAATGCAAATACATCAGAACTAGGACAAGATTGCTGTGTATTATATTAAATATTAGTCCTCCGTACAAGTGGTCACCATAAGAAAATTATTTCTTTACTACTTCCAAATAATTCTTCTGCTGCCTAAGATTTAATTACATTCATTTAAAATTTGTATTTTTCATCATTAAAAAAAAAAAAAAGTCGGAATTTCTGTTTCAGATAACTTCATTCATATTCATAAACCTGTGCTCTACAATACAATACAATACAATACAATCTCTGTATCAATTTAATAGACTGAGGAGTGTTTGTATTTTTGACTGTATTAAAACAAATACTTTTGCTATCTCTAAATTCCCGGGTATACGGTAATGCCGTTATATCACCCATGCCTTCCGGGGTATACCGTAATACCACTATATTACACAAGCCTTCCGGGGTATACCATAGTATCATTATATCGCCCACGGCTTCTGGGGTATACCGTGATACGGTTATGTCGCCCACGCCTTTTGGGTTATACTGTAATACCGTTATATCGCCCATGCTTTTTGGGGTATACCATAATACTGTTATATCGGCCACGCCTTCCGGGGTATACCGTAGTACTGTTATGTCGCCCACGCCTACCGGGGTATACTGTAATGCTGTTATATCGCCCACGCCTTCCGGGGTATACCATAATACTGTTATATCGGCCACGCCTTCCGGGGTATACTGTAATGCTGTTATATCACCCACGCCTTCCGGGGTATACCGTAATACTGTTATATCGGCCACGCCTTCCGGGGTATACCATAATACTGTTATA
>JAODKM010000032.1:14519743-14534289 GCA_026780845.1 Petrocephalus sullivani | reverse complement strand
GACTAATGAAAATGTATTCGACCAAGCCCTCTTCATATCGACTAACGTTTAGTCGACTATTTGGGGGCAGCCCTACATATAATGATGTTTCTTTTCCAAGCACAATGTCCAGGTGGGATGGGCTCGTAGCAGAATGAGCACAAGAGCTCACTTTTCTTTGAGACCCTTCAGGGGGACAGTGGTTCCATCAGCTTGGCTTTCGCCCCCCTTGTACGCCCCCCTCCCTCGAAGATGAATGTGCTTGTATTCTCCTGCAAGCCGCTGGTTGTGTTTTTTTTGTGGTTCCTCCCTGTCATGGCTGCTGTCTGCCAGGGGAGGGGGTGGCTGGCGGTGTTTGGGGTTTGGGGGGCTGTGTGTCCCGGCTCAGCTGACACGTGAGCAGCACATCAGCATCTCCCATTTCTGACACGTGCTGCATCATTGCAGGGAGAAGCTACACTTGGGAGGGATCCAGCTAGAAGATCTGGCGAACAAACTGGAGAGATGTGCCTCTTCCATGGGCTATGGGACTACAGGCAGCTCCTGGACATGATGCTGGTGCACACCAGGAGACCCCCTGCCCCCCCCAGCACGTACCTTGTGGTAGTCAAAATTAATTTTGATTAATTTTAATTAATTTTGACTACCACAACCTCATTTACCAGTCTGCATCTTCTGCTTTCTTTGGCTGGCAGTCATGCATTCTAACAGCATTATTCACTGCAACTTTATTCAACTTATGTGCCGAAAGTTACAGTAAAGGCATGCATTGCAATGCGAGAGCGTGACTTTCTTCTGTGGTAATTTAGCTCCTGTGTGGTCTATGCACAGCAAAAGGTCTGGTGGTTTGGACGCGTGCCATGGACTTTTTTCAGGGATTGTTTACATCAGTATTTTTGTAAATGTTCCCTTTTCACGGTCAAAGAGAGGTTGATTCTTCTTACTAGTTTTTAAATATTTTATTTTTACACTAAACTGCTGTAAAATGTACTGCAAAACTATTTCTGCAATTGTTACATTATTTTTTCCTGGATTTTCCTCTAGTATTTTGTTTAGAGGACAGGCTCATTCTGAAACCCTGATCTTCCATGCTCTGAGGACAATGGACCAACAGGAGAAGGGCTTTGCAGACGAAACGGCTGCCAAACTCAAGCTGACTTCATGTAAAGATGAGATATGCCGTACCAACTAGTTACCCTGGTATGACTCCTGTGCATGCCTGGCATTCCTACATGTCCAAAATGGCTTTAGTGTGGCTGTAGTGTCACCTATGTGCGGTGAGGAGCTGAGCAGCCTTTTGATGTCACCGGTCATGTGGCTTTTTTATATTTATTCATATTCAAAACTGTACAATATCTGTAAATGAAAAGAAAATGTCTTTTTTTGGTAGTTCCAAACCGTATTTTTCTCTAGGTTTGTGGGTATGTAAAGTAATATTCAGTGATGCATTTCATCAGAAACTGTGTAATATTTAGAAATGTTCTGTACATGAAGGCATGTGCAGTGTTTATACTTTGTAACTAATGCTCATGTGCTGTAAATGGAGTGCTGCCATGTCTTCTGTAATTGCAGACTTAAACATTAAACAATTTAACCCTACATGTATCTGCTCCTCTGTAACCTTTCAGCCAAAGGAGCATTCAAGTTATACCTTAGCTATTTTAAGTCAAGCTGTCATTTCCTCCAGGACCTGGGAATTAATTCGAATGGCCCCATGGTTTGGGTGTCCCAGTTATCACCCCAAAGAGACGACCTGTCATACAGTAAAACCCACAGCCTCCTTGTGTGGGTACAAATACTTTATTAAGAAATGTCATAAGTTTTTTTCAATAGGAAATGAAAGCAGCTTCTTAATAGTTAGATCTGAGCACTCATGAACACCTGTGCTGAAGACCCAGCAGATAGAGCCGCCTTTGGGCAAGAGTAGCGCTCAGACTGGCAGAGGTTCATATGAAGACTTATAACCAGTGGCTGGTGCCCATGCTATCATTTGGTAATGTGCACAACAGTGTATAAAAAAATTGTATATACAAGAAATGGCCAACTATAGCACAGTAGTGGTAAAGAGAACCAGGTAATGTTAATGACCATAATACTTAAGGCTTTAGATGCAAATGTGCAGTAAAATTATGGAGGAGAGAGGTTAGAGAAACTGATAAGCCATGGTTGTTATGGTATACCAGGAGGGAGCTGGAAACTGCTCTTTTAAGACAAAAGTAGAAGAAGAAAAAAAAAAACACAGCAAAAATATGCAGTATTCACAGACTGCTACGGTTGTTCTTTCCAGCACACCAGGCCTCCCTTTCCATTCCCATCCAGAACGTCACAAAGCCTACTTAGATGGCATCAGGAGCATCTATGCAGGGCCTCCACTCGTTGGCAGCCAGGTCATACATTTCCATGGAGCTGAGGAAGTCATTGCCATCGAAGCCGCCCACCGCAGAAATGGCTCCTCCCAGCACGGCCACTCCCGCGTTGCTACGCGCTGACGTCAAGCCGCCCGTCACCTTCCACTCGCTCTTTGCCGGGTCGTAGACCTCCACGCAGCGCAAGGCATGGGAGCCATCGAACCCGCCCACCACATACAGCTTTCCTGTGGAAATGCCCAACAGAATTCAGCATACAAAAAAAAAAATCTGTATTAAATATATAAAAAAAAGTCACCTTCTGAAATCCAACAAAAGCAGTAAAAAAACAATTAGCTGCCATAGTCGTGCTACCAGTCATTTATTCCATTAACGGCACGCACACCTCTACACACCTTCGTAGGCGGCCACTCCGGCCCCACGCCGAGCTACATTCATGGACGCTATCAGAGTCCAGCTGTTGTTTTCAGGGTTGTAACGCTCTACCGTGTTCAGGCAGTTCCAGGATTCTGCTCCTCCAACTACGTACATGAAGTTCTCCAGCTCACACACAGCTGCCTGATGTCTCCCTGGAGGGGATTAAGACTTGGATAACTTTGGTTCTGTTCGATGCCCTAGGACACAGCCAGGTCTCTTGCGAGACTTCATACTTACGGATGTTGAGGGGGGCACAGCTAGTCCAGGTCTTGGTGACAGGGTCAAAGACATCACAGTTATTCAGGCTTTTCTGTCCACTGGGGTCAGATCCTCCCACCACATAGAGCTTGTTGTTCAGAGCACAAACACCTGGGAGCCCAAGTCTACATTAGCGAGGAAACTACGCAAACCAACGGCCCCTATATCACTGGGATGGTCCTGTGCTTACCTGCATTACACCGGTTGGTCCTGAGCTCTGGTACTCGAGTCCACTCGTCTGTTTGCGGGTCATACATCTCCCCGCAGCTCAGCTCATCCGAGTGGCCGTTGGAACCACCCATAACGTAAAGCTGACCCTACCAGATGGAAGAGGAGGAACCCTCGGTCAAAGACTCCGGATTGGCGCTCAACCAGCAATTGACTGAATGCATTAGGCTGTTAGCCTCTGAGCTAGATACCTATATACCAAGAGTAGACGACATACCATCAGTACCGCCATCTGGAACCGTGCTCTGGGCATTCGCATGGGTGCCAGGAAGGACCAGCTGCCTGTCAAAGGATCATAACACTCCACCGTCCGCAAGCACTCCTCCCTGTTGTACCCACCTGAACATACAACGACAATAAATAAGTCTTCCAGCAGTCTCATCTCCTCCTTCAAAACTTTACCACCATACCAGGTTTTGGGGTAAGTCATAGCTCAAGTCCTACGGTACGAAAACTCCGCCAAGGCATCTTACGAGGTTTACCTGCGGCAATAAGGCTGCCATTCAGCCCTGCGGTGCCGAGGCCACAGCGGGCATAACGCATGGGCGGCAGCAGTCTGTCCTCCAGCTCATCCGGTCGCGTCTCGAAACTCATGCTCTTGGGGAGGCAAGGCGTGCCAGAGGGGGAAGCCTGGGGACTGGTGCGGCCATGCAGGATGACGACGCTCAGCAGTCCGTCCAGCACAGCCAGGCACAGGTATGCATTATCTAAAGCACAAGAGGACAAGAGGGTATGGCCAATCGTCCACCACCGTCAGCTCTTAGAAACTACATGTCAATGGCAATGCCCACTTACTGGAAGTCCACTCCGAGGCGATGTACTTCCACTCATGCCCGAGATGACCGACGGACCGAGGAGACAGACTTCCAGGGGAGCCAGGGGTCATCTGCCAGTGGTCATTCTCCCGTGGAGGCCTCTTCTGCAGACCCACAAGGGCGATAAGACTCAACTGGACCCAACAGAACTAACACCATGGGACAAGCAAACCATTTTTCACTCTACAGATTGTTACCCAAGAGGATCATAACACAACAATAATGTTTGATCTAGACAAGAGTGATTTTTTTTGGGGGGGGGGGGTGCAGCAACAATTATAAACTATTTAAATGCAAAGATCTATTTTTTTTGGGGGGGGGGTGACAAATTAAACCAATTTAAATATTGGGGGTACATGGCCACCCCACCCCCCAGTTTCTGTGCTCCTGCTCGCCCTCTGGTTCTGTACCTGCACAAACTGGACGTGGTCATCGCTGGAAAAGCCCTCAGCCTGCCCTTCAAACAAACTGCCGTCATGCAGCCTGCGCTCTGCTGAGTAGTGCAGAGTTTGCACCTGCAAGACAGTATAAGTGCATTGCATGTGGCTGTTTCTATGGCAACAGAGAACCTGGAACCTGGAAGCACCTTCCCCTGGTGCCTGACCTGGAATGAGGAGAAGAACGTAGTTTCTGCAGGTATCAGGCGTTGCTGAAGGAAAAGGTCTTTAAGTCTGGCAAACAAGAATAAATTACATGGCATCGGGCCACTAGCAAAGCAACCCTTGGCTGGCAAAGGGATTGTGGTTCAAATGGATCCCAGCCAGCCTCAGTATCTCGGGCACCCCACAGGACTCAGAATGGAGCCATCATTCTTCATCCGAGCATCCTCACTGTTCAGTGTTTGAAGGTCAAGAGGGAAACTGGCTCATAAAGATATAACTGATGACTCATCAGTATCAGACCGCTCTGTAAAACAGAGCTCAGGAAGTGCGTTTCCACACCGTAGCCAGACAAGACATGCATGCGGGGGGAGGGGGCAGACAGGAACTGCATGGCCAATAGCCAAGGTCGTGAATTTGCTGGACCAACGGGAAATCGAAGGCTGTCGGGATGTGGCTCCACATATGAAGTGTCGTTTACAACCATATCTCATCTTGAGAAGGAAACTGGTGTGTTTCTGGTATTTTTTCCAATCTTTGCTCACACCCCCTCCCCCACCTGAATGTTTTGAGTGCATCAATGCATCCCAAAGCATGCACGCATGCATTCCAAATAAGACAATGCACTCACAGCGCAAACCGCCAGGGATTTAAGGAAACGGGGGTAACGTGCCAGTAAGGGACAAACGCAGCAGAAGGCTAACTGACTACTGTCTCCGCCCGCTTTTCTGATAACAGATGAGAACGCGGCAGCACCACGGTCGAGAACTGAGGCTGCTTTCACAGGACTCGTTACCCTGGAGGATTCGGACTTGCCTTTCTTCAGTCTTGCAAATTCTCCTGCTGTTAATAAACCTAGGGGAAGATAGATCAACGAGGAGGAAGACCCATTAGAATGAAGCTCTCGTATGGGACAAGAACCTGTACAATGAAAGCAGCTTTGTTGACTAGGTACAGAGATGCTGGCCATTAAGCGATGGTCATTGTGAAGAGGGATTGCTTTGGAAAAACAAATTAAAATCCTTCTAGTTTTTCTGCCAGGCAGAAGCCGGCTGGAGTCCAAAACCGAGAAGCGGAGACCAAAGAGCCCGTTTCTGCTCACCTGGACAAACCCCGACAAGAAATGTGCCATGTAAAGGTCTGTAAATTGTGTGGTAGGTGCCATTCTTTAGGCTAAAGCTTCAAAATAAAGAAAAAAAAAAAAAAACAATCCCAGACCAGAACTGTGCCTCAGGGGCAATCCACCCACAAGCTCCCCATGAACGACAGTTATGCTGTAAATGTCATGAAACCAGCCACTGGCCTCAATACTGACCTCCTCCATCAGAGTCTCCAGCTGCTCCTCGTTCTCCCACAAGGTCCGCTGAAGCCAGCGGATCAGCTTGGAGTACAGTTTACCATTGCTGGGCAGGCTCTGGTTGTCTTCCAGAATTACCTCCAGCTACAGAACATGGGACAGACGGTTCCTGAGGTGGCCTCTTATAGCGAGCAAATCCAGAGTACTGCACAAGCAGTGTGGGATGTCCGAGTACCTTGAGTCGGGGAAGTTTGAGGAAGTCGTCCTGATCCAAAATCTCCATCAGGTGGTCGTGGATGTACTCATCGATCCTGCTCAAGAGGTGGCCGTCTCCCATGCAGCTGGCGAAGACGCGATTGGAGATCGCGCTTTGGGAGTCCATTTTTGACAGCAGGTAGTCCCCACATATCTGAAAGAGTGCCACAACTGACTACAGCCGAACACCCTCGATTTGACCAGAGATGGCACACGCACAAAAAAAGAATAGCAGCGCTCAAGTGCTAATGAAGCACATTTGAAACGTGAATTAAGCACTACAAAGCTGGCATCAGCTAGAGACGAGTCATACCTGTTTCACCCTTTCCATCTTGAACCTTTTCGCGGCAGAGTAGACATCTCTAACCTGCTCCTTATCGGCCTTCAGCCTGAGTGGAAGGTGAGAACAGGTTCACACTCGAACCGCCTCCACAAATAGCCCAGCTGACAGGAAAGACCAGAACGGGGCCTGATTCTTGGCACTGCTAGCCACACCTACTGGGCTGTATAGGCATAACTGAGCAGAATCTCCACGGCCTCAGGCTCCAGGTCCTCAAAGGTCACGTGGGCGACCCCACTGGGTTCGGTACTGCTACTGAAGAGCTCAAACAAGTACGGGCTGCAGCAGGCCAAGACAGCCCGATGGGCCATGAGCTCACGGCCACAGACCTGTCCACAGGGCCAGAAAACAGTCAGTGGTGTGTGTGTGTATTACGCCGTATCCCCACAACATGATAAAAACCTGTTATTTTGGTCCCCAGAAGGATAACCTCAATTGTCTAAATAACTGACTACAATCAAATAAATAAATAAATAAATAAATGAATGAATGAATGAATGAATGAATGAATGAATGAATGTTTTGTATTTTTTTATAAGTTTGGTTACTTATGGTTAAGTTTAGGGCTGGGCATAGATTAGGGTTGTCATTGTTGGGATTAGGGTTTTTTCCATAGAAATGAATGTATTCATATTTTTTGGGGACGGTCCAAACGGGTGTGCGTGCGTGTGTGTATGTGTGTGTGCGTGCGTGTGTGTATGTGTGTGTGTGTGTGCGTGCGTGTGTGTATGTGTGTGTGTGTGTGTGTGTGTATGTGTGTGTGTGCGTGCGTGCGTGCGTGTATGTATGTGTGTGTGTGCGTGTGTGTGTGTATGTGTGTGCGTGCGTGCGTGCGTGTGTGTGTGTGTGTGTGCTGGGGAGGTTCAGAGAGGCTGATCTAGAACCACAAGATGATTCAGAAAATAACTCAGATGTTTTGGATGTTCTATGGAAAAGCTGGGGAATGTCAGGAAAGACTAACCAAAACTGCCTACTAGTCCTGTGAAACTTATGTCTAGAAAAACCACGTGTCCTAAAAAAATCTGCCAGTTGCATGGCAGGTTGAAATATGCTATTCTTCTGGAGGACATTAAAACAGTCACAGAAAGTACAAAACACCCCATACCAAAAAAATCATTATTTGTTTTCCAAAAATCGATAGTGCTTAAAAAGAGTTCTCATTACAGTTCAAAGATGGCGTACCTGCAGCCTTACGTCACAGAACTGGCCACTCTTGCGAAGGGTATTCATCTTCGCCACGGTGGAGTCGAGGAAGCTGTCGTCCTCAAATATCAAATATCCATTGGGGATCATTTTTGTGAGCCTTTTGTATTAAGCCCTAAGGAACGAGAGAAAACAAGCATATTTTCATTACATTTTGGCTGACTGAGTCTGCCTAGAAATACCAGGCTAATTAACTTAAGGCTCGCCGAAACGGCACGCGGAGTACATCGAGGAATTTGCCACACACACATTACTTCAATTTACCGAATAAAGAAGAGCTTATGCTTACGGCAGATGAATCACAAGACGTTCCTGAGCTGCTAAACCAGTAGATGGAGGAATCCAGTCAAGGGCTTGGGCGTAGTAGCGTGTGGAAGCACACACCTCCAGGACTGGGACGAGTGGATCCCGTTGGCTATAGAGGAGATTTCTTTCTGTGAAGATCATGCATCATAACCTGCAGGAGAGAAACAAGATCTGGGTTTCCCTGTTCCGATAAGGCGGCACTGTATCCCGTGGACACGGCCACATTCCTTACAAATTCCTAAAACAGTAGGCCAATAAGAAGCCCAAATCCAGCTAGCTAACAGATGTGCTGTTCTCAAACTCTCAGAGATGATGCACTAATCTTGGCCAAATTGACTATAGTGGCATGGACCCAGTGTGCCCTTCCCCCCATTCTGTTATAATAATACACACAATGCCACGAGTTATCCTAAAATCACCACAGACACACTGCACATGGGCTGATAGTACAATATATTCTATATATAATATATAGACACCATGATGGGAGGGGGAGGGGGGAGAGGGGATTTCCTATCCCTGCCCAATCATCAGGGGTGAATCACCGAGGGTTTTCCATAGCTTTCCCTCCACTTCCGAAGTAAAAGAAACCACAACCACATCAAGGCAGAAGAGTTGCTAAAGTTTTTGGGAAAGGGCCTCATTTAGGCAATACCTACATCCTAAAAACCGGGAAGCTCGATTCTGACCTGCAGCAAATTACCATTATAAGATCTACACACCTGCACCACACTATTCAGCAGTCAACAATAAATCACGCCAATAAACACTCACTCTGGTCCAGAACATGAGGCTGCTACACAGAAACTTGAACAGCAACCAAATGAATCACAGTGTGCTGCCCTTTAGTCAATAGTTGGACAAAATTTGAAAGGTGGGTAAAAACTTTAAAGACCTTTGCGGAGTGTTCTGGATTGCTGGGCTGGACGTGTGGGAACTGAAAGCCAGGCACACGTCATTGGAGGACGGTGCCTAACCAGGAAGTACATTGCGAAATAGTTTTAAAAATAATTTTATTGAGGATGATTACAGCAGGAGGCTGCTGGTGGTGTGGTTCACACATGCACATGTCGATCCATGCTTTGCATGTGGCGTGTGTTCGTAATTCAGCGTGTGCTATGGGGTGACACATGTACTGCAGAGTTTAGAGCAACCATCCGAAACAGGTACAGTATCACATCAGGCAGTGGTAGAAGACCCCATCATAATCACGTATAAGTAGTGGAAAAGTCAATTTCACTCAGGAAAATGTTTGTGCGTAAAGGGTAAGTGTCGATGTTTGAAATTTGAAGAAACCTTGTATATTTATGCCAAGTCAACATTTGATGAGCAGGTGAACCAGTTCTTAAGCCACAAAACCCCACCCAAGACAGGCAACAGAACTGAGAACAAACAAACAAAAAACACTGGTGACTAATGTACAGAAGATAAAAAGGTACCATCTATATTTAGGATTTTATTCAACATAAAATTGTAGGAACTCTCATAATGAAACTCCCGGGTTTGTCCGTAAAATTGGGAGCATCCTAAAAAGAATTGGGACACAATTGCTTAAAGCAAGATCTTAAACAAAGAAAGTCAATTTTAAGTGAACTTGTCGATCTATGTCCAAAAATCTGCTATTTTGTTCCCAAGCCCTAATAAACGTATAGTAAGGGAGGGGAACTTCCTCATCAGACTGGAGCTGGAGGCGCGGATGGCGAGTGAGAGGCAACCCGAGCCTTCAGGTGCGATAGGCGTGGAAAAGGGATCCGGGTCCACCTGGGAACGGGGGCGCTGCAAGCGTTACGACACCCCCACTTTTGCTGAAACACGATTCCATCCCCAATTACTTTTGGTCAGTGTGATGTGCTTAACCCTAATTTACCACTTTTGTCAGATTAAAACGATCCTAAAATATGCACTGCTACGGGAACAAGAGCGACCTGAACCGGAACCCTGGTCGGGGAGGAACAAAAACACACGCGCGCAGACTTAGGCAATACACATAGGTCCGTTAGTTTGATTGAATCACCATTCGGCCAATCACAGCAAAGGCATCAGTGACGCCATGACCTCTTCGAAGTGAGTAAGATGGCAACGTGCCGTCCTGTTGGATTTGGGAAGAAAGTGCGGCGACACGCGTGCAGTGAGGTTCGTGGCAGGTGAGGCATTTTCATAACAAAAATAAATAATAATACGGAGTATTATAGTGAACTTTAATAATCCCGTGGGCTCACGCACGCCCCCTGCAGTGAGGCAGAGGTACTGGCTGCCTCACCTCCTGCTTTTTCGCTGCGGTTTTGTATCAGATTAGCAGAACTAAGTTCGTTATACACGAACGCGAAATAAATTATATATTCTATGGAAAGTGAGAGCATATAATATAGGTGTGCACAAACATTACACTGGTGACAGTGAGAAAGCAGAAAGCGCGCGCTCGGCGCGGGCAGTGACGCAGCGCGCGCCATGACGTTCCTCTCTGTCTGTTTATAGCACAGAGCAGTAGACAAATATTAATATTTTATAAAAAATGTTTTACTTCTCATGATGAAAGGTGAGAAAGTGATATCTGAAACTGCATCGCGCTAAATTAGTAAGGCACAATTCACAACGTACGCCGTGACGTCAGCATTTCCCACGTAATGCAGGGCGAGGGCTAGACGGGGTGCAGCATCCCCATGGCCCATGGCACTGCACCTAACGTTATAACGTTATCGCTAGGGGGTAACTTACCGCGTACGTTAGGCAAGTGCCGCCGTGTTTCTCTTTTTATTTCAGTCTGTCTCCTGCAGCATCATATGTTCCTATCGCACAGCTGTGTCTTGAAGCAATCATTCTCTTTTTGTCATGCAATATTAGGATGCAGAGAAGGAAAAGGCGAGGCGAGAGAGACTCCTTTTATTTCCATAGTGTAGATGTAAATGAAATGTAGAAAAGCAGGAAGTTATATATAATTGGCCGTGGTTATAAATAACAGTATAATTTGGCTGTGATAAATTCAAGGGGAGTTTTACTTCCCCATCCAAGAACCGCCCCCCCCCCCCTTACACACACACACACACACACTTTTAAGAAGCCTGATACGCCCCTGCAGCCGGGACCTCTGCCCCTAGTCATTTCCTAATCTGATCAGCCACCATTAGCGTAACGAGCTTGTCAGGCAGGACGTGGCTGTTCCTTCAGCGCCGCTAACAAACACGTGGGAAACTCGGAAGTAGCGCTGCGTCCCACACAGGATCCTTCGCAGCAGCTGGAAAACACGCAGATTGTCAGTCTGCAGCTACACCGCGAATCCGAGACAAAGCCCGGCAGATAGAACGGCTCAGCGCGTAAACGGACGCGTACGTGTGCCCGAGCCGCCGGGCAGGATAAGCGTGCGGACGGACGCGTACGTGTGCCCGAGCCGCTAGGCAGGATAAGCGTACGGACGGACGGACGGACTGCGCGTAAGGATTTCCTGACAAATGCACGTTCGGGCGGACATCGGTGCAGCGTGTTGCCATCTATAAAAAGCAGTGATGGTGCGAGGCATGGGATACGCACCAAAGAAGGAGGCGGTTTGCCAGATAATCACAATAAATAACATTCAGGCTTTTACTCTGACATGGCAGCCTTCCTGCGGGGGAACAGCACTGTGCTTTTTGTAAAAGGTAGCCCTAAACAATGTCTGCTATGACATCTAGGCATAAAGCTGTCTTCGGCGCTTTTCACTCGACTATTGCACCTACGCATTCTAACGTATGACCCTTATATTGGTCGCACTGCGGCTCTCCATCGTACAATAATAAATAACAGGATTATCAGGTTCACTACGAAGAAAATACTGTAATGTGATACAGCAAAACTCTGTCGAATAATCAGAACAATAGGCTAGAACTGCATAAATGTCATTCATTTGACTTACCTTTTCTATATGACAGAAAATGACAAGCGACATATTTAACGCGGATGCAGCTTTCTCGGGACGTGGGCAGTTCTGGGATAAGCCGGCGTGAAACAGCCCCTCCGGGCTGCGCTGTCCCTTCCTCTCACCCAGCTACCGACTCCCCTTCCAGGCCCGTGTCCACGCTGTTTCTAAGGTGTCTGCACCAGGAGAACAGGCGGCGTGCTCCTTTCAAAGCGCAGGGACGCGCCACATGCTGCCCGCGTCATCACACACCCCAATGGGCGTAAGTGCACGGGGCGGGGCGACTTAGAAAGGGGCGGGGATAGTGAAGTTGGGCGGGGCGAGTGGAGTGGGCGGGTCGATCTGACTTAAAATGACTGGGTGTGTCTGCATGGGGCGGGGAGAATATAAAACCGTGCGAGGATGGTGGAGTGAGGATGGCCGGGCCGTGGCACAGACTCGGATTGATTACGATGGGAAATGTCCCGGCTGGACACGCGAACCTGGCCATTTCTTTTGGTCAGTGTGATGTGCGCAACCCTAATTTACAAATCAGCTCCAATATTAGATTACCGGGCCATTATTTTAGTACACATCTCCATGCTGAATGTGGGTACGTCGGAATGATGTTATTTAAAGGTATCATGATATGGACCATTTCACTCAAAGCGCTTTGCTAGAAAAAAATCTACATTTCAAATTAAACAGTTTTTTCCAGAGGTGGAAAATCACTATCAGACAAGCTGAAATAATGAAGGCTGTAGACTGGTGATACTGAACGTACCTTCTGTCAAAATCGCAGAAGGCAGTCACACTTCCACATAGACTTTCGTTAAGCTCCTTACTTAATAATTATCATTTATATAATCAAAATAAACACACTCACCACAGCAGTCCCTCAGCATTGTTTAGCGATAAACTTGCCCTTTTTATTTTTTGCACATAGTAAATGGAAAATGAAAGCGTCCATTCAGATAGAGCCAAAGGTTATCTGCGATCTCTATTTCTAACGCTTCTAGCCTCGCGGCAGCCATGCACATTGACGTCAGCCCCAGGAGGGATCTGAGTCTCACGACAGGAAAGACTTATGGCTCAAGTGAGCAAATGGCAATGAGATTAAAAGCGCACTGTCCGTACGTGCTATAGACACACGAGTCCCGTGTTATTAACTGCTACTTTAGCTATTCTCCAGCTATAGTCGGTCTATTTTATAGCAATGTAGCAGCAGTACTTTCCAGGGGATCTGATACACATGTCATCATAGGGTCATATTAAAAACCAAATACAGCATTTACGTGCAAAGATACTTTATTATTAGTATATTGAAATGAGTAGGCACACGTTCAAGCCCAAGTAATCTTGCACCTGGCAGACCGTAGTGTATACCATATTTAACAAACTATTTGCCCTTAATCCTGTTTGTCATTGTATATCAGTTCACTTTAAACTATGTAACAGTTAATGTTAAAGCAACATTTTATTTTCCTATTCACATCACCGGTCAGGACACGATGTTTTACAGACATAGGACGTCTGCACATCAGCTTCCAAAAATCATGCATGTTGTATTAATATTTCAGGTTTTCATAGTTTATTTCAGGTCTGGTGCTGAGGCAGTGTTATGACACTCTGTCACTGTCAAGGTAGTAGCATAAAGGAAATAGGACACAACGAAGCCGTCCGCTTGTGATTAATAAAGTTGTGTTTTAGACAGAAACAAAGGAAGGTGACAAACAAAATAATGAACAAACACGTGCCTCCCGCTCTATTACAGCACCACCAACTAATGATGGAATCATCTCTCTGAATAAATCGAAAACACAACAAACGAAACAAAACACCAATAATGCCAAGCAAAGTAAAAAAAAAAAATACGCCATTGGACCGAATTGGCATGTTGTTTTTTTACTTTGTGGGGAATGCTAACCATATGTTGCGGACAACTCATAAAAATGAAACGGATACCACCCAAAAAGCTATTAATTTAATCGGCATATCATTACATGCATGGCCAGCGTCATTAATCAATAACAAAAAAAGAAAATACATTTTAACACTGAACACTGCCATATTTTTCCGTTTGATGTTTTTGAAAGTTTCTTTATGTCATTATACTGTATGGTTTCAATTTCTCTTTATGTTAGATGTAACCATTCACAACACACACACAACACAAGTAATTTTCACTGGCTACCAAAACTCTTAATGAGCAGGAATAATCAACATGATGTCTGTATTTCACCGCGGTTAAGATAGTAGTAGTTTGGTATTTTGCAGTTAGTGATTCGGGATTCCATCGAATTTACGTCTACAGTGTAGTAACGTGTATATCTGATATGTGAAATTCACATATAAGACTGGTCAAAGAGAGTTCTTGTGGGTCACTCTTTTGGGGTGTTTTGGTATTATATCTCCTGTGTGTTTGGTATTATATCTCCTGTGTGTGTTTGGTATTATATCTCCTGTGTGTTTGGTATTATATCTCCTGTGTGTTTGGTATTATATCTCCTGTGTGTGTTTGGTATTATATCTCCTGTGTGTTTGGTATTATATCTCCTGTGTGTTTTGGTATTATATCTCCTGTGTGTTTGGTATTATATCTCCTGTGTGTTTGG
>JAODKM010000032.1:14508738-14519643 GCA_026780845.1 Petrocephalus sullivani | reverse complement strand
CCTGTGTGTTTGGTATTAGTTTGGTATTATATCTCCTGTGTGTTTGGTATTATATCTCCTGTGTGTTTGGTATTATAGCTCCTGTGTGTTTGGTATTATAGCTCCTGTGTGTTTGGTATTAGTTTGGTATTATATCTCCTGTGTGTTTGGTATTATATCTCCTGTGTGTTTGGTATTATAGCTCCTGTGTGTTTGGTATTATAGCTCCTGTGTGTTTGGTATTAGTTTGGTATTATATCTCCTGTGTGTTTGGTATTATAGCTCCTGTGTGTTTGGTATTATAGCTCCTGTAATTCCACTCAATGAAATGAAATGTGCAAAAGTAAACAAACGAATGTGTCTAAACTCGTCTGTGACTTTTTCAGAAATCAATGTTTATCTAACACAAATGCATTTTAATATGATTGACAGTCTGAGCTTTAGAAGTATAGGCTTCCAATGTTGAAACTGTTTTAACCCTTTTTGCCACAATCACTGGCAGACGAACTGCTGACTACGAAAAACTTCACAAATCAGACTGATCAGAATGAGCCTGGCTGGACCTGTTTATATGGATTTCAGGGGTGGGGGTGACGTCATCTCAAGTTACAAATCACGAGTAATAAAATGCCACGCTGTTCACTAATGCACGTCATTGCACTGTCGAGATCGGAATCCCGAATCGTTAATTGCAAACTAACTTTACCGTGGTCTGCGCTTCCTGTTAGCATTTAGTATTATATTAAATATAAACTGGCCATGTAGAGTATCAATACTGTCTCCATCCCCATGGAGAAAATGTAGTTCCGCTTATCCTATATTGCTCTCCATGAGACACACAGTTGGTGGTGGGGGGGGGGGGCATCACAGCACAAAGTCAGCTGCCATGCATTAGTCTGCAGACTCTGGGATTCAAACTGCCATTCACAGGTGCAGTCCTAACCTCCTGAGCCACACACTTGCCCTTGTCATCTCCTATCCCATCCTGTGCTATCCTATCTTGTCCTGCCTATGCTATCTTGGATAACAATCAGGCATCCCCACAGTCCTGACTGACAAGATGGATTGGCCTAATCTCATGCAAGAATTTATCCGTTGAAAAATGTGTAACTATTGACGTTACTAAGGCACATAATAGCACTGTAATCAGTAAATATATTAATCATACTACATTTGCATGTCAAAGATAACAGCCAATAGTCATATGGCTCTAGCCTATACATTATGCTCCCTTCAGAGTTCAATAGATATATTTCTGTCAAAGCAGCAAAGATTTAAAAATGTGAAATTCATTATTCTCAACTGATAAAGAATTTTTGCACTTTGTGTTCTTGTTATCTGAAGAACTGCTCCAACTCAAATGTACTTATCTACATGGGCACACAGTGTGGTCAAACATGTATTTCACCTAGATGTAGATGTCCATCCGTCTTGCTCCCATGAACAAGAAAGCCCCTTTTTCATTTGATTCTGGTTAGTCATTAATCTCTAAGGCACTTCATGTGACAGACTAACAAGAAAAGACATTAATGAAGCATCTACTTTTCCCAAATTAATCTTACACGGCAAATAACCGTGATTTGTAAATGTGCTCACAATACCCAGAAGACCACCTCGCAGAATGCTGTGTGGGGTTTTAGCTTGTGGTTAGCAAGTGTACTGCTCTTTGTATCTGATATCGATCTTGTTGAAGCATAGCTTGCTTTCACTCGCAGGTAATATCCAGTTTTATATTTTCCATAAATGCAACACAAGTCAATAAGTAAATATTTTAAGTAGGGATTATAAGAAGATTGAGTAACGTTCTGCTCTGCAAACTTTGAGAAACTTTGATATATGTATATGAAAACAAGCCGCACTGATTAGGTTATGCAGACGCATCGTGTTGCAGAATACATGCAGACGTATACGTGCGGCCAGTTCTGGTCACCTCCTGCCCTCTCCCTGCCTGTGACCCATTGATGGACCCTAGAGGAGTGATATTTCCCCTTGGACTTCGGTCTGCACACTTTGTCAGGCGCTGGCACTCCTGGCTATGCATTCTTTTCTTGCTGACAAATTCATGGTCCGTATCGTGTTGACACAGACGCCTACGGACTTCTCTGCATTTCCCGCTCAGCCTCTTGGCAGGAATATATATATATTTTTTCAGGTTTGGACTGATCAATATATTACAAGATAAAATTAAAATGAAGTAAATAACGGTGCCACGCGGGCAGAATAAATATTGCCCCTTCCACCAGATAATTACACACTACTCTCCAGAGCTTGTGGCCTTGTTGTTGCCTGTAAATTTTTTGGGCTAATTTTTGTTCATGTGTTCATTAAATGATGTCACCTTATTGCACTCGGATAGGGCCATACAAAGACATATTAAACCCGTCCCACAGCACTCCTCTCACAATGAAAACCCACGCTCTACGATCAGAAAGATGCCAGCCGGTTTTTGATTGAAACCACTGGAGTGGATCTAAAGCAAAAACAGCCTAGAAACAAAGGAAATATGAGAAGAGTATTCCCAAGAGCAATTTGTCTGTGTCATATTGTCAGAATCTTTGAGACGGCCTTCATGCAGGGAACAGTGTTCATCAAGTTATCCTCAAATGAGTTTATGTGGGTATGGGGCAATTGAACTGTGTTTGCAGAGGCACTGTGGCCTTTCGTCTTTCAGATGTGTCTGGTTTGTATTCAGAAATGGATCTCTTTAATTAATTACTCCACTCTCTCAGAGGACATCTTCTATGAATACCAGAAGGAGAATATGTCACTGAAATGCTTGCCGAGTCAAAGAGCAAAATAAATCTACTGAGTATGAATAAAGAATCTGTTACATTTCTAATACTGTTCTAAGTATAGATCTATAGATAGAAAAGGAGACACAGAGCAAATGAAAGCCCAACCTGCACAAGGTGTAACTATAGAGAAATATCTTAGTCTGCTTTGCATGCAAGTCTCCATGCATGGGTATAAGTCCAGGAATATCACCGTGTCCCCAGCACAGAAAGCTGTGTCCCTTCAGTCGTATAATAGAATACAAACACAGTTTAGTGGATTACGGCCCTGTGCAGTATTATCTAGCCCCAGACAGCCAGCATCAGTCCACAGATGGGCAGCAGATAATATTTTCAGCTGCTTCAGTCTTTTTTTCAACAGAAAGTAAAACCAGAAGGGTGGTACTTTTCTGTTCGCTTTGAATCAGCATTTGGCCTGTCACTGTAGGAGAGAGCATGGTGGGAAGCTATGTACCTGCAAAGGTAAAGGCTCACCCTCCCCACCTCTGCCTTCATTCCTTAAACCCACATCTGTATTATTTCATTTACTTTTTACACTAAAAACATTTTGATTATAGAATATGATACATGAATTATTTAAAGGATATGCATTTAGAAGATGGACAGATGGATGGATAAATTAAAAGCTCTTATAGAGATGCAACTAAAGTATCATATTTCACGTGTCCCTGTGTGTACATGTATGTTTTCGTTATGTACACACACTCTTTCCACTCTTCTGGGAAGGCTTTCCACAAGGTTATGGAGCTTGTCTGTGGGAATTTTTGCCCATTCATCCAGGAGACCATTTGTGAGATCATGCACTGGTGTTGGATGTGAAGGCCTGGCTCACAGTCGCCATTCTAGCTCATTCCAAAGGTGTTTGATGGAGTTGAGGTCAGGACTCTGTGCAGGCCAGTCAAGTTCTTCCACAGCAAACCCACCCAACCATGTCTGTTTGAACCTTGCTTTGTGCACTGGGGAGTTGGAAGCATAGAATTATCCAAAATGCCTTGGTATGCTGAAGCATTAAGAGTTCCCTTCACTGGAACTAAGGGGCCAAGTCCAACCCCTGAAAAACAGCCCCACACCATAATCCCTCCTCCTGCAAACTGGCACAATGCAGTCAGGCAGGTAACGTTCTCCTGGCATCTGCCAAACCCAGACTCGTCCGTCAGACTGCCAGACAAAGAAGCAAAGCTTTAAAGCGAAGTATTCTAGAGGCAAATGTGAGGCCTCCTGTCCAACAGTTAGAGTGTGGCTGAACTGAATTGCTGAAAGGTCTTGAGCTTAGCCCCACTGAGACACTGTGGTGGCGCCTTATGAGGGCTGTACAGAAACGAACGCCATAGTTTACCAGTAAACCAAACAATGCTGTAAGGAAATCAGAATTTTGCCAAACATAGTGAGACACTAATACAATCATAAAATTATTACGTGATGTTATTGCTGCTAAAAGTGATTCTACTAACCACTGAATCATGCAGTGTACTGACTATTTCATAAACGGCTTCTGCATGTATATTTTGGCTTTTGTTTTTGTTAAATTAATTATGACATACAGTAGTGCCATCTGTTACATGTTGCACGTCACCTGCTATTACCAAAGTTTAGGGCACGGTAAGGACCAGATGATGTTTTTTTTGTTATAGTCTGATATACGAAACCATATAACTGAAATGAGTGTACTTTCTTTTTACTTCACTGGATATTACATTTCACCCATTCATCTACCCATCCTTATTTCAACCTTGGTCAAGGATGTGGTATGCTGTATTCAATCAACACAGAAAATATTTGTTTGGAAAAGCATTGCATATTACATAGAATCCACCACTGGAATACTCACTGTATAACAAATCCACATGGAAAAAATCGTTCTTTGTGGCTGACCATCAAAGACTATTTACAAAAATAGTGATGCATGGTTTTGTATAATTTTATAGATCTCAGAAGGTGGCAACTCAAGGTCTGATGGGAATGGTAAGTGTTATATACAAATCAGTGACAGATATGGGGGGGGGGGGGGGTTGTGGATTTAGCAATAAAAGAATAAATACAGATAATCAAGATAATGGGTAAACAAACCCAGAAAATGATGAGTTCCCAACCTTCTGAATCTCCAGTTAAATATTATACATCAGATGACCAACATTATATTTACTAATTCTATGCACTTCATCTAAAGTCACAATGAAGAAACAGGTAAGCGAGCAACTGCACACAGAAGTCGTAAACTTAGTAGTAATTACTACAAGATTTATTCCTGCATTTAGTCTCCATCTCTATACTAAAAATGATCTCAGTTGTAACATGCCCAAAGTGACAACTGCTGCCCTCTAGAGGATGTTGAAGCATCTACTGTCAAAGACAATTTACTACCACACTAAGTAGTTTTATTATTTGTTTTATTATTCATTGCTCATGTGATATATGAAATTCAGACTGACCTCACTAAACATCTTAATTTTACATAATTAAAGGAGCTGCTGCCACATTCAACATGGTGGGCCAGTTACTACTGCTGCCTGTTACCTCCAGGGTTGTGAGAGTGGGCAGCTGTACCGTATTTATCCCATGCAGCACAATTTCCTATCACAGTCTGAAGGGTGAATAAGTGAGTTTTCATTTTGCTTTTTATTCGATTTCACATTAATACTCTGTAAAGGTTTTGCTATATGGTTCCGATGCTATGTTCTCCCATGGTACTTAAAGCCAGCCCTTTCTGGGAAACAGGTAGCATCATTCCTGAGCACCTATTAAGGCCTGACTCACAGTGCTGGATACTGCTCTCTGTCATTCCGGGGCTGAAAAACCATGCTGACAATTCATACAGAAACCATCAAAAAAATTCTGCTTTTTCCTGTATAATACCATTATAACTGGTAATAATTAAAATAAAACAAAAGATTAGGGTTAGACCAGACTTCCACTGCTTCCATTTGTTGTCTCTCGAAGATGCTGCCAAAACTGATAGAGCTCCACAATATGACTGCTTATAGGATTCAAGGATATATTTACATAACTAGATCAAGTCAGATGATGTTCACCATTTCAGGAGCAAAAATACAGGCAGTGCAGAGAATAGATCGCCCATAATCCAGGGCTTAAAGGTCATTCAGAGTAATCAGAAGGGACATAATGCTATTCTGCTTTGCAGGCAATGTCATGGTCGGACGCCTTTTTGTGCTTCAAAGCCCTTGTCCACAATGCTGATGTCATCGAACAAAGCCAGACCAATAACAATAGAGTGAAAAACAAAAACATTCATGCCCACTGTCCCAGTGAGAGGCTATTTTATATTCAAAAGAAGATGAATTACATCATTAGCTTGTTTACATTGCAGTAAGTCACTTTGTGGTGCCATAGAGAGCTTAGCATAAGGAGAAGGCCATTAAATGATACTTACTTGTTCTGTTGTTTAAGTTTCACACATTTAAATAGAGCGACCTGAAATGCCCTGTCACAGCAATACTGTACATTGAGTAACTATACAGAGAGAAAATGTGCGCACACACTTACACATGCATGCACGTACACACATACACGTTTGTACTCCTGTCTTAGTGAGGACCATCCATTCATTCTATGGAAAAAACCTCAATCCCAACAATGACAACTTTAACCCCTATATAGCCCTAACCTTAACCATAAGGAATCAAAGAAAATACGAAAAACATTACTTTTGAGACTTTGTTGTATTGTATTGATTTTGATCGCAGTGACAGATTTTTCTTTTTTTAATAAAATGGAGTTTCCTTGTGTGCAGACCGAAAAATGGTCCTCACAACATCAAACTGACAGGCTTTTATTACATTGTGGGGACATTTGGTCCTACTAATGCAATATATACATAACGCATGCACACACACACACACACAGTTCATATATCCCTATCATTGTGGGGACTCTTCATTCATTTCTATGTGCATAACCATAATACTATCTATGATAACCCTATCCCTTACCCAGTCCTAACCATAACCTTAAGTAACCAACCAAATAAAATACATAATGTCTGGCATTTCTAGTTTTTTTTAATGCATTCACTGATTTTTGTAAAATCTTAGTTTATATTGTGGGGGTGTGAAAATGGGGGGATTCGAGCTCATACCCTTGAAGCTGCGAGCCACAGTGCAACCCACAAATAGTTAAATAAAAGGCTAATTAATTATGTGATTTAAACCAAATGGAATTTCCCTTCATTCATTTATGGTTTGGTTACGGAGAACTGGTTAGTCAAGTAAGGTGTGAATGCGCTTTGGCAAGTGTGAAGGAACAAAGCTGACATAATCATTCAACAATCCACGCATTCATATTTATTCATTAAGCAATGCACATACACGCTATGGAAGAAAACTGGAAGAAAATAGCCAGCTCATGCAGAGCCGGTCTAACTCCTGCCAACGTGCCAACAAAGAATACCGGAGTGGGGGCGGGGAAATAGGCTCACTGGGAAAGGGATTTCGAAGAAAATGAGCTGAGGCTAGGTCAACATCACCAGTAGCAAACCTGGAAAAGAAGCGCGGGAGAAACAGGCCTACGTTAAATCCAGGAAGCTGATTCGATTCGGATTAGCAGCCCAGAAATTAAAAACAAGATAGACAGAAACACCAATAACCCGAGTCAGAAGGAATACCACCCCTAACAAAAAAGTAACATCAAGGAAATCTGTACTTGACTTAAAATGTGGGAATAGCACAGTGACGTGAAGGATTAATTGCCGTCTGTGTGAGGTATAGACTCGTGAATTCGTTAGCACTTAAGCTTGCACTAACCGGATTCGAATTACACAGGGGCTTTCGGGGAGCCTGCCCTTTAGCCTATTGTACCCAAGCTCCTAGTGTGTTTCCCTTAGTCCCTTACTGTGATGCCCATGTCCCCCAGACTGCCACATTGCTCCATGGGACTACTGCCCGATTGGTTAATTAATCTATGAGTTTCACCTGTTCCTGGGTCTTCCTTGTGTTCTAGTGTATTTAAGTGCCTGTCTATGTCCTGCTCTTGAGTTGGTCATTGTGGGAATTGTATATGGTATTAGGTGTGTATACTGCGTTGCTTTGGTTCAAGTCCCTAGTCCTGCTTCTGCTCCTTTATTTTGTAGTTTCCTTTGTTTTCAGAGTCCCAATAACCTCCCCCCCTTTTCTCTTTCTCGCTGAGCCCTAAATGGATCGTCACTTTTCCCCCTGGTACCACCATGCCACGCTGCGGATCCGTACGTGACAGCACAATAACAGCAACGTAAGAATCACACAAGAAGTTTAATTGGCTAATCAGGGCAAACAAAAAAATCACAAAGCAGATTGACACGGGAAACATCTTTCTGCTCATTAAACCCCATAGAAAACAACGCATCACTCGCACAAAAAGCTGAGCATTACTTCGTTAGCTTTCAACCACACTTAACTTTCAATGTTTTCAGCCACAGCGAAATAAAACGATGCGGCTGGCAGCTCCCTCTCTCTGCCTGCTTCTCTGTCGCTCCGGGAGGGCTGTTTTGACATTCTGATAACCATAATCCGCCCTAATACTGAATAAAACGTTTCGATTTCTTAATTAATGAGCGCCTAACTTTCAGGTGGTCACGTAAGTCTAGTAATTCGAGTGCAGCGGCGCCACGCATGAGTGGCCACAGCAGGAATAGACAGATTTTTGTTAATTAGTGGAGACAGATGGTGGGAAAACGGAATGTAATGAGCGAATAAACACACACCATTGACATTTTTATACCATTATTTTTTATTTCAGGAACCTGAGTATACGGAAAATTAAATATAACACAAAACTGGACTTTTTTAGAGTGCCAATGTACTCCCCCTAAACATCTCATAGGAGCTCCCCTTGGCTCCCCCGTAATTCGAACCCTGCTCTTAACTTCGCTTGCACATATTTACTACAGCAGTGTTTCCCAACCCAGTCCTCGGGGAACACCGGAGTGTACACGTTTTTGCTTCCTCCCAGCTCCCATTCGGTGTTCCTGATTGGCTGGGAGCTGGGAGGAAGCAAAAACGAGGACTGTCCGGTGTTGCCCGAGGACTGGGTAGGGAAACACTGTACTACAGCACCTCACGCCTTATTGCGTATAGAACTGAAATATAGCACCCTCTCCTGGTTTTCACTGGTAGGTGCAGCTGAAGAGCGGTAGTCCTTTTCAACCACGGTCGAAGTACAGTATGACAAGATCAATATATTTAAAACGCGAAGAAATATATTCTTAAACGTATAGGTACCGCATAATTAAAATGTCACTCGCATCTGATTTTGTTGTGAAATTGCCTTAGAATACACTGTCTGATAAAAGCCTACAGCCCTGGTACAGTTTAGTACCACAAGCTACAGTACAAACAACGTTAATATACCCCAATGGTACAAAAAGTGTTCCTCTGAGTCCATTTAAATACCTACAGCTCGGGTATAATTAGCAAACCCTTGAGGGTACAGCCCCAGTCACAAGTGATTGTACCCTCAAAGTTCAAAGATACACATTGGTACTTTTATCTGACAGTGTAGGTGACGTCCTCCTTTTCCCGGTCTTCATTTCTTTAAGGACCTAAAATGCCAATTTTTACATAGAAATTACGTAGAAATGTTGATTTGAGCTCCCTGGGCGCCGCACAAGTGGCTGCCCCTCACGGCCAAGCTTACTCTCATGGAGAGCAAGGTTGGGGGAGGTGAAAAGTCAACTTTGGGGCAGAGTGTGGCTCAGCAGGTTAAGCTCTGTGCCTGTAATCGGAAGATCGCCGGTTCAAGCCCAGCCTCTGGCCGTCTGTGGGCCCTTGAGCAAGGCCCTCAATCCCCCAGCTCCCTGGGCACCGCACAAGTGGCTGCCCCTCACAGCCAAACTTACTCTCATGGAGTGCAAGGTTGGTGGAGGTGAAAAGTCAATTTCCCCACAGGAATCAATAAAGTATGATTCTTCTTCATATATATATATATATATATATATAACCAGGCAATGAACTGGAATGCACGTGGACTCGACTTGTTAATGTTTGCTCTCTATATTGATTACATTAAAAAAATAAATCCGTGTATGCATTTAAAGTACTTTTAAATCAGCTGAGTCCGGCATTTATTTGTTCTTTTAGATCTCTTTTTCCTTAATTATTTAAATGTTAAAAGTTAGTCCATATATTACACGCCACTATGTAGTCATACCACCAAGCTTAATTTTATACAGAACCTGCTCAGAAACACATAGTTGTCATAAAATAAACAATTACAAATATACAGAAATTCAAAAGTCAAACTAGCAAGAATATGTCTAGGATTTAATGTGTGAGTACATATTGAGAATGAGTGAGCCATAGAGGAAAGCTGACATAGGAAAAAAAAAAAACAACTTTATTGCACTGGGAAACATACGCTTTCCTGGAACTAGAAAGTTACTCATAGGACTAACATGCTCTTACATGCATCAGCTGCTAGAAACATCCTCCCAGCGCTGCCGAGGGTGTGTTTGCTGCCGTAGAAGCATGGCCGAATTTCTCCTTTCTTATGCATGCAATCAGGATTTTTGGTTGTCCCTATTCTTTCATTTACACAGATCTGTGCATCTGTGTTGTCATAGAAACATAACTAAGAAAATATTGAATCCCTAAAAGTATACAGTCCAGTGCTGAAAAAAGTAACAAACTTTGGGAAAATCAGAGACAATTCCAGTCGGGGGTCCCTAATTATTCTGAAAGCATGTCTTTAATCATCATATTTTATGGTTTGGTTGTGGCTGTAAGATAATTGGCTGTTCATTAAGGGTGGAAAACATTAAAGTTAATAGAGTATTTCCCTTATAAGATAACGTCTTTATGAGGCTCGCTCTATTACTGCTGTGAGAAACATCTCTCATAACCTCTCTCGACAGACTTACAGCTCTAATTAGCTCAATGGCCCTTGTGCCTTTAATTAAACGACAAGACCGCAGTTACTTAGTCACGATCAATCCCTGGATGTACTGCTTTCATCCAGTATTATAATACGGATTACTGTTATTCTTACATTGCCGTCTAAAATGTGTTTCCCTAAACTGACTTCACCGAAATTAACCAAGGTTTTGCTGAACCAGTCTCTTAATTTAAACATTTCTAGGGCTGCCCCCGACTAAAGATATTCCTAGTCGACTAACACTCCTGCATTTTAGCGATTAGTCGAATAATCG
>JAODKM010000032.1:14481077-14498573 GCA_026780845.1 Petrocephalus sullivani | reverse complement strand
CAGAGATGTCCCCATGGAAGCAGTCACGGTATGACTGCATAAGGACACGCCTGCAGAGATGTCCCCATGGAAGCAGTCACAGTATGACTGCATAAGGACACGCCTGCAGAGATGTCCCCATGGAAGCAGTCACGGTATGACTGCATAAGGACACGCCTGCAGAGATGTCCCCATGGAAGCAGTTGCGGTATGACCGCGTAAGGACACGCCTGCAGAGGTGTCCCCATGGAAGCAGTCGCGGTATGACGCGCCTGCAGAGATGTCCCCATGGAAGCAGTCGTGGTATGACCGCGTAAGGACGCGCCCGCAGAGATGTCCCCACTGGCCGCAGTATGACCGCGTAAGGATGCGCCTGCAGAGACGTCCCCATAGACAATCCTGAATGCAAGCCGACAAAGGTGCAGTGAGAAGCGCTGGTTTGCTTATATTGTGTCTCAGCCATTTCTTTTATCGGTGTAACCATGTGACGATTTGACAGGCAGGCTACGGAACAGGATTGCATCCGCATTTGGCGATTCTGATATCCTTTGCCATTATTCCTGTTGTTTCATACGGGATGGGAGGCCGGCCGGCAATGAGGGGTAAACCTGGGCCGCTCTCGTATGCTACGCTGGTCCACTTCTACCACGATCATGCCACACGTGGAGAAGATCCAAATCCACATTTTCTGGCCAGGACCACCCTGGATGAAGCTGAGTAACGAGTGCACATAGCAGAGGTTTATTTTCTCTTATTACTGAGGCATTACCCCCCCACCCCCTGAGAAGACTCTCTCTGGACTGCAGAGTTTTCCAGGAGTCCTGAAAGGTTTTGCCTCTGCACCCAGGCCTGGGGTGTTTTACCTTTTTCCTCTGAGCTTGACTCAACTCTGTTATCATTCGTCATGATGATACAGCTTCCTTTGGCTTCTGAACTATGGACCATCTCCATCTACGCTTAGATGATCATCTTCACTAGGTTAGGGTTGTTGTTAACCATCGTTCTTCTTGATGGATTCCTGATTGCTCAGACATTTCTGGAAGAGAGTTGCAAGAATTTAGCCTAAAGATCTTCATTCATCTGTTGGTTCATCTTCTAATCGCTTATCCTGGTCAGGGCCGCAGGGGTGAACATCTTTAGAGGGGATAAATATTGCACGGAATGTCAGCAAGGCCTGTAACTTACCTGTTTGTGGTACAGGAGCAGTTTTCCATCTCAGATATGACTGTAGCAGATGGTTATGTATAGGTCTCTGAACTACACCAGAGAGCCTAAGTTCTAAAGCCCAGTGGTTCAAAACAGGTTTCCAGTTTTTGCCATAAATTTTAAGCTCATTGAGGTAAAGAAAATATGATAATGATATACGGTGGAAGTAATATGAATGTCCAACTTCAACAGGATGCCGATGAGCATGAAAGTGACAATATCAAGAGGAGGGAAGAAAATCAGCAGGAGAAAGTCGATAGAGCGAAAGTGACTATTAAGTTATTCTGCCGAGGCAGGAAAAGGGCTTTTTAATTGAAAAGGGAAGCATTGCTGTTAAATAATGGTGCAAAGACTTGGTGATTAAAATCGTAAAAGCAGTGGGGCTTGCAAACCTTTGGAAAGGAGAGGCTGAGGGCTGCTGGGAAGATTCCAAGCAGCACTGGAGCCTTTGATTCATTGTTCTTGCATCTGTACTTTGCCCAGTTTCAACAAATTACTTAATTACTGAATGCGATTGTAAAAATTGATTGAAAGTGAGTGTAAAATGTTGTGGGGCGGGTGGTGGGTGCCACCCCCGGTGGGGCAGGGGTCAAAAAAACCTGAACTCTAATGCTCAGGACGATTAATGTGATTAGTTCCCCAGCTTTGTAAACTCCTTTACTTGCGGTATGCTGAACGTGCCGTATTGATTTCCCAGACTGCTCCAGTGCCTGTGGGGGGGCTCAAGACACCACTGCGGAATTTCCTGACATTCCAGCCCTACATTGGGTGGGAATGCTGACCCCCCCCCCCAAGTCTGTTACTCAGCAATACATTATAATAATACTGAATACCCCCCCTTAGTACTGCAATTCCCCAGTAATCCCACCAAGGGCAGCCAGCAGAGACGCGATTCCTAATGAACGACCTTACTCCGACGCCCAAAGCAGTCTGGATGTTGCTGGAAGGCAGTCCCGCATCTTCCATTCGCTTTGCTCCCCCGTTAGCATTTCACATTTCACTCTGTGAACAGGGTGATTTAGCATATCACCTCAGATCGGCGCTGCGTGAACAAAACGGCCAAAGGTGCCTTTTATGTGATCCTCTTGGTTTCTCTATAAAGCTTTAAAGAACCTTGCTGTCCTGGATAATGCTGTAAACTGATAAACATTTGGCATGTTTTGTTTTTTTTATTCCCTCATGAAAACTTCTAAGCGTTATTTGTAGCTGAGATCAGGCATGTGTTCCTGGTTGCGTCATCATCCATGGAGGAAAATAGTAATACTTCTTCTGAAATATCGTAAGGGACTTGAACAAATACGTGTTTTAATACATTTTTTCCGCTCAATTGCTTCTTTCAAAGTTTCTGAGTTTTATTTGTCACATACTACATTATAGGTATACTATGTGTATTGTACAATACACAGTGACATGCATGGCTGCCCAACTCCAGGACTGTGCAAAGTGGACTGAAGTTTAAGAGACAAGACATAAGATGCTAACAGACAGAAATATGTATTCCATATGCACGTGTCTTGGTAGAGTAGGCTGTTGAGAACTCAGGTATTCAGATTCTAAACACTCTGAATTAGCTGTGGGCAGGATGTATGACATTCTGTCTATCCATTGGAAGAAACATTGTGTAACACATAACACACATGTATGAACACATACCCTGGGTTAGCAAAGATTATGAGCTACTAGTGGAATTCGCCCCAAATTCAATTCAATTCAATGCAGTTTACTTTTATATAGCGCCCTTCACAACAGAGTTGTCCCAGGGTGCTTTACATGGGGGTGTTAGAATACATTGATATACATATAAAATGAAATACATATGAGCTTGATGGTCCAAATGGCCTCCTCTCATTTGTAAATTTCTTAAGTTCTTATTATCACTCTATATCTGGCACAGGGCAGGCTTGATGAGCTCAAAACCTATTGCTTATGGGTTCCAGTGTGTGCACAGTTGACATGTTCTTTCTGTGTTTACACAGTTCACTCTAAATAGGCTGTGTTCTGTGTCACACAAATTTGAACCCACAAGGTTGTGTGCCTCCTCGTGTCCTATGCTTCCTCGGATAGGCTCCAGAGTCACCACACCTGTGTCCTGGATTAGCGATCCCAGAAAAGAGATGGATATGACAGAGGAATTCATGTCAGGGAAAAATGTGTTATGTAATAAATGTTACAAATTGCTGCAGAATCACAGAGAGAACATTATATGCAGTCAGACGGCCCCATTTAGAAGGGAAACTTTACAGTGCTCTCCGTTCCTGCATGCTATATATTTCAACTTACTGACAGAAAGCAAAAAAGAAAATCTGGCGAAACTCTCCGTGTGAATAGAGCTCTGGCTTCGCTTGGGAGCTGCTCTCTTTGGAGTGGCCAAGTTCGTCTCCCGTCAGTGCGTCCTAAAGAGCCTTTGATTATTCAGACTTGCCTGACTTTGAATTTCACTGAAGCTGCCAATGGGAACATTTGGAAAGACTTTCCTCAGATCATCATACATCATATAATTTGGTTAAAGTACCTTTTTTTAACGTATAAATCGTCCACAAATTTTAATTTGTGTAGGCAGGTTTGAAAATGAAGAAAAATAATTATTTTAGACAAGTAGTTGAGCAGGCTGGGTACAGTAATGATGTAGGACTTGGCTGGGAGCTGGGATTTAGGGATTTCACTGGATAATAATAAAAATAACTGCATTAAATGATGCTGAACGAGTTTAACGACTGGTGGAATAGGAGTTTTGATTCGTGTCATGCACATATTGTTTATTTAGAGGTAATTTGCTAGTAATCAACTGCCAAGTCAGAATGGCAGAGTTACAATCAGTCAGCAGGCTGGGATGGCTGACTTCTTGGGGGATTCATTTACTGTACGTTACTGTACGTTTTGTATGAGAGTTGTCAGTGGTGGGATTTTTGCCACCACCTTGCATGGGTCAGGTTGGTGAGAAGAACCAAATGGACTAGTGATGAGAAGAAGGGTCTGGGGGTATATAATGGTGAGTTTTCTACATCAACACAAAAGAGACGCCAGAATGGGGAGCGGACTACAGGGGCTACAGGGACTACAGGGACTACAGGGGCTGCAAGGACTACAGGACTACAGGGGCTACAGGGACTACAGGGGCTGCAGGGGCTACAGGGACTACAGGGACTGCAGGGGCTGCAAGGACTACAGGACTACAGGTGCTGCAAGGACTACAGGACTACAGGGGCTGCAGGGGCTACAGGGGCTACAGGCGCTGCAAGGACTACAGGGGCTGCAGGAGCTACAGGGACTACAGGGACTACAGCGCTGCAGGGGCTACAGGGACTACAGGGGCTGCAGGAGCTACAGGGACTACAGGCGCTGCAAGGACTACAGGGATTACAGGTGCTGCAAGGACTACAGGGACTACTGGGATTGCAGGATCTACAGGGGCTACAGGGACTACAGGGGCTACATGGGCTGCAGGAGCTACAGGGACTACAGGGGCTACATGGGCTGCAGGAGCTACAGGGGCTGCAGGGGCTACAGGGACTACAGGGGCTGCAAGGACTACAGGACTACAGGGACTACAGGGGCTACAGGAGCTTCAGCAGCTGCAGGGGCTACAGGGACTACAGGGACTACATGGGCTGCAGGGACTACAGGGGCTACATGGGCTGCAGGGTCTACAGGGGCTGCAGGGATTACAGGGGCTGCAGGAACTTCAGGGACTGCAGGGGCTACATGTGCTGCAGGGGCTATAGGGGCTGCAGAGTGGGAGGACACACACTCTGGGAGTGTTTTTACAGAAGCCACACCTCGGCCCTTCTTACGATGCTACATCTCATTCATTATGCATTTTATTTTTGTAGTAGATGCTTTTATCTAAAGCTATGTATGATTGAGAAGGTGGGCTCAAAATTCAGCAAGGCCCATAACCCTCAATTGTTCCAGGGATTGTCTGACCGTGTTTTCTCAGAAATGTGTCACTTTTGATAAAACCATCTGCTACATAGCATTTAATATAAAAATGTGATTTGAATCCATGGCCTTCTGATAGACAGATCATCCTAACCCAAAGAGCCACATACACATGTACTGCACCTGATGAAAGTGTTTAAAAAAAATTATAATTTGTGAGTTGCAGCCCCGACTGGCAACCTACTAGTCCTGACTGCTTATGGGAAACCCCTGTCCTGTCCAAAACCTCTTCTCAGAACCTCATATTCGCCTGTCTGTGTAGTCTGAGGATGTACCACAGCTGCTTGAATGATGTCATCTCATCTGCCCAATGAAATTGCTAAAAATATCACTATAAGTTCTTAGCAGTCCATTAAAATAAGAACAAAGTAATCTACTGGCAAAACTACTGGATGGGAATGGGACACAGAAATAGAGCATGAGGTCACCAGCGTGCTTTTCCGACCTTTTAATTGCTGGAAGATGCTGTTGCCATGAAGCACACCTGAGCCGCAAGGCTGGTGCCAGGGGAAATGACCGTATGAGGTCATGAAGCCGAAGTCTTTACAACCTCAGCCACTGGCAGCTGCAGTCGGGTTCATGGTTTACGAGGACACTCAGATGTGTGACTTCACGCAATGTCTGCTTTTGTCCCCTGAATGCAAGGTTACGTTTCACACCCAGGGATCGATTTTGTTAATGCTCATAAACATCTTACGGGAAAGCCATTTTGACTAGGAAGTGTTATTTAAGGGAAGTAATTTGACATGTTATTTGAATACCAATAAGCACAAAGCAATAATGTAGTGGGTCTCTCAAATTATTATCCTGCAGATGCATCTGACCATCGAGAGGAGAGGGAAATTAGCATGATATCACTTGTTTTTCTATTTGTTATTTCCATTTATAAAGAGAATACTTCATCACACACAAGACCCTTTTTAAAATAAACATAGTTCTTGTGTGTGGGGGGGTTATATTATCGCTCCTCTTAGTTTCTTAGATCATGCTGAAATGACCTGCTTCATCATCCTTTTCTTATACTGACTTCTGTTTGGCACACGTTAGTCTAAAATCTCAGCCCTTTCCTAAGAGTCTTGCTCTTCAGAGCTCCAAACAACAATTTATGGTGAAATAATTCAGATAAGGCAGACACATAGCTGAGTTAATTATATGATAGCTTTCTGCTGGAAAAGCGGGCTGCTTTGAGCAATACAATTCTCCAGCAAGTGGAACCTTTCTGAAATTCCCCCACTTATCATTTTGAAGTGGGTTTCTTGGGCAGGTGGGGAGTCTGTCTGGTGGGGAATCACAGGTAGAGCAATTAAAATCCACGTCAGGTTTTCTGGTGCTGGCAACCTTCTGTGCAGAGAAATAGCACAGCCAGCAGACCTGCTGTCTCCTCTAGGAAGGACCTTAGCCGTAGCAAGCGGCCTGCTGTCTCCTCTAGGAAGGACCTTAGCCGTAGCATGCGGCCTGCTATCTCCTCTAGAGCACAGTTGGTTAAAGGATCCATCAGTCATATTCCGACTTCAGATGAGATCTGTAATAGCTGCAGTTAGCATAGTTCAAATGCCATAGCTAAGCATGCATTAGTCTCAATCAGAAGCCGCGCGTGTATGAAGGGAGCGCAGTGTTGGCTGCCTACCAGCAGCACAACGAGGGCCAAAGCAAATGGGCTTTATAAATTCTAAAACAACAATGTATTAAGGCAGTCATTTCCAACATTGTGCTTTGTTATTTTTACAGAGATCGGACCGGTTACCATCACCACTGACCCGAAGAAGTTCCAGTATGAGCTCAGAGAACTTTATGTTCAGGTACGTTCTCTCAGGCAATCATAAAAGGGTATAGCTATGAATTAAGATAAATGGCCAAAAAAGGAATTTACTTTTTAAATACTCACACGGTTTATGTTCAAACAGAAGAAACGAGGGCTGATGAAGCATGGCAATTTGATGAAGTTTTTCATCCATATTGCTGGAAATACGTGTCCATGAGATTTCTGAAATATGCAAGCAAAACATGCGGTTCTCCTCTGGAGAAAGTGAGCGCTTTGATTAAGGATAGCCTCAGAGAGATTTCATTATTCTTCATGCCAGACACAAATCTCCTTCTCACCTCCTCACAAGTCAATTGCAGAGAATGCCTAATAAAACAAATTAATAAAAGAGGATTGATGTTATTCTATGGAAGATACCTTTTGCACTGTGTGCATATAGTCATGTGTGCAAATTGGCAGGTTGGAGGTTTTTTTTACCCTTGGTGTTTCGGGGCTTTTGCTGGAGGGAAAATGGGTTGCCGATGACTGGTGTTGCTGGTCTTGGGGATTTTTGGGACATTTCTTTATTACTGGTGGTGGAGTGGGGTATGGGGGGTAGGGAAAGCAACCCTGAGCTCCTCACATTCCATCCAGTGGAAACATAGATAGCTCGCTTCCAGATGTGGGGGGCTACTTGGCTTCCAGCCAACAGATCTCCTACCTCTGCTATGCACCTCGAAGGATGCAGGAATAAGACAGTTTGGGGTCGTCTCCAGTCCCACTTAATGAATTAAGTAGTTTTAAGTATTAATTCCAGCTGTACAACTAGGTCTGTATCAGTGGACATTACCATCACATGGAATGAATGGCTGCATCAAAGGGTGCCGGTGACATGAAAGAAGCATGAGGCTAGAATGTCATGTAGAATATTATGGAGACTTACATGCACGAAGCATTGACTGATTCTCCTTTCTTCAGGGAGGAGGAGATTGTCCAGAGATGAGCATTGGAGCAATAAAAATAGCTCTAGAGATTTCTTTACCTGGATCCTTCATCTACGTCTTCACAGATGCCCGATCCAAAGACTATAGGCTGACACATGAAGTTCTACAGCTCATTCAGCAAAAGCAGTCCCAGGTAACTCCGCAGAGCTCGGATTTGTCAGATTCATACTTTCCTTCATCCCTGCCTGAGTCACTCACCAAGCCCGGCATCATCCAGGTCGTGTTCGTGCTCACCGGTGACTGTGACGATCGGGCGCACATTGGCTACAAAGTCTATGAAGAGATCGCCTCCACCAGCTCTGGCCAGGTCTTTCACCTGGATAAGAAGCAGGTCAATGAGGTAAGCTGTCTTTCTTCTGGATTGTAATGAGGAAGGACCAATGAAAAAACATTGTTTCATATTGTACTTTTCTTCTTCTCGTGGTAAACCACGGGTAACTGAAACCATGAATATGGGGGGGTTGCTGTAAACCCAGCTGAATCATTTCACGCTGCAGTGGAGCAGCATCTCATCCAAGGTGTCCTCTACTCCCTGTGACCTTGTATTTGAGAAGTGCCCTCAAAAGATGGATGGAGGAGTTAAATGCTGCTGATTTTTTTACACTCCAGCATAGACTTCATAGCTTTACTAAATTCATAAGACATTTTTATATAAAGTAAACCTTATCAAAATAAATGACCCCTCGTTAACACCCCCCAGGCTCCCCCCAGGTTATGAGGATATTGAGGGAGTTGAGCACTCCTGTGATTTTTGTAACTGAACATTGGAGATTTAGACTTCCTTTAGGATTTTTACATTTTAACTCGTGCCTTTCTCCGTAAATCTATTCAGTTTCAGTGGCCGCCATTCATTTTAAATTCCTTTCCCAAAGTAACCTTGACCCCATGAGGTGGGGATTAATTGCTCATTCCACACACTTGTGTATAAGTATCTCAGAAATGTTCATGAGTAAACAAACTAAGCATTGAACCCCTGAGGAGGTCTCAGAGCTTAACTTGATGCAGCCCATCTGATGCTTCTGAAACATGTTTGTACTGTTAGGAAGTTGACAATCTAGCCTGATATTTCCCAGATGCAACTGAATTAAACTCCTGGGCAGTTTGATTCAGTGGTATTTTTCATTTCTTAATGCCGAATACCCCAATGGAATCTCAGAAGTGCAGTGATGAATCTAGGCTAATCTGGGTTTTCCATCATTAGTAATGAGAACTTCAGTTTATTGTGGAGATGAAGCAGCCACCATGCAGTGGTGACAGCATGGGAGCCAGGGCCCCAGGGTTAGGACTCCAGTGACAAAAACCACAACATAAAGTTGGTCATGAAGCCCCAAAGAGGAAGGGCAGTCACTGATAAACAGCTCCCACAAGGAAGAAGCTATGTATGCTCCCTATGGGGAGAGAGTTATCCGGCTTATATTTGCGCTTCCTGGAATGGGCGTAGTAACCCTGTATTAGATAAACAGTCAAACATAAGATTGGCGGTTAGAGTGGTATAGAAAAAAATGGTTGTTATATGAAAATTGAGCATGGAGTTGCATGCAGTATTTCTGTATTTGTGCAGATGTTAATACTCTCCTTTTTGTTCCACACCAGGTGCTGAAGTGGGTGGAGGAGGCTGTACAGTCCTCAAAGGTCCATCTGTTGTCCACAGACCATCAGTCTGGCGTGACCAATACATGGCAGATCCCATTTGACCCCAGTCTGAAGGAGGTCACGGTGGCACTGAGTGGCCTGGCTCCTGACATCGAGATCCGGGATCCGCAGGGTAGGCAGGAACCTCATTATATACCTACAATGTCTCAACCCACACCATTGCCCTCTATTTTCCGGTTTTATTATTGTTCTAGAGAACATTAATGGAAGATTTGGTTTCTGATGGTTTCTAGTTTGCTGTGGGAGCGTCAGAATCGCACTGCAGCTGTGGTCTTTGCTTGTGCCTTGGCAGGGAGACTCTTAGAGAAGAGTGGGAGTCTGAATGAACTCCTGCACATCCCCAACTCTGCCAAGGTTCTCAACGTCAAGGACCCCGAACCAGGAATGTGGACCATAAAGGTGACCGACGCTTACTCTCACAGACACCTACCCTCAAGAATTTGCTTTTTTAGGGAAAACAGAAACATGACTGGCACCCAAAATTAACGGGCTTCTATTTAAAGCCAGGGTCTTTACACCAATATAATCTGCTTATTCTTATGTTTGGCTGAAAGGTCTTGCTGTGTGAGGTGGTAGATGGGAGATGGCCCTGAGCCTGCCTACTCTCTCAAAGCAGAGTTTTGAGAAAAATGGTGTTTTTTGTAGCTGGAGTGTGACCACAAAGGTCCTAGTGGCATTCCGTTTTGTTTGATAGCTAATCACCGAAGCGGAGGTTTTGTACACCCCAAAACTCACTCACCTCACACAATTATCATTGTCCTCAACTATTACCTAAATTCTATGACGCTGCCTTCGACCTACATTATTTAGCGATGCACTAGAGTGGCACCTGATCTCAGGTATAAGCCTGCTTTGTGCCCTGTGTTACTCGGGATAGACTGCCATTTGGAAGACTGATGGATGGACAGATCTGGGTCTCCTGAAACTCATTCCTACATTCCCAATTCAGCTTAATGATGAACACATTTGGCAAATTTCTCTTCTAAACATCCATTCTGACCACTTCTCCAGTACATGATCATGTGACCTAGGAGCCCATCCTAGGAAACACTGGGACGCACACAATCGCACACGATAGGTAATTAGAGATTTAAGTTATTAATCCGACTGCAGGATGGATGAAACCTGGTTTAAAAGAAAACGTCTTATGACCTTTGCCAAATACCAGGGATTGTATAGCACTGATTACCAGTCTGCTACGGCTCTGCGCTAGCCAGACCTTTGAATATTCCTGGAATGTTCCTCTGCCCTTTACGGAATTTAATCGATAATACGGGGGGGGGGGGGGTCATTATTCCAGAAAACAGGCGACTCAAACGGAGACACTCACCCTGCCTGCCGTCTCTGTTTCTTCTCTTCACATGCCGTTTTATTAAACACGACTGTCTAATCATCACACTTGAGTGAAAACAGAATGTCCAGGAGATGTTTATGAGAAATTATATTATTGTTTGTGTCTCTTTAGTCCAGTGGCTGGAACCAAACATCTGAAATCATGAAGATTCCCTTAGACACAAAAAACACGTTACAACACTCTGTTTCTAGGTACAGTTGCCTTGAATTTTGTAATGGACTACACATTCCTGAAATTCCATCCTCAGCTCTGACACTTGTGAGATGGTAGCTAAACACAAATCCCATGCCTTTTGGAACTGACTTTAATTGGGGTGAGTACCAAATGTCCCTCATTACTCTACCCCTGCTGGCTCCAGCTACCCTGAAGTGACTCCACCATTGCCTCCTTCCTGGAGGGGGGGGGGGTGTACATGGGCAGTGAAGATGCTGGGAGCTTTTATGAAACTTTCTAGAGATTCCACCAAGATCTTCCCCATGGTCTTCCCCTTTGGCGTCATCCTATGTTATATTTTATGGCCCATGATAATAGTTTAGGAAGGCTGTAATTTGAAAAGTATGCAAACAACCCCAAGGAATAGCTGCATGTCCCATTGCCTTATTTAATGCTTATCCTAGATAGAGTTGACTTAAGAAATAAAGATAAGAAATTTAATAATCTTTTAAAATTTTCGGACTGCTTTTGTGTAAGAACTGGATTTTGGCAGCATGTGATAGAAAATGAGGAATAATTGTGCTTACGTGTGTCGTACTGCTTCAGGAATTTGGGTCTACATGTGACTTCAGTACACTGTTATATTCCCAACTAGGACTGGCCAAATGTTACAGATACAGGATTTTTGTCTAAAGATGAGGTTACGCCAAACGACTTCAGGCAGAACTCAGCAGAGTAGATCATTTATATTCTTGTGCAGAACGAACATCAATAATCATTTTGCCTGAAGAAGGTCAGAGGTGAGGTCTGGAGCCTGAGAAGGAATGTAACTGTAACTATGACCTATAACTAAGACTGCTAACAAATGGGATGTGTGTTTGTTCTTTTTTATATAAATCACCTTCATGGTCAGCAGTTACAGCATTTCTGTTATGGCTCATAGTGCCGAATACCCATAAGGCACTGGGCTTCGACTCTCTTGACATCCCTTTAAACAGTACTCATTAAACAGAAACACATCAGGTTCAGTACACTAACATAATTAAAATTTGGAGGAAATTGTAATTCTCATAATATAATAAGGAACCTTATTCATACTTTGATAGCCGTGACTGATGATCTGTCTCTCCACCCCGTGCCAAATTATAGTCAGGACTGCAGATAAGAAAGACTGAAGCCATGTGGCTTTATGAAAAGAAAAATCACTTTTTGTACACAGCAGATAATTCATTCCTTATTTTGTGGTAAAATCTTGGTTTGAAGCTTCACTTGGCTATTGTTTTCAGTTATTGCATTTGAGTAATATAGCGGTCTTGACAAGTTTATATATTCATGTTTACATTTACTAATTTGTCTGATGCCTTTGCCCAGAGTTGCTTAAAATAAGGGAATTAAAATGAGAGTTTATAAAAACAATAACAGCACAAGTAAATATAGTCAATAAAAACCTAATTTTCAATAGTACTTAAAAGAATATCACAGACTAAGGATTTTGGGATCTAGCTTCGCGTATGGTATAGCTCAGGGTATAGTGGCTCGGGGCGTTGGTCTTTGGGCTCATGCCTCTTGTGTTCTGTGTGTTTGTGCATATGTGTGTGTGTGTGTGTGTGTGTGTGTGAGTGTGGGGACTTGGCATGATCTTCCTCTATTGATGCAGATTTCCTCTAGGTACACTGGTTTTTTCCCACCTGCCAAAAACACTAGGTTTGGGGTCTCTAAATTACTTGTACTTTTTGTGAGGGTGTGACTGCATGGATTGGCATCGTATCCATGGATTCACATGCTCTGTGCTTCCTGGAATAGGCTCCTGGTATCTCCACTGAAGAGGTGACTGTGTAAAATGGGTGAATAAATGGCATTGCAACTCATGGTAGCTTAAGTAAATTAAAACACTGTCTAGTTATGATAGTCAAGAGAACCATCTGAGAAGAGGACAGGCAGCAAAGACAGGTTTCACTGGAGTGCAGCTCAAAAGGTTTGGGATCGTGCCTGTGTACAGAACACTGTGGGTTTGAATCCTGTGGCTAGAACAGCAATCGCAATTGGCTCTTGAGCGAGGCCTTTGAAGAGCGAGGCCCAAATCCTCCAGCAGCACTGGATCTTCTCTGACCCCGAGATTTCATCACACGCCTCTTTGGACGAGCATATTTGCCAAATACATATCAATGAATATTACAAGGAGTTATTCAAAACATACTTTAATTTAGAAAGTAATCAAGGTTAAAGTGGACCTATTCTTTCAGTGTAAATAGTATGAAGTAGGACTGCAGTCTCAAAACACCCCCAAGCCCTTAATTACTGCCCCCCCTCCCCCCGCAGACATCCAGTGGGGGAAGACACTCTGTTCGAATCTCAGGGCTTAGCACCATTGACTTCCGTGCTGGTTTCTCCAGAAAACCCACTCTGGACTTCAAAATGACTTCAAGCCGGCCTGTGAAAGGTAAGTCAAACTTACCAAATTGGGCCACCCAGCTTTTTGGATTTTATGGCTGCTGAATACTGGATCCTGGATACTGTTTGGATACTGAATTGTTTTTGGAGGTGCTTTCATTAATATGCCTCTGCCGCTCTCTCACCCAGGCATTCCCACCTACATCCTGTTGAACACCACTGGAATATCACCCCCAGCACGAGCTGACCGCCTGGAGTTCCTCAGCATTGCGGGGGGGGTTATGAAGACCCTACCCATTCGCTACTACCCTAATCGTGAGCCCTTTGGCATTTGGAACATCACTGAGATTCTCCCACCTGAAGAAGCCTTCTTCCTCAGAGTCACAGGCTACGACAAAGATGGCTTCCTCTTTCAGCGGGTTTCCAGCGTGTCATTTTCTAGCATTGTCCCAGGTTTGTCCACCCCTGACTGGGATTAATAAAGTCTCTACATGGAATAATAATTGTGAAATTGCAAAAAGAATATTGACAGCTTGTTGCCACAATGTCCAGTTAACTTCCTTTCAGACTTTTCCATCTGCTCCGTTTGGAATGCTCGGCATACATCATTTTTGTGTCCTTGGTCTTTTCTGGCATTTCTGCCTGTAATTTATTAGCCATTTTCTTGCCTGTTCTTACACCACTTTCTCTCTGGCATGCAGATGCACCCAAGGTGACGATGCCACGACAGACCCCAGGTTATTATCTCCAAAGAGGCCGGATCTCCTGCCAGGTGGAGAGCCTCATTCCCTTCACACTGCGGTTCAGCCGAGATGGCGTTAGACTTGGGGAGGACCAGCTCTTCAGGTAGCTATACTGACTTGGGAAACTATCGCAGTTACCCAAAGCAAAAATAATTGCTCAACCTACCTATTCATTAATATTTCAGGGATTCATCAAACGCCTCTTTTGAGATTGAGCGCGTGACCCTGGAGGATGAGGGATACTATGAATGCATTGCTATTAACAGCGCTGGCACAGGACGGGCTCAGACCTTCCTGGATGTCTCAGGTAGGCTGACTTTTCGTTTTGCTATTGGAAAAGAAACATCACAGTGTCATAGTGTTTTGAAGCATCTGAACAGCCAAGTACACTTGTGTATCCAGACCACGCCCCAGCGGTCAAAAGCTCCTTGCGCTATATTATGAAATTTGTACCAGTCCATCCATTATTAATGATTGGTAGTCTAATTAAGACTGAAGCAGTTTAGACTCCAGAGGCCCATTATAGGGTAATATAGGGTAATATAGGTATTCATCTGAATTGCCTGTGCTTACCCTAAGAGAGGAAGTTGGGGAAACCCTTGGAAATGCTCACAGGCGTACAGAAAGTGTACAAATCACCAACAACCCCCGAGGTGTGAGGTAACCATGCTACGGGTGCCAGTCGGCATGCCTCACCTCCTGTAAATCTCAATTTTGGTGATTATCTCAGAAACCACGATTGACCATGTGCAAAATTGCTGGAGAGACGTCTGTGTAATGATTGAGAGTCGCTGAGCTTTGCGAGTGAATGAGTCATAATGGATTACAGGTGTGGGTTCTCTCTGGGACTCACTGCCAATTCCCTCCAAAACTGACTGCTACCTCTCTGAGCTCATCAGGATTTTACCTGCTGCAAAGTTCAGAAAGGTGGACACACTAAACCTTTGATCCATAATGGGTTAACCACCAAGTCCCATTGAGTGGATTCCTTTGGGTAAATGTAGCAAGCAGCCACTCTCACGTTAAATTAAGCTCAATGAAACAAAAATGTGACTTAAATACACACAACAGCGACATGCGTTAAGAGTTAAGGGTTGGAATTTAAGCTGAGAGCCTTGCCACAAATTCCTGCTCTGTCATCCTCATTTGCTGATACTGTAGCAAAGTATTTTCATGTGTGATTGGCAGAGACCAAGGCCGTATAACATCTCTATGGTCAGGCCCTTTGCCTCTACGCAGCTTGTTAATCTTTGTCTGAGGTTGGGAAGTGTTTTTATTGGGCTGGCAATGGATTAGACCACCTAGACTGGCGGGGGGGGGGGGGTGTAATCGGGTAAGAACTTAAGCTTCAGGCAGTCAGATATTCCAATATGCACCAATGTACCCCTTACATAAGTTCAGATTCTGTTTAGTGACATTAAAAAAGAACCTGATAATAAACTCATACCAATATTTGTATTAATAAATTTTATGTTACTTAAATGTTAATTTGACAGATACTTCTTTTTTTAGTTTTTTTAAAAAGTCAGTATAAATTTTCAAAGTTTCAGCTGTAAAAGTAAAAACCACTTTTATGTTCAGAATCACTGCAGCTGTAAACGACGAATTGTATCACTCCGGCTTAAATTGTCTTCCAGAGCCCATGTGGTGTAATTGATCTGAATATGGTGTACATTAATTGAAACTTTCTTATTTGTACTTTGTGAGGCCTCTAGGTTAAACGTCTTTTTAGCAGTTTTAGGAGAAAATCTGTCAAAGCATTAAGCCCCATTTACATTGTAGGGGAAATAATTATATATCCATATGTTACTTAATTAAAAATTATGAATGACGTAGATATTTACAGTTCTGTAGCTTCTGTCAGTTAGTGCCAATGTTTTTACATTATTGTAAGGTCACGTTTTTTCTTCCTCTGTCCCCTCCTGTACTTTAGAGGAGTCGTGACACCTCCTGTACACCTTGTGAGGAGTCATGACACCTCCTGTACACCTTGTGAGGAGTCGTGACCACTCAAATAAACCTAGCTTCCCTACCTTTGTTCCTACTGATCCTGTTCTGGTTTTCCTGTTTCTGAATGACTAGAATCCCCTGGAACCCCCCCCCCCAAATTGACAGGAGTCAGAACTTGTACCTTTTTTATTTTCAACTTGCATCGTGATTCTGGCTGAAGTTATTTTGCTAATTCACCATCATGACCTGCATTCACTGCCAACTGTGACAGAAGGGGTGCTTGTTTGAAGTTTGTGGCTGGAAGAGTAATCATATCACTGCTGGGCCCTTGAGCAAGACCCCTTACCAGAGAAATGGCTGCACTTTGACCTCAAGCTTTGCTTTCACCTCTACACTGTATGTGTGTCTCATAGGAGAGCAAGATGGGATATATGAAAACTAAAAAATCCTGATGTACTATTATTCATACAGAAGGAGTGTTTCTATACTGATTCTTACATAGCAGCCTGCAATGGCTATAACATGGCATGACATTTCATGACAGAGCCACCTCCCATCATCGTTGTCCCCGGCAATGTGACGGCGTCCCCAGGCTCCCGGGCCATCCTCACCTGCCTGGTGACCAGCACAGTCCGCTTCAACCTCACCTGGCTGCGGGGTGGCCTGGATGTGCACCTGGAGCCTCGAGTACGCACAATGAGCAACCTTTCCCTGGAGATCTACAGGGTGACCATCGACGATAGTGGCTGGTACCGCTGCATCGCTGCAAATGAGGGCGGGGCTTCTTCCTCCTCCGTCTACCTTGCAGTACAAGGTGAGGGCACTTGCAGGTGGCCAGGGCCTGGGCTCCCTATCTCCTCTGTGCCTTTACCGACTGTGGCTCTGAGGTCACTCTCTCTGACCTTTCTACACTAAAAACCTCTTTAGTTTGTGCCTTTATGGAACATAGTTTAGTGGTAACCATAACAACCTTTTGTGAATCCGAGTGATTTGACAGTCGTGTTGAACTTTCCTTCATGAAACTCCCTCTATTTCCAGGTTGATTTCAGCAATGGGTGGGTCGCTGGGGGGGGGGGGGGGATTTCTGCACTAGGGGTTTGAATGATGAAAAGTATAGCGTGAGATCTTGTAAGGAACCGAGCTGCTGGAGAAACTGAAA
Organism: Petrocephalus sullivani; assembly: GCA_026780845.1. Classification (NCBI taxonomy): domain Eukaryota; kingdom Metazoa; phylum Chordata; class Actinopteri; order Osteoglossiformes; family Mormyridae; genus Petrocephalus; species Petrocephalus sullivani. Next base: position 14,481,301 of record JAODKM010000032.1, on the reverse strand, counting down.
TATAGCTGCGGTCCCTGTTTGAGTAGCAGTGAGAGCTTAGCTGACCAGCAATCATCTCATCAAGATCTCACTGGAAGCCATATGAGGAGGCTAGAGTGACTACACAGTGTAATGTGGTATACATAGCAAGATCTCATAGGAAGCCATATGAGGAGGCTAGAGTGACTGCACAGTGTAATGTGGTATACATAGCAAGATCTCACAGGAAGCCATATGAGGAGGCT
>JAODKM010000032.1:14460261-14480000 GCA_026780845.1 Petrocephalus sullivani | reverse complement strand
TTTCGATTTCAGCATTTCTGGAGACCTTTCAAGGGCCATTATAATGGCAGCTGCAATACATGGATAGACTTTGATTTTAGCTGAAAATGTCAGTGGTTGCTGAGGAGTAACCATGGTTGCCGACTGTACCTAAGCTACAAAGGGTCATAGCAGCCACATGGAGCCGAACGCTTTGTGGGTGGCCAAGGTGTGTCACACAGCCGACACTTATCCGGTACTCAGTGGAGAGGCCCACTAGCGTCAGTGGGCATTTCACACAGCTGTATTCTGCTTTGTATGCAACGTGTTTTTGGAGAGGCTGAGGCTTATTGGGGATGCTGGGTTCTTAGAGGAGATCCTGCAAACTCCTCTCCCCTGTGATCATAATCTGAAGGAACACGAGAGCTCCGTGGAGCTCTTGGTGGAGCTGGGCAGTCCTTAGTGTATGCATGACCTCTTTGGACACGGGACACATAATGAATCACTTGGCACCTGCTATAGATTCCCCAACTTACTGTCTGGAACTTATATTTGAATCTTTTATCTAATAAAACTTCATAAAAGCAGGATGATGATAAATGAGTTGCAATAAAGTATTACTACTTGTTTTAATGTAACAGGAAAAACATTTTTCCTTACCTATCAGGTGTGAATAGACAAGTATATTTTGGGAATTAATGCACTTTAATTTCATATTTAAATGCTAAATATAAAATAGAAAAAATCCTTTTGCTTGTGATTTGATGAGGCTTGTAAAATTGGATGCTGTGTTTTACTGCCATGATTTCTAAATATTGGACAAAAAATGATTTTTTTCCCAGTAAGGCTGTATGGAAAATTGACAGAATTCTTAACCTAGTCATGGTTGGATGTTTAACCATTTATAGACTGTAATTCAATGGCAAAGTTTTATGCTGGACAGCAGAAGGAGAAGACACCCAACATATGAGAGATACCTCTGAATTCTCAACAGATCCTCCGCAAGTCACAGTGGAACCCCGCAATCAAACGTTCCTGACAGGCCAGGAGGTTCATATCCGGTGCTCTGCAAAGGGCTACCCAGCTCCCCGGATAGTGTGGACCCACAACGACATGTTCATCATGAGTTCCAGCCGGTGAGCTCTTCCCGAAGACTGCTGTCCCATTTTGCCCCTCCTTCCAGTTGCTGCCGCTGCTGTCTTGTCCATACCGACTGATTATGTTGGTTTTATTTTCAAGACACCGCATGACCCCGGATGGGACCATAATTATCAAAAACACAGTTCAGAAGGATGCTGGATCTTATGGCTGTCTGGCCAGCAGCGTTGCTGGGACAGACACACAAACGTCCATCCTGACATATATTGGTGAGTACTAAGTTTATTTGCTATGTCATTTAGCCTGGTCTGTGAAGAAGAATCATATCTTCATCCATTACGGTAAGCAATTTAAATTCTATTCAAGAAATGTATATATGCAGGTGGGTGCTACAAAGTGGTGTTGGGGTTGAAGTGGCTCCCAATTTGTTCTGTAAATCACTTTAGGTGTCTCAAAAAGCGCTATATAAATATAACATTCATTCATTCACATCCATATGACGTTTTTCTGCTTACAGAGTCTCCTCAAGTGAGACTGGTACAAAGTGAGATCCTAACTGGCTTGGGGGAAACTACGGTATTGGAATGTATAGCAACTGGGATCCCACATCCAGAGGTCAGGTGGTACAAAGGTGAGGAGGCTGTCTTCTGGAAAACCTCACTCCTAATCTACTCCTACTCTCCTACCTAGACATCCCAAGGTCAAAATTTATTGTAATCTGGATGCTTCTTTGTTGATCAGGTGACCTTCAGCTGAGATCATCCTTATTTGTAAGAATAGAGCCTCTCCAAGGGATTTTGAAGATCAAGGAAACTCGGGATACAGATGCGGGCGACTATACTTGTGTTGCCACAAACAAAGCAGGATCAGCTGTGACCAAAGTCACCCTGAATGTGGGCTGTAAGTTGATGTTACGCTCCAGATGAGTCACAGTACAACCGACAAGCTCAAGATTGAGTATGGCTGTCATCCATCTTTTCTCCAGCCTCTCCTGAGTTTACACACGAGCCCATGGACACCTCGGCAGACATTGGTTCAAACGCCACCTTACAGTGCAGAGCCCAGGGCTACCCCGAACCTCAGATCAGTTGGCGGAGAGAGGACAACGCTGCCCTCTTCTCCCGGCACCATACGCACAGTTCCATCACTCAGAAGAGAAATGGGGACCTGCTCATCAGCAGTATGTAGCAAGTTCTCAGCTTGGACAGCCTGTTGTGTTAATTGCAACACAGGGCCTCTGAAGCCTGTTGTACAGATGTGTTTATTGGTCTCTGTTTCCCCAGAGTTTTAACCAGTTGGGAAGAAATTGGCCAAATCCAGTGTGTTCTGCCCAATGACATTTTACTTATCAGATACCATGGTCAAACGCTAATTACACAGTTTTCAGGTTTGCTTCTATGCAAAGCTATACCGATATACCAACATTTGCTATGGGCCAGTCTCCCTCCTGAGACAAGCCAACAACACTTTGGTCTCTAGGCTAATACCAGAAGACGTCACTTTGCTTATGAAACTTGACCTTGATTTTTTTGGACTTCTTAGATATTTGGGTGGAAGATGAGACTACATACATCTGTGAGGCTTACAACCAGTTTGGGAAAATCCAAGCAAAAGCCTCCCTTACTGTTACAGGGCTTGGTAAGTGATTGAATTTTTGTTTAATTTTACATCATGGTCGACTTTCAATTTTAAGTGAGTGCTGAGTTGTAATGTTGTTTTCAAGATAATTTACATTCTTTGCTTTTCCTCTTATTAGTGGTTTTTATTATTTCAGTCTGTTTTTCTTTTAGTTTAGAGGTTATAAGGCTGGATTCTAGGAGAAAAGTCTTTGTGCACAGAAAACGGACGTCAGATATTCAAATGCGAATAAAAGAAACTATGCCAGTCAAGGGATGATTTAGTGGGGTCGTTATTCTTGAATTATTTATTAAATGCTTTGAATTCACTTTATATATATGGGAACTTTTATGTTGCAATGAATGCATGGCCACTTTCTGGCAGCTTTTGAAGGGCTGGAGATGTCAGTTTGGCAGACGTAATGTAAAGCACCCAAATTCACGGCTTCTGAAAAAGAAATGAATTATTTGCCAGGCCAGATGTGCATGATGCATTTGGCTGACATTTCTTCATTTGCATGTATCTGGGAATCATCCAGCCGAATCAAAGAATCAGAGGTATGCAGGCCATGCTATATCTTACGGTGATCAAAGGGATGGATCCAATAATACCCCTGCTAATACATGCCTAGAATTGTTTTTATCTCCACACTTCAAAGTCTGAGCAGTGAGAGGCAAACCCCTGCTGTAACACAGGACTCAATGGATATTTCACAACCTCATTAACTTGTAAACAAGCCCATAGACAGCAAAGTTGTCTTTTATAGAGCAAAGGTCGCACCGTGCTAAAGCGCGACGCCTCTCTCATTTGCTTCTTTAATCAGGCCAGTTTTTTGTGGTTTCCTTCTTTTATTCAATATGACAACTGTGACTGATGTTTAACCTGATTGTTTATAGATTGTTTATAACCTGGGTCACAACAAATGACAAAATAAAACCTCAAAATATACACAAGATGGAATGTAATCAGTCTTGTTCCAGAGTATATGTTTGCCTTTTGTAGCTGTGGAAAAAAATGTCAATATCCTTCATCTGTTGAGAGGTCTAGAATGGTTAAATGGTTCATTCTTGCCATTTGGTCTTAGGATAGGTTGGCTTAGGACAAGTTGGCTTTTATTAGAGAAGATTGTGTATTGGCGGAAACCTTGTACTTGATTGCAAGAAATGAACATAAGCAAGAGAAGAAGTTTTATCTGTCCAGTTGTTATCTTTGTTATCGATTTGGTGTTGGGTTTTCTGTTATCATTGCGTGCAACAGATGTATGGTTCTCCCTTGGTGGACGTTCTGCTCTGCATGACAAATGCTCTGTAGCATTGGAAAGGATGCAGCAGCTTACATGGACAGAGACCTGGCTTCACTGTCTGAAAACCTGTCATCGTCATCATTGTCGTCATCATCCACCACGTCCAGATGGTGACAGTTTTCTTTTGCTTCTCTGTAGCTGTTCGGTTTAGTCCTTCTCGCTAATCAGCTGCCGGAGACGAAGGGCCAAGTTCTTGGGAACCCTCAGTGAACCGAGGCAACGTCGCTCATGGAGAGCATATAAATACAACCGAGTGTTTATAGCAACCAGGCGTGTCAGGCAGAGGCTGGTCGCCGTGAGAAGATGTGGAAACCATATGGAGGCCTGAGTGAGGGGAATGTGTCGTAAAACACACAGAGCCAAAGAGCCGTCCCACAAGGCGTGAACCATAGGCAGAGTTGGTTGGGAGTACTGGAACCCCCTGGGAATTGAGCAAACTGCAAAATTTACGCATGTCTGGATGGGCTTAGGGCATTACTCTTGTACCAGTGGAATATTGCCCTAATACAACAAGGGCCAAACCTCCAGGGACTCCACCTACACACATCACATAAATGATAAATATTGAATAAAGGTCTTGGAGATCCTCTCTTCGTAGAGGAGTATTGCTAATGGACTCAAAACGGAAAGCATTGACCACATTGTTCCCCTGGTGTCGTGGTAAGACTGGAAGGTTTCCATCGGCTCAGTTTGATCTTTCATGTGGTGTCAGAGACCCGAACTCGCACTGAGTCCCTCCTGCGAACATGTGGTCGCTATGCCGGTTCTTCTTGTTACCACAGCTACGACAGGCTCACAGATATCCCAACAGCTGTTGGGGATGGATAAATCAGATCCCCGGGAACCATTGTTCAAAGCAGCCAAATGACATGTCATAGCATTTTGGACATTAAACATAGCGTGGCTGTCGAATCCTATCATGTAGGCTTTATCTGGAAAGCTGTCTTTCTTCTCTTGCAGTGTCTCCAGTCATTGGCATCAGCTCAGGTACCGTCAATGTGATTGAGGAACAGCAAGTGACCCTTCCCTGCGTGTTGCTGGCAGGGAACCCGTTACCAGAGAGGCGCTGGTTCCGCAATGGTGCTTTGGTATGGACATGTGGATTACCTCGTACAGGGGATGGTCCCCTACCATTTACATGCTCGAGCATGATCACCACTCACATCCACCGAGGTGGCCCTGTCCATCATCGAAGAGACACTCAGGTCCACAAAGCAACGCGGCCTAATTGTCAAGGCACACAACCTAGCTAGACGTTCTTACCCTCATCGGTGGAGGGGGGGTGTCAGAACGGAAATGGCTCATGACCAAGTTTGAGGTTTTTAGAAGCAAACAAGTGAGATGATCATATAATGTTTGCTTGCATGTGACAGGAACAAACATATACATCAGGCAATGTAAGCAGAATGCATGCAGTGCGTTTGAAATGCCTCTTTCAATGTATTTGAAGTTGTCATAAAAGAATGTATGCAAGCAGTCCTAAATGTGCACCGGTCTCCCTTGGCCAGCTGCTCCCCGGCCCATATGTGACCCTGCGTCGGGACGGCAGTCTGCACATCGAGCACGTCCGCCTGCAGGATGGCGGCGACTATACCTGCCTGGCACAGAACGTCGCCGGCATCACCAATCGCACCACCATTCTCGGCGTCTACGGTACGAGCAGCATCTCAAGCCTACTGTGTGGAGTGGCCCTAGCGAATAAGCTTTTACTGTGAAGCACTTAAAGATTTTGGTAATGAAAAGTGCTATAGAACTTGAAGATATTATTATGATTATTATTATCATTATTATTATTAATAATGATAATAATAATAAACCTGCAGCTGGTTGGCACCCTATCCTGGTTTATTCCGTAATTTGCACTAGTAGCTTCTGAAATAGGCTCTGGAGCCCTGCAACTTTGAACAGGACAAACAGGTATAGAAAATAGATGGATGAATAGATGGATAGTACTACTAGTACTACTACTACTACTACTACTAATAATAATAATAATAATCACAATAATAATAATAGTGCATGTAATGGCTGTGTATTTGTGCTTTTTCCCTTTATGGTTCCAGTGCAGTACATTTGGACATCCAGAAAACCAAAAACAGCTGTAGAAAGTAGCTTTTAATTGGACGGGGCTTAGTGGCGGGATGATAAAACATTCTGTGTTTATTGAATTCAGCTTTGCATCCAAGCACCGACTCGGGTCCGCAAACGTGCATCAAGTGACTGTCGCTGCGATATCTGCAAGCCTGTGAGTGATGTCAGTGCTCAGGGGGAGTGTGCCGAGAAAGGGAGGGGCAGAGAGAGAGAGAAAAATAATAAATAAAAGGAGAGGAAAAGAAAGGGCGTCAGGAGCCAGTGCGTTTAACACGCGTTCACGGGGAGCGGGGACTCGTGGGGAGTTGTGGGGAGTCGCGCGCCACATGACATGAAATGGCCAAATTGCTAATTGTTAAATCTCCAGGCCGGACGCCTGCTCAGAGTTTCCAGCACTAATGGGTCCTGCACATGGTTCTGGGTCTTATGAATAAAACAGGCATGAGAGATGGGAAGAGGAGCGTTGGGCCTGCGGGTAAGGGGGATCGGGCCTTGAGGTGTGCAGCCAAATACAACCTCGGTCCCCGGGCTCCCACGCAAACTCTGGACGAACCCTCTGGTGGTCACTGCGGTACGGGTCCTCGGGCTTTTCGTCGGGACCCCATGACACGCAGCCAGGGCCACCGTAGCGCTACACAGTCGGGCACAGACCTGTAGGCCTGTCCGGGTACTTCTGTCCCCAATGTCCTATCTTCTCGCACCTATGAGATTATCGCTGATACCTGCGTTGCGTCAGACAAGAAGGTCTGTTTAGTTAATTAATGTCAATTTATTTGTGCCTTCTTAGAACTAGAGGTCAAATCGAATAGCAGCTGATTTCACAGGAGTGTGGGGGATTTACCGCCAACAGAAGGACGAATGAAGACTGAAATTTCAGTGCAGGTCTTCCAGTGATATTTCCTGCCTTGGTTATTGCAAGGAGCATGCCCAGTGGAGGCGTGGTGGGGGTGGTGGTTGTTTGTGCTCCCTCTCCCCAAGGGGCATGTCATAAGTGCTTGGAAAATGTCTCAGTCAAAATGACAGAGCATCAGAAGCCATAGTACTGCTTCCTGCCAAAAACATCAGGCTAATAGATGCACTGGTCTTAGCCTAATGCAGAAGCACTCGTCAGTCTGGGAAATCTCGTCCGCTAAAGCAGCCACACCCTGTATTCTCTTCAGTTTCTCCAAGCATCCAGCATGGGCCTCAGGTCTTCAGCACCATTGAGGGGACACCCATCTCTCTGCCGTGCCGCGCCACCGGCATCCCCAAGCCTGACATCGCCTGGTCAAAGGTAAGGAGCCCATTCTGATCCCCAAGCCTCACATCGCCTGGTCAAAGGTAAGGAACCCATTCTGATCCCCAAGCCTCACATCGCCTGGTCAAAGGAAAAGAACCCATTCTGATCCCCAAGCCTCACATCGCCTGGTCAAAGGTAAGGAACCCATTCTGATCCCCAAGCCTGACATCGCCTGGTCAAAGGTAAGGAACCCATTCTGCTCCCCAAGCCTGACATCGCTTGGTCAAAGGTAAGGAACCCATTCTGATCCCCAAGCCTGACATCGCCTGGTCAAAAGTAAGGAACCCATGCTGATCCCCAAGCCTCACATCGCCTGGTCAAAGGTAAGGAACCCATTCTGATCCCCAGGCCTTACAATGCCTGGTCAAATGTAAGGAACCCATTCTGATCTCCAAGCCTCACATTGCCTGGTCAAAGGTAAGGAACCCATTCTGATCCCCAAGCCTCACATCGCCTGGTCAAAGGTAAGGCACCCATTCTGATCCCCAAGCCTGTGGTCTAAGGCATCCAGAAAAGTCCTTAGTGTCCTGTATACAGAAACACAGTTGGCCTTCTAGCCAATGTAACTGCTCACAAGCAAATTAACATGGTTGCTGTATCTTCTCAGCACCTGCATTTCACACTGCGTTTTCATCCCTGTTTTATTTCATGATCTGGTTTCTGCAACGACAACGGCATATAATGAAATCCAGTAAAAGGCTGTTTATGCAGTGAATTTGTGCTCGAGGAATGTGTGTGTGTGTCTTTTTTCTTGTTTTGGTAAGCGCATTTATTTCTGTGACTTGTAAAATTATATGTCATTAAAGTGAATGGGACATAAGAGGCCAATGAAAACTTGCACTGTTAAGTTCTGCACCAGCTGCAGTTATAATTCTTTCCTCCATGCGCCCACTGAGGTCCCCTGCCTGTGATGTTAGGGTCCTTACACTGGTGATGTCACATTTTGGTGTCTCTCAATTTTCGTGCATCAGAAAAGAATTTTGACTTCATCTTCTGATTGATGCTAATAGTTTATTGATGTTAATAGTGAAGTTACTGGTCTCTTTCAGTTGCATGTTTTGGGAAGTGAAGAAACATGGCCTTTTTTTCCCTTTTTTGTCTCTGATGCCTCCCAGAGAGGCGAACTCTTGGACGTGAGCAGTGAGCAGTTCTCCTTGGGCCATGACAGCAGCTTGTACATTGCCTCTCCCACTGGCAACGAGTCCGGAGAATTTGTATGCACCGCCACTAATGCTGCTGGATACAGCTCGCGGAAGGTCCAGCTGACTGTGTACGGTAAGGACTCTCCATTCTTATCAGGAGCCCTGATTGAACAAGCAGTATAGCAGCAGCGGTGGAAGCACATTGGGATGTCTGTTCATTCCTTTGTCTGTACTTTTCAGTGAGGCCTAGAGTGACAGGCTCCAGTTCGGGTGGCTCTGGCAGGCCGCTGGAGGTGACAGTGACTGCAGGAGAGGACGCCATCTTGCCGTGCGAGGTCCAGAGCACCCCCCCGCCTATCATCACCTGGGCCAAGGAGCGGCAGCTCATCTCGCCCTTCTCCCCTCGGTAAGGCCACTTCCTGCCGCGCCCCCAGACGCTCCTGGCTTCAGATTCACAGGCCCAGACCTGATGGCTGATGGGAAGCTGCTCGCGCCCTCAGAGGAACGGCTCTTACACCACTGCGCCTGGGAGCGGGACTCTCCCAAACAAAAGGAGACATTTGTTCTCCTGCTGCTTTTGGCCTCTCTCCCAGCCCTTTCTCTCAAAGTGTGGAGTTCTGACCGGTCCTACAAATCATGTCCATATGTTTGGGAGGCACGTTAAAGCCAAATCGGGCTCCCTGCGGCTTGCTCTGGGGCCCCGGCGTGCTCCTGCGAAAGTAAACCGGGCTGCCGTGTGTCCGTCTTCAGCGAGGGCCGGTGCTTTGAGGAGTCCCATAGCCTCTGTGCAGACCCAAAGTGGCAAGAGCTCCATGAGCTGCACAAGATCAGTGACATGTGCAATTCTCCTTGCAAGGGCCACATGGTCCAAAGAGTTCCTGGATCTCCCTGTCCCAAATTCACTAGTGATGAGTCTCCAGTACCGGTTCAGCCCGTGAAAACACGAGTTTACATTTGTGTTTTGGCTGTGCACTGAGGCAGCATATAGCTGTGACAAATAGTCAGCAGTGCATGTCCCTGTCTTCCAGGCATGCTCAGCTACCTTCTGGCTCAATGAAGATCCTGGAGACCCGGGTGTCAGACAGCGCCACCTACCTGTGTGTCGCCACAAACATCGCCGGAAACGTCACTCAGGAAGTGAAGCTGTACGTCTATGGTAAGGGTGGCTAGTCCTTATATTGCCGTGCCCTGTAAACTGCCTTCACTTTCCTCTAGGTTGCTTGACTACACAGAGTTCAGTTAACCTGATTGGTTCTTGAATCCATACCAGCACAAGCTAGTATTAACGACTATCTCTGAAGGCACTTTGGTGGATCCACAGGGCTCGGGCTGTAGGAACAAAAAATGTATGCTGGCAGTCGTCGCCTTGTTAACATCTTTTTCAGTCAATCTGACTCCAGTTTCATTCCCGAGTGAAGTCAAACAGGGACGGACACAATCGACCCACTTCTCTCAACATGGAAAAATCTCTGCCCGTAATGGTCAGACGGCATGGCTGTAATTCCCATAATGCAGTAATTCTTCTCTCCTGCAGTTTTAAAAGGGAATTCCATGCATGAAACCTTCAGGAGCTGACTTATATAGACTGAGTGATGTAATAGAAGAGAACAGAATGCATTTATCGCCGTTGTAACAAGTAACTATGAAACTCGATGCTTATGATGCAATGGCTCAGATACAAATTCCGATATATATACATATATATATATAGATATATAGATAGTAATGTGGTTAAGTCAGGCAAAGGCAAAGGAAATGTTTAAGGCTACTTATCTGGATAGTAAGTGCATATTTGCTCAGAAAAATATTATTTGCTTCCAAAAAGTGACTGATATCTTGCTTGATGGATAAATGAATGCCACTGTGATTCCCAAACCTCTTCTTGGGGCCACCCCAGTCATCCCATGTTCTAGTGAAATTTTACTACCGGCTATATTCATTCATTCATCAATTAATTTCAGGAAACATACCCCCTGAAGTTCAGACTAGGAAATCCTTCTGAAGCCAGGCAGCTTTGGGCCTGGCCAGATCATGGATGGCAGGCCAGCTAGAAATTCTGTGTCATTCCCTCAATCATTCCCTCCTGCCCCTTCGCCACCTTGGCTACTGTCTGATGAGCATACTGGTGCAGAATGGCTGCTGTCGCATCATCCAGGTCGAGGATACTTGGGGGTGCTGGTTTCATTGGCTCCCCATTGGCTCAGCAAAGTGCCATTGTTGTCTTGAAGAAATTTAATTTAATTAGTTAAATAAATTGATGAGGTACTGATTAGCTAAACAAGGTTGTGTAGTTGTCAAGTCAAAAAATACATCGGCGTATTGGACGGGTGGTGCTGTGATTTTTGAAGAGGTCTTGAAATAAAGCTAACGTACTTTGACAGATGTGATACAGTTTTAGACCAACAAAGATTATTTAAGCATCATTTTTTGACTGGGTAAGACTGTTGCACAGTACTGTATGCATGCTGTTCCTCCAAGGAAATATCAGTCGGAGTATTCTTCCAATAATACTTCTACCCTCCTTTGTGCACATCCTACTGGGCCTGCCTCCCTTCCACGGTCTCCTCCAAAATCCATTCATTAAGTAGCTTAGATTCCGAACATGTGACAACATAACTGTCGGCATGCCTCGGGTCTGCGGCTTTAAAAGATCCCGCTGACGTCTTCCCGGAGCTGACAATTAACACGGAGTGTGCCTGAAAACATTCAGGAAAGGGGTCTGGTGGAATACCTTCCTGTGTTTGCCAGGGGTAAAATGGGCTCGGAGGGGCATTTTGGATGCCAAATGTGGTTTTCGTGAATTGCTTATAATGTTTAAGAGAGCTGAACATCTTTGAAGACTCCAATTAAGGTTAAGCTGTATGATTGTTAAATTACAATTATCAGGGTGTGCATTAAATTAGACCCCAGCGATGGGGAACCTATGTGCATTCCTGAGGGTAGTTAAGGAACAATTATGTGCATCAGGGCAAAATTACAATGTAACTTGTCCCACTTGCTGACCAATTGGAGTACAATTATAACTGCAAATACACACCAGTAAGAGTAAATGGCATATACCACATCTTTTATATTGTATTTATGCATTATGACTTATTTCGATTGTGAAAATAAAGTTTTTATTGATTGCCGAAGACTTGTTCTTATTAAATGTCATTAAAAGCATGGTCTGTTAATTTCCATCAGTTCCCCCGAGTATTCAAGCTGGCCCCAGGGTGATAAAGGTTCAAGCTGGGCACCTTGTTGACCTGCCCTGCGTGGTGAAGGGAGTGCCAATGCCTACAGTCACCTGGCTGAAGAATAGCGCCGCCCTGCTGGTGGATGGAGGGCAGTACGTGAGCCTGCCAGACGGCACACTCACGATCACCGAAACTGAGCTGTCGGATGCGGGGACCTTCACCTGTGTGGCCAGCAGTGTGGCGGGACGAGATGAGACACACATCCAGCTACAGGTCCAAGGTGGGTCCCCACTATCTCCCTGGCCTGGTGCCATTTTCCACAAGCAGGTTTTAGAGAGCAAAAACAGTTTTTGGTGTGTGTTTCTCCTTTGTGCTTCTCTAGTCCCCCCCACTGTTGAGGAGTCTGAGCCCCCGTTCAACAGCCCACTACAGGAAAGAGTGGCCAACCAGCGCATTGCCTTCCCCTGCTTGGCAAAAGGTTCTGTCTGGAAACTGGTTGTGTTTGCTTGTTGTGATTTGCTTTGTCTGCGTTTACGGATGTGCCTGACAGCATCTCTCCTTTCCGGGACAGGAACCCCGAAGCCTGTGATCAAGTGGCTACACAACGGCGAGGAGCTGACAGGGAGCGAGCCCGGCGTCTCCATCCTGGAGGACGGCACGCTGCTCATCCTGGCCTCCGTGTCGCCGCTTGACGGCGGCGAGTACGTCTGCGTGGCGATCAACGACGTGGGCATCACTGAGAGGAAGTACCATCTGAAGGTTAATGGTGCGTTCCTGAGGCTCTGGCTCGGGCTAAAGAGGGCTGCTGTTTTGTGCTTGACTCGGGCCTCTGACTTTGGCTGGCCCCTACTCCACAGTGCCCCCAGCAGTTCAGGATAACGACAGTCTGGCCAACGTGTCAGTGGTGCTCAGCCAGTCTACCAGCCTGCTGTGTGAAATCACAGGGAACCCCACACCTGTTGTCACCTGGTACAAAGAGGGAATCCCAGTACGTAATATTTCATCTCTTATACAAGTGTGGCTGTGACACCACATCGTTTTATATTTTATTTGTTGTACTTGTTGTTTACCTTTATGCTTTTAAAGTTTTTAGTAGTTATTACATGAAAATATCCCATAGGAACCACTTTAACAAATAAAGAAAGGGTCAAAGGTACCGAATAGGGAGGCACGTTCCAGAACCTAACCATGCTCCTGGCTCCAGGTCGCCCCCAGCAGTTCAGTTCAGATCCTGCAGGGGGGTAAAACTCTGAGGCTCCTGAAGGCGGCCACCTCCGATGCCGGCCGCTACAGCTGCCGGGCAATCAACGTCGCGGGCAGTTCCGAGAAAGACTTCATCCTGGAAGTTCTGGGTGAGCCTTTGAGGGTGGATGTTCATACCATTATTCATGTAATTAAGCCGTGTAGCTAATGGCGACGGTCTTTTCCAGTGCCTCCCAGCATAAGCAGCGGCAGCAGCCAGCTGGACCTGTCAACCGTCCTGAACCAGGAGATCAGCCTGGAGTGCAGAGTCAAAGGGGAGCCATTCCCCGATATTCAGTGGTTCAAGGACGGCAAGTGAGAATCTCCATCATCCCAATAAGTCCAATATTAGGCCAGCTGAATGCTAACGGTGGACATGGTTGTTTTGAAAGAAAGTAATTGATAGCAAATTGTTAGCAAAACAAGTTTGCAGCTTCTCAGGAGGTGCACCAGGAACAAATGGGGAGGTTATTTTGATTGTTCTGTGGAGGGCATGTTGAGAGAGCATAGGTTTCTGTGAAAAGTTACTGCTAATGGTAGCTACGTTCATCCGAGCCAGACCAGTGTTTTTGGGCGACCCAAACATGGAGCTGTTGAATCGGGGCCAAGTGCTGAAGATAAGGAGCCCCCGTCTGGGTGACCAAGGCCATTACCAGTGTGACGTGTCCAATGTGGCGGGAAAGAAGTCCAAGGGTTTTAAGTTGAACGTGTATGGTAAGTCTCTCAAGTGTCTGTAGGTGTGATGCCAAAAGTTCAGCCCACACCCAGTCTGAAGCTGACCTTATCGCTGTGCCCCAACACAGTACCCCCCAGCATCAAGGGGGGCAATGTTACAGCAGAGGTGACAGCCCTGCTGAACACCCCTGTGGCGCTCGAGTGTGAGGTGCGTGGTGTACCCCTACCTGCTATCACCTGGTACAAGGATGGCCGTGCCCTCCTCTTGGGTCGCCACACCATCTACGTGGACCGAGGACAGTTCCTGAAGATCCCCCTGGCTCAAGTGGCTGATGCTGGCCGGTACAGCTGCCGTGCCACCAGTGTTGTTGGGACAGCTGAGAAGTCCTATAAGCTCGAGGTCTATGGTAAAAAATAACGAGCTCTTTTTCTGTCATATAAAAAGATATGAATTCATATGATCATTATGCAAATTATGGATGTGTCTTGAAAGTTGGTGAATATAAGAGAAAATAAAAATAAATTCTTTAGTGGCAGCAAAGAAGTGCTGTCTGTGTAATTTTGATGAGAATCCTGTTCTGTTCCTAAGTAGTTCAGTCCTGTGTCTTTCCAGTCCCCCCAACTATAGCGGGGGTCCTTGACACCCCAGCCGAGAGGAAGGTGCTGGCAGGCAAGACTCTAGTGCTACAGTGTGAGGCAGGTGGACACCCCCCACCCGCGATGACTTGGCTGAAAGACGGTTTACCTCTGAAGAGTGGGGACAGCGTCAGGGTCCTGCAGCAAGGCAGGAAGATTGAGATCCACAGTGCTGCCACATCTGATGCAGGGAGATACATGTGCGTGGCAACCAGCGTTGCCGGGGAGGCGGAGCTCAAGTACGACGTCAGCGTCCTAGGTAACTGCTACACCACTTTCCTCCTCAGGATGCAAATCATTATAGTTACTGTGACTTGTGCCAAACATAATTTCTTAAATAATGCATCAAATAAGTTACTTAGTCATCCAACTGTGTTGGAACAGCTTATCTGATAGAAGATTGTCAAGAGGAACAGGGAACAGGACAAGGCAGGGGACACTCTCCTCATTAGCGTGATAAGCACAGAATTAGAAAGAGACTGGAATCCCCATCCCCGGAGGTGCAGGATAATGGCACTGCCATGCCACCAGGACATCACCAGTTTAGATGGGATTCTGTATCCATTGAAAGCCCCTTCAATATAATACACCATATTCATTGGCTGTGCTGACAAAGCTTTCTTACATAGTTTGCAAGCAGAGACAGGCAGGGGTCAAGCTGTAAGGTGCAGATTAGTGTGTTTGGTGAGAGCCCAGCAGGTTCGCTGTGTTCAGTCCAGTGTGCATTTCTTTCATAAAATCATGAATCAAAGTCGCCAGGTGTGATTCTTTCCCTTACGGACGGACGTGCTCCCAGCAGGCTTGTCAGACGTGTTACTAGTGGGAGGAAACGTGTTCAGTTAGCAGTAAGGGACCGCCTGTTAGCAGCCTGCCCGGCAGAACATCTGAAGGACCCAAGATAAGTCTGTAAATGATCTTGGCTGCTGTATTTAATGGTGCGTCTTGATGTCACATAAACTGAGGCTGTCTTCTGATCTTTAGAGAAGTATATCAAAATGAAAAAGCCAGCTGAAATTTTAATTTTTACTTTGAGAACCCTCTTTTCTGTGACAGACTTAATGTATATGTATCAGCTGATATTTATCCAAAGCTGATATTAGATATTAATACAGCTGGACATTTTCCTGGGTATTTTACAGGATACAGGATAAAAGTCATCACACAGAGCAATTTCCATCCCAGTGATGTGGTGAACATAGCTGAATCAGTCTTACTTCTGCCCTCTTCAGCAAGGCCTGTCTTCTGCTTGCCTGGTCCCCTGAATGCATTTCCACATGTCTGTTTATATATCATCCACATTTAAATTCTAGTCTTCAGTCCTCTTGGGCTTTTGGGTTTGATGGCTGAAACCCAAAGGTTTGTAGATTCAGTTGCAGAAACGGACTTTTGCACACTTTACCAAGATAAACATAGATACATATCAGTGTCTTGAGCCCCAGACCCGTGGGGTGAGGGGTGGATATTCTCCCAACAGAACTGAGATTCCACTGGGTCGACCACAGCATCTAAACCAGTATTGAGCTAAATGTTGGAAAACTTTTCTCTGTTCTGTTTAGTGCCACCTTCTGTAGAGGGTGGGGATCAGGCCTCAGACGTCACTGTCATCATGAACAACCCCCTGGAGCTGACATGTCATGCCAATGGGACTCCAGCACCTCTCCTCACGTGAGCAGGCTTCTGTCAGCCACAGTGCAGGGACATCCTCTTCCACCTGTTTGACATGTACATTGCATTACATTATAGACGCTTTTATTCCAGCAATGTAAAGCTGAGAGAAAGGGATGCTAGTGCCTAGTGAAGCTGAAGAACAAACTCACTCAGTCTACGCGATACGTTTTTCGAGAACATTCAGTTTTGGAAATCCAGCAAGGGTTCTTCTTTGGATTACATGAGGACTAAGTGAGTTCTGCTTCCCAGTACTGTAATATGCGGTGAGGAAGCCTGACATTAGGTCATCGGCAGTCTCAAAACCAAAAACAAATGGACTGGGTGAGTTTTTGAAATTTGTGCTTCATTTTGGGAAAACTGCTTGGTTGAAGGGCCGAATGGCAAAATCAGTCTGCTGAATGCAGTATTTTCTTGCAGACCTTCCCGACCCTATAAAACCTAAAGGCTTTGTTCAATAGCCTACTAGGATTTTGCTGGTCTGTTTTGTGGGCACATACATCTTATAGTAAATTCTCTCAATAGCATAACAGATGTTAGGTGAGGAATGGAACTGAATAACTCACACAGCTGGTCTTGTGGTTACACGGGGTCATCGCGTCCAGCTGATGCAACCCCCCTGCGCTCTGTCTTCCAGCTGGCTGAAGGACGGCCAGCCCATCAAACAAGGCCCCGGCATCAGGATCACAGCCAACGGGAGGAAGCTCGTCATCTCCCAGGCCCAGGCGTCAGACGCGGGCCGCTTCCGGTGTGTGGCCACGAACGAGGCCGGAGACCAGGGCAGGGACTTCAATGTGGTCGTGCATGGTAGGCACCAGCTGGGTGATGTTTGATCTTCTGCAATGAAGGCATCTACTACGATTCATTGACAAGTCTTTACAGAGTAATTTATTAAATGTCTTAATGTTGTTTTCATTTTAATGCTTTCTGGAAGAGTTTCATTCTATAAAGGTAACAAGATTCTTCTATTTTAACACTTATAAAACTGATAAATATATTTTGTGTGCTGTCATTGGCATATATTATGTGTAGTAATCACTCCACATATCAATACTGATCAAAAGCAGAGACGCTGTGTACATTGCAACATGAGAGCATCAGGCTTGATTTTTGGTGTCAGTGTGTGACCTCAATTTCAATTCCAATTAAATGTGTATAGCGCATTTTCAACATTACATTGTCTTATTCTATTAGTATTCATTTTTCAAAATTATGCAATGTAATATCACAATGATTGCGTTAGTAATAGAAGAAGTTAGATAATAACGAGAAATCATTCTGATTGAATTTAGGACCCTTGTAACAGTGTATTCTATTCCATTGACTTCTCTCTCTCCTGCGCTACATATTTTTGTTTGATTTTTACACTTTTTTCTTTATACTTTCATCAACATTATGCCTAATTACTATTAATAATGAGCTATTTTTTATTGAGGCACAGTCATATTAAATGTTGATATCAAAGGTCCAGCAGCATAGTTATGTCTCTGAGTCCCCATCTGTGCTGCTTCTCCGTCCTGTTCTTAGTGCCACCATCGATTCGCTCTGCTGGCCCAGCCGATCGCGCCGTGATCCTCCACAAGTCCATCATCCTGCAGTGCCTGGCAAACGCTATTCCCGCCCCCTCCATCACCTGGCTGAAAGACGGCCTCCCCGTCTCCAGCGCCCCAGGGAGCCTGAAGGTAGCAGTCTGTCTGTCATTGGGTTCTGATCCGCTCTCCCGGGCACCGCGGCTGGGCTCACACATGTCCGTATGCGCAGCTGGAGTCAGCAGGCCGCGTGCTGGAGGTCGTGAAGGCTGCCCTGGAGGATGCGGGGCGGTACACCTGCGTAGCCACAAATGCCGCCGGAGAAGCTCAGCATCACATCCGGCTCAGCGTCCACGGTACGAGATGGCCAACAGGCTGCCTGTGGAAGCCCTCCCTCACATCTCATCAGGAGCTTCCTGAATGAAGATGTTCATGCATTATCCTGACAACATCTGCCTGGGTCCCCAGAACCTCCAGTCATCCCCCAAGGTGGACAGACCGTGAATGAGACAGTACTCGCTGGGTATCCCATTCAGCTGCAGTGCAAGGCTCTAGGAAACCCACTACCAGGTAATTCCCCGTAAGGTGATAAATCCATCCTCCATAACCTCTTATTCAGAGCAGGGTTGTGGTGAGCCTGGGTCCTATCCCAAGAAGCACAGGACACAAGGCAGCAGAACTGTGTGTTCCCAAACCACATTGTTAGCAGAATAGCCAGTAAATCATGCACATGGGGGATTTTTAGGAAGGGTTTTTTCTGACTCATCAACACCATGTGACTTATCAGCCATCACATGGTACAAGGACGGCCGGCCATTGAGCAGCATGGCGGGAGTGACCCTCCTGAACCATGGCCAGGTGCTGGAGATCGACAGTGCCCAGATGTGGGATGCGGGCCTGTACAGGTGTGTGGCGGTCAGCGTGGCTGGGACTGCAGACCTCTTCTACCACCTCCAGGTGTACGGTGAGTCAGATGCAGGCGAATTCTAAGCTGAAAATAAGAAATACACAAAGTTCTCCAAACACAGTTTACCTCCACCTACTCCCCCTTCTCCACCAAACTTGTCCTCCTTTATTTTCTGAAGAAGCTAACCCTTTCCTGGAGGTAGGTGGGACTTTCTTCAATTGGCCAAGTGCTTGGAAGTTGGGAAAATATCTGACCAATCGTGGCTATTACGAATGGGAAGGAAACGCCACCATGTGCCACTTTAAGGGGGTGACTTTGTGGACCTTGCCCTTCCTCCAGTGCCCCCCTCCATCACTAGCAGCAGTGGCACGGTCACTGTGGTCGTCAATGAAGCCGTCCGCCTGGAGTGTGAAGCGAGCGGCGTGCCCACGCCAAGCCTCACCTGGCTCAAGGACCACAGCCCCGTTTCCAGCTTCTCTGATGGTGTCCAGGTAAAGCCAGATGTTTCTCCAGGCCAAGCAAATGCCAGTGATTCCCATGGTAATCCATTCATTCATAACCATGTATCTAATGCATCATGATGGTATTGAGACTACCCTTAGAAGCACACAGCAGGGAACTGTTATTTAATACCATTTGATATTTGATGTAGTTAAATAATATTGTTTAACTTACTACTGCAATTATCTGCTTAAAAGCAGATAAAATCTTACTGACATAGACTTATGGCTGAAATGATGTCTGCCTTGTAAATGAGTACTGGCAATTATATTAGAATGTGCAGCCTTGTGATTGGCCCTTTTCCGTACATTGTGGCCCTCAGGGTGGGCGTGTGTATTAAAGCCGTGGTTTTCCATTGGTCGTTTCTGACGCCACTCTCTTCTTACCTGGTCTTCTCAGGTGCTCTTTGGGGGGAGGGTGCTGGCCATCAGCAGTGCTCAGGTGACTGATGCCGGGCAGTACACCTGTGTGGCCACCAACGCAGGTGGGGAGCAGCAAAGGGAGTTTGACCTTCGTGTCTATGGTGAGTCCTGATGTCAGTGTTACTTCTGAACCACATTTACAGGTTGCTGTCATTCCAAACAAATTGTAAGCCTTGTCATTACCTGCACCTTTTTTGATAGGCTAGGGTAAATCTTTTCTAACATGCCCGATAATATTTTTAGTGTGACTTCAGTGAGGTATAAGCCTAAATTAATGAGTTGATTCCATTGCTGAAGGATTAAATCTGTGTCATTGGCTTTTGGAAATTGATCAACAGAGATTGTCAGTGACTATTATTATCACTATAATTATTACTATTCTTTGACAACTTCCTGCGTTGTTCCCTGTTACGAGCGCGGCGGGAGGAACGACCCATATTTGCAGCCGTGGGGTTGAACCCTTCAAAAGGGCGTTTATTAGCCAGAACAAGGGGT
>JAODKM010000032.1:14443436-14460161 GCA_026780845.1 Petrocephalus sullivani | reverse complement strand
GGTCAGGTGTGGCCAATTAAGCCCCGCCAGAGGGCAAAACAGGGGATAAAACACGAAGGGCGGGGCTGAGCATAACATTCCCATGCTTATAGCTCTATTTTGGTCTGTTGTGTGGAGTAAAACGAAGAGCAGCAAACTGGCAACTAGTTATGGCGAAGTCCAGATCTGAATATTTATTGGGAAGTCAGTATGAAAGTGTGGGTGTGATTAAGAGGTGGAGAGACACAATGCAGGTGTAAGAAGTGCTGCTGCTTGTTTCGATTTTTTGTGGATGCTTGGTTTTGACGAAAGCCACTAACGAAGGCTGGAGGTCACAGATGAGAGCATGCCAAGCCAGGACATGGTTTAAGGCGGTCATCTCGGATGTGTGCTTCTCTTCTTGGGGAAGATCTCTGATTCACATGCCCCAAGCATGCCAAGCCAGGACATGGTTTAAGGCGGTCATCTCGGGTGTGTGCTTCTCTTCTTGGGGAAGATCTCTGATTCACATGCCCCAAGAAACAGATTGTTAACATACAGTGCTGGCTTATTAGTGAGAAAGGTCAGCAGCCAGAGACTTCAAAGACAGATGGACTTTGTTCTGGTACCAAATCTTGTCATTGGCCAGACATTGTGGCCAGACTTGAGAGACATCAGACATTTCCTTTCATGTCATTGCATGACATGAGGAGTGCAGATTGTTGTTCTCATTGGGCAAGCTGATGAAGGAGGAATGAACACCACATTCTTAAGTAGCTGGTTAAGATTAACATTAACATTAAGATCAACATAACTGATCCCAGAGAGAAATTCTGGTCCATACACAATTTTATAGAACATTTAAATAGCTAATTCCTTGGCCCTCTGGGTATAATCGAAAGCCCTTCTGCAACTGAAATCAGTAACTTTTTGGTTACAAATCTAGATAGTCCTGGGTCACTATCTATCAGTGTCTGCCTTACTAAACTTAACTGGGAAGCTGATTAGGACAAGTGGGTCATTGGAAACACCTAGTAATCCCATCGTTTTTATCATTGTTAACTTCTGGTTAATCTCTGCTATGGTCTGCTTTTACCAATGAGGGTTACTGCTAGCATTTAGTTCATTTATCAGCAAGAGCGAAGCCAGAAGCCATACCATATGTAAGCCGGCAGACAGTCAGGTGGTTCCCATAACAATTTACTTGGCGACAAAATCACACTACGGGCTCAACAACATATTTTTTAAATCAGTTTTTAAATGACTTCTGGTATTAATAAGACAAAATGAACAAAGAGAAAGGAAAAATCTGTATGCCTCTCAACAGTACTTTTCCTCGGATTGCACACACATACTTGTACACGCACACACATACCTTACTGTACTGTATTACTGGCCATGAATACTGAATGGATGGGCCTGAGTTCCATCTGGGTAGACCCCGGACAACCCGGACCCACCTGTGCTGATGTGGTAGTTTATCAACACTCTACTTCAGTTGCTCAGTTGTGTTGCTCAGCGGGCTAAGGCTCAGCTGCCAGTGATCGGAAGGTTGCCAGTTCAAGCCTGGCTTCAGCAGAATAGTCATGTCCATGGGCCCCTGAGCAAGGCCCTTAGCCCCCAGCACCATGGGCACTACTATGGGTGGCTGCCCTTCACTGCCAAGCTTACTGTGTGTCCTGGAGAGCAAGGTGGGGTAGGCTGTAAGGGAATTTCCCCACATGTGCTCAATAAAGTGTCATTATTATTATTATTATTATTATTATTCATCCCTCTCTCTGAGTCTGACCCGCTGTGTGTTCCGCTGCAGTGCCGCCCAACATCATGGGGGAAGAGATGAATGTGACTGTGCTGATGGGGCAGCCTGTGGAGCTGCTATGCCAGAGCGATGCCATCCCACCACCCACGCTGTCCTGGCGTAAGGACAGGCGGCCGCTTTTCAGGAAGCCCGCTCTTAGGGTGTCCGAAGATGGAAGCATGCTGAAGGTGGTGTCTCTCCCTCTGCCTCTCCTCCAACTTTCTAACAATTTACCTTGGTCAAAGTCGCAGGCCCTCTTCACCCCTCCAGTGCTACATGAAACAAACAGCTATTTGCTATCAGTGTGTGACCATCAGAAGACCTCAACGACGAATCACGTATACAAGAAATAGAAAGAGACCATTTTTGTATCATGTTCATTTGAAGATATTTATAGAACATGAAAGCAATGTAACACCTGAATTATTTCCAGATTGACAGCTCTCAAGTTCAAGACACTGGCAGATATACCTGTGAAGCCATTAATGTAGCTGGGAAGACTGAGAAGCATTACAACCTGAATGTATGGGGTGAGTTTCACAGTTCATGTTTCTTATCAGTCATTAGAGCATCTCACATCTCCTCAGCTAATAGCCAGGCAAGAACGAGGGTGAGCTTGGGTCCTGATTAGGTCTGGCCCTTCCCAGGACACAGATGTCCCCTATTGTGGGTGGACAGGCTTGTGGCCGACCATCTGCATTGCATCATGGTCAGTGATGTCAGCGGCACGGCACGGCATGTCATAGCAGCGAGATGAGATGATCTCAGTGGTCTGTGGAGAGCTTAATGGGCTGCCTCGCCTTTGGAAACCATCATGAGGGCTTCCCGCGGTGCACTGTGAAGTTATGGTTGAGCCTGCTGTTTTTATATCTAACTGAAACTCATTAAGATACCAGGTCTGCTGGGCACCTTTCTGCTGATGCAAATATCTCTGCTGGTAGGAACTGGCATACTAGATGACCTCAGGAGATACAGTGTAGGCTGGTAACACAGTTGGCTCCTTAATTCAACGATCAATCACTCACTGCTTGATCAAAATGGTTTTCCTGAAAAAAACAGCGATTTTGAGATTTCCGCATTCGGCCTCACTGGAGGGCGTCTGCTGAGGAGGAGGAGCTGTGCTCTGGGGAAGCTGCTCACGCTTTCTGTGCCTTCAGCAGGGATGGATTAAGACTGGAATAGCTTTCTGGACACACGGTCATCAGGGTCGGACATGGTTTTGGCTGAATGACCGATTCCAACATTAAAATTTCCGTTCATCCATTTCCCACAACCACTTATCCTGTACAGGGCTGCCGCAAACCTGAGCCTATCCCAGGAAGCACAAGGCAGGGGACATCCTGCACAGGATGCCGCTTTATCATGGAGTGCACACACACAAAGTCACCAATTCATCTAGATGAATACTTTAGGACTGTAGGAAGAAACTGGAGTACCTGGAGGAGTGTGAGGCTATGGGGCTACCCACAGAGCAATGTGCTGCTAATTTTAATATATATTTGGTCTGATGGTTAAAAGGTTGGAATCAAGTTGAAGTGGTCATATTGTTGCTTCTAATTTGCAATAAAGAATACATCCATTTTTACATTTCAGTAATTGCTTGTCCTATTCAGGGCTGGGGGGTCCAGAGCCTATCCCTGAAGCTACGGGCATAAGACAGGGAACAACCCATGACAGGGTGCCAACCCATCACAGGGCACACCATTCACTCACACATGTACAGCTACAGGCCATTTGGTAACTCCAATTAACCTTAGCATGTGTATGTACTGTGGGGGGGGAACCAACAATGTCACGGGGAGAACATGCAAAGTTCACACACCTGGAGCCATGGCAGAAATTCAAACCCTGGGGCCAGAGGTGTGAGAAATCAGTGCTAACCTCAATGGCAGATCCACTATGGGTTTTATGGATGAGAAGCTGGATGTACATACTGCTGAGAAGTGGACTCCCTGTCATGGTCTTTTACTTAGTTGAGCGGTTGACTCCATTGAGGTCTCTAGCTGGAGCAGAGCAGACATTAACAAACAGCCCAGAGGAGGACAGTGGATATCTTTCATCTGGGGCAAAGAGGAATAAAACAGTTTTTCTGGACCGTGGAGAGAAACACGAGACTCCTTCCCTCAGAATATCAGACGCTGCTGTGATTTTTAGCATGTGCTGTGCTTCACCGCTGATGACACTCTCTACAGGACACTCACAAGAAGCCCCTTCCTAGGTCACCAAAAATAGTTTCAGCAAATTATATTTTGATTTCATTAATATACTGTCCAGTAAAATTTTGCAAAAAGACCCCTGTGTTTTTCAAAGGCTTCTGGACCGGCGTTGAAAATGAACCATATGACACAAATAGCGTAACAAGACGCTTAACTTGAGCTGGTCAAACAGCGTTATTTTTACTGGCAGTGTACAAGTCCCATGATGGCCATAAAGTCAGAAAATGAAGTGTGTTGCCTATCCAAATGTAATACTTAACTGCATTTTTGCTAAAAGATCTGTTTCCTTTGACCTACATGCAAAATGTATTGAAATCCAATGTATTTTTGTGGAAATTTTGTTTAAAAGCAGTTGCCTGGTATAAGCAAAGCCTTTTAGACTTTTAAAGAATACCTTCTATTTTGGGAGTGGATATGAAGAGAGTAATAATTATCAATTATTAGTCTCTGTAATTATATGGCATAAAATTTGACCAATTCTGTTTATTGGCTTCTCTCACATGACGTAACCTCTTTGCATCCCCAGTGCCCCCTAGCATTCGCGGCTCTGATGAATTGTCCCAGCTGACTGTTATTGAGGGCAGCCTAATGATTCTGGTGTGTGAATCCAGTGGCATTCCTCCCCCCAGCCTCACCTGGAAGAAAGATGGTAAGAGGTCACACTACAGCTCCTTACACAGGCCAGATTTCTACCTGTTCAGCAGAGGGCACTGTTGAGTGTGCAGGGTTTAGCACATCACAACTTAAAGTGGTAGCTACACATTGACGTAATACAAAAATAAACAAATTATAAAAATGGCAAACGTCTGACATTACGAGGTTTTCTGTTATTAATCTATGATTAACTTCTAATGACCTATCATTGACATCCCTGGTTCTGCTCCTGTGTTCAGGTGCCGAGCTGCGGACTGACTCGCGTAGTCGGGTTCGCATGCTGTCTGGGGGAAGGCAGCTACAGATCTCCGCTGCTGAAAGGACAGATTCTGCATCCTACACCTGCACAGCCTCCAGCGTGGCTGGTAACACCACAAAGGAGTACAGCCTGCAAGTCTATGGTACCGTACCCATCTACAACTGAATCATTCAGCAAAAGTTTCAGGACAGCTAGGAAGCTACAGCAATTAAGCTAATAATAAGATTTTCTCATCCGGTATCTTATTGTATAGCTTTATGTTGGAAACGCAAATTAGTTGTTGGTTCATCAGAAGAAATGCCATGAACTTATTTCGTCTTCTTACTTCAGTTCGCCCTTCCATCAGAAACAGCGGGAGGCAGCCCAGCGATGTGACGGTGACGCGCGATAGCAGCATCACCCTGCAGTGCGAGGCTGACGGCATCCCACGTCCCGCGTTGACGTGGCTGAAGGATGGGCGCCCTCTGGTGGACGGCAGGGGCATCACGATTCTCAACGAGGGCCGTCTGCTGCAGATCAAGGACTCCAAGCTGTCAGACACAGGACGCTATGTGTGTGTGGCCATCAATCTAGCAGGACAGGCGGACAGCAAGCACAATGTCAACGTGCATGGTCAGTGTGCTAAATCCAGAGGTCGACATAAATGCTTCAAAAAGTATTTTGTTACAAATTACAAATACTTGCTCATCAGATGTACTGGTGTGAGAAAATGTACTTAATTAAAATTCAAGTAATTTATAAGATGAAAATACATGTAAAATGTATTTGCTTGACAAATAAGTGTACCATTACACCCCTAGCAATGTGTAGCATTTACAAAGGGAATAATAATTTTGTGTCAAGTGTGAAATGAAAAATGCCTTTTGTAACCTTAGTACCGTAACGTGAGCTCAGCAGGCTGCATCTGCAGCGGTGCGTTGGGCTGGGTGGGACCCGGGACACAGAACCGCCATGCAAATGTTCACAGTCTCGTGTCATGGTACCGTCTCAGATTCAGAACCGTCAGTTTTAACAGTTTAATATCAATCTTAGCCACCTAACATTCTTTGTAAGAATGGTCATGGTCCTGGTTTTGATGTTCACTGTATGTTCATTCCTGTCTGTAGTTCCTCCCAGCATCAGTGGCCAGACTGAAGTACCTGAGAATGTGAGTGTGGTTGTGAAGAACCCTGTGGCCCTATCGTGTGAAGCCTCAGGAATCCCCCTTCCAACTATAACCTGGCTGAAGGACGGACAACCTATCAGTGTATCCAGCTCTGTCAGAGTCATCTCAGGTAAGAGCTCTGTCTGTCTGTTCTGCGCGTGAAATTAGCCTCAAAGCTTAATTTATTTGTCTCATTGATTAGGAACTTTCCATAGTAATATGCTCATGGGAGTTTTATTTACACAAACAAGTTCTTATGGCAGAGATAACCAATCAAATTATGTGTCAGAAGTCAGAATTAAATGTCTTGGTTCTGCCTCCTCCAGTTGCTTGAAGTTGCATCCTCTACGATCTGATTGGTTATCTCTCTGAAGCAATCATTTTTCTTTCTGCTCTCAAAGCATGTTTGTGTAAGTAAAACTCCCACGAGCTAGCAAAATCAGAAAATAATAAATTTTTATCACAAGATTAATAACTTTTAGGGTTACTTAAATGCCAGCTCACTAATGAGATAATGGAATGAAAGCATTTTGCCAAGGCAGACCATTTTCCTGAAATGATCCCTTCTCTAATAGGGTTCCTCGCTCACAAGAAGCAGTAACACTAATTCCACTATAATTTGTTCATGGCTGTAGCAGATTCAGCTGGTCTTGCTTTTTGTTTGTACCAATCTCAATAAATCTTTTGATATAACTGATAACAATAATTTCACTTTGAAAGACTCCATATCGAAGGAGCTTATTTTTGTTGTTGTGGGTATTTCTAAATGTGATTAGATGAATTCATAATAATTATCATTTTTTTGTGGAAGGGGAGGTCTAGAGATCTGATCTCTGTTGATTAACCTAACAGAGGATTTCAATAGCTGGTAGCTTGCATTGTCCTGTTTCTCCTAAATTACTGGAATAATTTAAGTAGGTTGCATTGAATTCAGTGTAAGGCTGGATTTTTTAGGACTTATAAGAGCTATTCATTTGAATTGTTGCCCAGGTGGCCGGACCTTGAGGCTGATACACGCTGCTGTGGAAGATGCTGGGAGATACACTTGTGTCGTATCCAACACTGCTGGGGAAGAGCGGAAGAATTTTCACCTCGAGATCC
Organism: Petrocephalus sullivani; assembly: GCA_026780845.1. NCBI lineage: Eukaryota > Metazoa > Chordata > Actinopteri > Osteoglossiformes > Mormyridae > Petrocephalus > Petrocephalus sullivani. Next base: position 14,453,031 of record JAODKM010000032.1, on the reverse strand, counting down.
TCGGTAATTGACTGGAAAGACTTCCAGGAACAGAAAAGCCACTATCCCCTTCTCTTCTTTCAGTTGTAGACCACAGAGTGGGTATACCCAATATTGTTTCTCTCTTCCATTTCAGTACCGCCAACCATTACAGATGACGGGACCATCAGTGACATCAAAGTGAAAGAGCATCAAAATGTGACCCTGATATGTGAGGTCACAGGTATGGAATTTAGAATTAAAACTCACACTTTCACTTCTGAAATGTAGTAGCTGTTCAGGGCAGGCCAGCATGTAGTGTATGTGCAGATAACAATGCCCCCGTTGTTAGGTAACCCTGTGCCAGAGATAAACTGGCTGAAGAATGGGGAGCCTCTGGTGGAGGACGGGCAGCACCTAGTACTGTCTGATGGGCGCTTCCTGCAGATCTCCAGTGCTCAGGTGGCCAACACGGGCACGTACAGCTGCCTGGCCTCCAACACCGCCGGTGACCGCAGCAAGCACTTCAACCTCAACGTTCTGGGTAGGGAAGGGATGCCGTTCAAGGTGCAATGACACTGGGCGGGACTTTAAAAGGTGGATCAGGTGTTGGACGTTGATTGCCATAAGAGTCTCGCTTTTGTACCATAAAACAAAGCTTTGTGAGTAACAATGGATGTTACTCATCAAATCATCAAGCATCAAGTAAAGTAACAAATTTTTACAAATTGTGAGATTTTATGCTACGATCTATGTGGAATTTACACTGCCCGGTCAAAAAAAAGTTGCACACTTTAATATTTCGTTGGACCGCCCTTAGCTTTGATTATGCTACACATTGGCCCCTGCATTGTTTCCATGTGCTTATGCAACATCACAACACCTTTTCCCATCCAGATTTGCACTCATTTTTCACAGAGATCTTGTATTGCTGATAGGTAAGTTTAACCACTTTTTTCTGCACATTCCATAGACATTCAGTGGGGTTAAGGTCAAGACTCTGTGGTGCCAGTTCACATGTGAAAATGATTCCTCATGCTCCCTAAACCACTCTTTGACAATTTGAGCCTGATGAATCTTGGCATTCTCACCTTGTAACATGCCCACGCCAAAAGGAAAGAAATAATCCATTGATGGGATAATCTGGCCATTCACTAGATTCAGTTACACAGCTGACTTCACTTTACTGCTGCATAGTGTTACTGAGCTGTAATAATGATCCAGTCATTAGCTTTAATTGAAATTCTAATGGCAACCTTTTTTTTGGCTGGGCAGTGTAAGTTGTGCATTTCATAGTGGTGATAAATCTTTGTCAGAGTGCCAAAATATTTTTATGCAGATATTTTATGGTAGAATGTTTGCTGCTGGGGTAGCATTTTTTGTTAGGTGAAATTTGTGTTGGATTGCTGCACATTTTTGGCTAGAAGGAAGCTGGATTAGAGCAGATTGTAACGTGTTTCTTTGAGGTAATGATGTTGGGTGGTGCTGTGCAGGATGTGCTGTGAGGACAGTGTTTGTTTGGTGTATGTGCATTCGTGTACAGAAGCTCATCTTAGCTATGCTGTGTGCAGTGTCCCCCACAATTCCAGGGGCCGCTCCAGATGGCTCTACTGAGGAAGTGACTGTAACCCTCAACAGTCCCACCTCCCTGGTGTGCGAGGCACAGAGTTACCCACCTGCCATCATCACCTGGCTAAAGGATGGCACACCCTTCGAGTCAAACCGCAATGTACGGGTCCTGCCAGGTCAGAGCTCACCCGTAATAATAGCATAATGCATCAGTCCCCGGTGAGGTGGAGGCTAGAGTCCTCGCTGAGGTAGGGGCTAGAGTCCTCGGTGAGGTAGGTACTAGAGTCCCCAGTGAGGTAGGGATTAGATTCCTCTGTGAGGTAGGGGCTAGAGTCCTCGGTGAGGTAGGTACTAGAGTCCCCAGTGAGGTAGGGATTAGATTCCTCTGTGAGGTAGGGGCTAGAGTCCCCAGTGAGGTAGGTACTAGAGTCCCCGCTGAGGTAGGGACTAGAATCCCCACCGAGGTGGGGGCTAGAGTCCTCTGTGGTTATAGTCCCATGGTTAATTTCTGCTTTAGATGGTCAATGACACTTAGGTGAAAGAATCAGGGTTAGGATGTTTACAGCCCCCCCCCCCCCCAGGTGAAAGTGAAAGTGTCTGTGTAAAAGCATTTCTCATGACTCGTACCCAGGTGGACGGACTCTGCAGATCCTCAATGCCAAGGAAGAGGATGCTGGTCGGTATACCTGCGTGGCCACCAATGAAGCCGGAGAGACCCTGAAGAACTACGAGGTCAAGGTGTACCGTGAGTGCCATGCTGCGTAGCTTGTCATTATCTTCTTGTGGTTATAGCTGGCATCTGCTTACCATGAAGTGGCTTCTTGTGTGTCCTGTGCAGTTCCCCCAGTCATCAGCAAAAACCATGACGCAGAGGGCTTCTCCCCAAAGGAAGTGAAGATCAAGGTCAACAACAGCTTGACCCTGGAGTGTGAGGCCCAGGCTGTGCCCACCCCCCTACTCACATGGTATAAGGACGGACAGGTGGGTACACGTCTCTGCCCACATATGATTGGCAGATGTACATGCTCAAGCATACAGGCACATCTCACTTGAACAAACATGCACACAACAAAATATGCATAAACTCATCACCCATGCATGGTCTAAAAGTGGTCAAATGGTCCATTGAATGTGATCAATTTAACTTTTTTGTTCACCCTTTCAGCTTCTTATAGCAGACCATCATGTGACCATCTCTACCAATGGCCGTGTAGTCCAGATAAAACACGCCCAGGTGTCCGACACGGGCCGGTACACCTGTGTGGCCACCAATATCGCTGGGGAGGATGAGAAGGACTTTGATGTAAATATACAAGGTGAAATGTGTTCCTGTTGTACTCGTGAACTGTGATACAGGCTCTCATTCAGTTCAGGTTCCACTAGTGGCAATTTCTTAAACTGAAATTATGATTATTTTTCAGTCTTTTTCGCCATATCTGGGAATTTGCACACACAAGCAAAAGGGCATTTTTTTAAATAGCGTTTTTTTGTTTGTTTGTTTTGCTTGTTTTCCTGCAGTTCCTCCCAGTTTCCAGAGACCTGGAGGAGCAGGAAACAAGTCCTCACCAATCACTGAGACCAGAGATGTGGTGCAGAACAGCGCCATCTTGTTGTACTGCGAGACCAACGCTGTGCCCCCCCCGGTTCTGTCATGGTACAAAGATGGCAGGGCGCTGGCCTCAAGCGACAAAGTGCTGATCCTGCCTGGTAAAGGATGGATGGATGGATGGATGAGAATGTAAACACATTAATGGGTGGTGTATGTAAAAAGATATATGTAATCCTGGCGCTGGTAGAGGCAGTTCAGACAGTTTTTATGGTTTAACATTACTAAACTTACTTGCTTTAATTTGGGGCTACGGCTCTGAAAGGCCTGGAAGGTATAGAGCATAGGGAATCCCCACTGTCTGTCTCACACTCACTTCTGCCCCATCTGTGGCAGGGGGGCGAGTCTTACAGGTCCCCCGGGCTCAAGCAGAGGATTCTGGGAGGTACACGTGTGTGGCGGTCAACGAAGCTGGAGAGGACTCTATCCAATACGATGTCAGGGTGCTGCGTGAGTAACAGCCTGCCGGATGGAAGCGAGATCGGGTTCTTGGGGGTGTTGGACATGACAGGGCTGCCCAGGGTCATGTGACTCGGCCAGGGTCGTGTGACATGGCTGGCCTGTGGGAATGAGAACCTGGACAGATAGCCGCTTGGAATAATAAATGCAGAGATCGCTGGGCTGTAACACTTTGATACAGGAAAGGACTTTGTTATTAAGAGGCATCCTGTAAAAACACAACGGCCTGCTCACAGACGACTGTTAAGTCATTGCAGTTCCCCTTCCTGGACTTATGAAAAGATGTTTTATTACATATTTATTCTATTTCCTCTCTGGGAAAAAAGCTATGTTAAAATTGGGCAAAAGCTATTTAACAAAAGCAGAATAAGATTAAATAGGAGATACCTTGTGTGTTTCATGGAGTGACTAGTGTAATTTTGTGCTGTTTCTCAGTTCCTCCTTTGATCAGAGGTGCTGACATGGAATCCCCCGAAGAGATAACCGTGCTGGTGAACAAAACGGCTACCCTGGAGTGTCACGTGGATGGCAACCCTGCCCCGAAGATCACCTGGCTCAAGGACAGCCATCCGCTTATCACCAATGGCAACCACAGGCTGCTGTCCAATGGCAGGACTCTGCAGGTGACACACCTTCAAAGTCAAAATCACCTTTGTCATTGTGCACATGCAGAAGGAAATGAGGCAGTAGGCTGTCTTAGTGCAGGAATCACACATAGTAATAATGTGAAACAGAACAGTACAAGCTGGGCAGTGGCCGAAGGCGGAGACCTTGGCGGTCTGATCCTTGGCTGTAGAAGCTAGCTCTAGGGACATGGAATGTCACCTCTCTGGCAGAGAAGGAGCCTGAGCCTGTGCGCGAGGTTGGGAGGTTCCGACTAGATATAGTCGGGCTCACCTCGACGCATGGCTTGGGCTCTGGAACCAGTCTCCTTGAGGGGGGTTGTACACTCTTCTTGAGTCCTTGGAAGGGGTGTTGGAGAGTCCTGGGGACTCTCTTGTTCTGCTGGGGGACTTCAATGCTCACGTGGGCAATGACAGTGAGAGCTGGAGTGGCGTAATTGGGAGGAACGGCTCCCCTGATCTGAACCCAAGCGGTGTTTTATTATTGGACTTCTGTGCTCGTCACGGATTGTCCATAATGAACACCATGTTCTAACATAAGGGTGTCCTTATGTGCACTTGGCACCAGGACACCCTAGGTCGCAGGTCGATGATTGACTTTATGGTCGTGTCGTCGGACTTGCGACCGCATGTATTGAACACTTAGGTGAGGAGAGGGGTGGAGCTGTCAACTGATCACCACCTGATGGTAGGTTGGCTCTGCTGGTGGGGGAGAAAGCTGGTCAGGCCTGGCAGGCCCAAGTGTATCGTGAGGGTCTGCTGGGAATGTCTGGCGGAATCTCCTGTCAGGAGTAGCTTCAACTCCTACCTCCGACAGAGCTTCTCCCATGTCCCAGGGGAGGCAGGGGACATTGAGTCCGAATGGGCCATGTTCCGCGCCTCTATTGTGGAGACGGCTGACCGGTGCTGTGGCCGTAAGGTGGTCGGTGCCTGTCGTGGCGGTAACCATCAAACTTGCTGGTGGACACCGGCGGTGAGGGATGCCGTCAAGCTGAAGAAGGAATCCTACCGGGCCTTTTTGTCTTGTGGGACTCCAGAGGCAGCGGATGGGTACCGGCGGGTCAAGCGGAACGCGGCTTTGGCGGTAGCTGAAGCAAAGACTTGGGTTTGGGAGGAGTTCGGTGAGGCTATGGAGAACGACTTCCGGATGGCTTTGAAGAGATTCTGGTCCACCATCCGGCGTCTCAGGGCAGGCAAGCAGTGCAGCATCAACACTGTTTATGGTGGGGTGGGGCACTGCTGACCTCAACTAGGGACGTTCTGAGTCGGTGGAAGGAATACTTCGAAGACCTTTTCAATCCCAACGAGACGCCTTCCAATGAGGAAGCTGAGTCCGGGGACTTGGGGGTGGACTCCCCTATCTCCGGGGCAGAGGTCGCTGAGGTGGCTAAAAAGCTCCTTGGTGGCCGGGTCCCGGGGGTGGATGAGATCTGCCCGGAGTTCCTTAAGCCTCTGGATGTTGTAGGGGTGTCCTGGTTGACACGCATCTGCAGCATCGTGTGGATATCGGGGGCGGTGCCTCTGGATTGGCAGACCGGGGTGGTGGTCCCCATATTTAAAAAAGGGGGCCAGAGAGTGTGTTCCAACTATAGGGGGATCAAAGTTGAAGCTTCCCTGGTAAGGTCTATTCGGTCTTTTCATAACTTTTATGGACAGAATTTCTAGGCGCAGCTAGGGCGTCGAGGTTGTCCGGTTTGGTGACCTCAGGATTAGGTCTCTGCTTTTTGCAGATGATGTGGTTCTGTTGGCTTCATCGGACCGTGACCTCCAACTCGCACTGGAGCAGTTTGCAGCCGAGTGCAAAGCGGCTGGGGTGAGAATCAGCACCTCCAAACTGGAGGCCATGGTCCTCAACCAGAAAAGGGTGTAGTGCTCTCTCCGGGTCGGGAAGGGAGTCCTTCTCCAAGTGGAGGAGTTTAAGTATTTCGGAGTCTTGTTCACAAGTGAGGGAAGAATGGAGCGGGAGATCGACAGGCGGATCGGTGCGGTGTCGGCAGTGATGCGGGCGCTGCATCAGTCTGTCATGGTGAAGAAGGAGCTGAGCCAAAAGGCAAAGCTCTCGATTTACGAGTCGATCTACGTTCCTACCCTCACCTATGATCATGAGCTGTGGGTTGTGACCGAAAGAACAAGATTGCGAAGTCCTTATCATCTTGTGCTTGTTTTTCACATAATGCTCGATTAAATTACAATGCATTATTTCCTGACCTTCTCACTACATGACACTAGCAGATGAGAGACCGGGTTCCCTGGGAGTGTAAGGTTGTATCTTAAGTGCCCTTTGTGCCAGTGGTGACCACATGATCCTCAGAGCAATGTTTAAAGCTGTCCAGTGGATGCCTGACGCCAACTCTCTCCCACCCTCAGGTGGCGAATGCCCGCATTACAGACACGGGCCGATACACCTGCGTAGCAGAGAATGTGGCCGGTAGTGCAGAGAAGTCATTCAACCTTAATGTCCATGGTGAGTATAGTCCAAATCCTTCGTAAGTCTCTTTAGTTGGTATTCTACCATGTGCAAGATCGTTCTAGGCACCTGAGCGGCTTTGTGACCCCTTGCCACCCAACCCCATCTCCAGTGCCCCCTTCCATCATCGGAGCCCACATCGAAAACTTGACTGTGGTGGTGAACAACTTCATCTCGTTGACCTGCGAGGTCAGCGGGTTCCCACCGCCCACCCTCAGCTGGCTGAAGGACAGGGAGCCGGTTCATGCAAACACCAATGCCCTCATTATGCCAGGTGACAGCGACAGCAGAGTGCCCGAGGCCGATACATGAAATTGCAGTTCATTTTATGTTCACCTACTAGCTGGGAATGTGAACCTCATCAGATCTAAACGTGCTTTTCTTTGAGGGATGTTCCAGCCCCATTATCGCTGCTCTGAAGCCGTAATGCTGTATCCCGCTGCTTCCAGGCCCTGAATGCATTTTAGTTTTTTTGGCCAAAATGCTCTGTGCCTTATTCATGTCATTTTATTTCTGAGCATGGAATTATTTTAATAAAATACCCAGCTGTATAAATGGACAAAATCGTAAGCTCCTACTTCAAAGTAGCTACAGATGAAAGGGTTTTTTTAAATGCTAAAAACGGCTTCATTCGTACACGCATCCACCGCCCAAAACTGCTTTTTCTTTACAGGTTCATGGTCAGCCTAGAGCCTATCCCAGCAAGCACAGGACATGTCCTAAGGGACACCTTGGACAGGATGGCAGTTTAGTGCAGGGCAGACACACATATACAATGAGCAGATATTTAAGGTGTACACATACATTTACAGCATTTGGCAGATGCCCTTAGCCAGAGTGGCTTACACAGTGCTTAGAGACTCCATTAATGAATACCTTCTGGTACTGGTTCAACAGAACCCAGAGTAAGAATACCATCTGTCTGAAGACTCTGTTGAGCAATACAGTTTAAAAAAATAAGAGTACAATATTGGAAGTGCTAAATCAAGTTCCCTTTGCCCTTAGAAGTTACATTCTGCAAAACACAAGGTAATGACAATGAAATTTACTATCCGGGATAAGGTCAAGGCCCTTCCTCAAGATCAGCGTTTTGCAGATTGATAGATGGATAGGTGGATGGATGGATGGATGGCTGGATGGATGGATGGATGGCTGGATGGATGGATGGATAGTGGCTTAACATAGTTTCTTATTCTAGGGGGGCGCATTCTGCAGATCTTGCGAGCAAAGATCTCCGATGGTGGGAAGTATCGCTGTGTAGCCGTGAATCCAGCAGGAGAGGCCCAGAAGCTCGTCTCCCTCATGGTCTTTGGTCAGTATCTGGTTCCTCCAACCAGCCGCTGTGTTCCATCTGGAAGCAGACATGATTGTATCTGTAGGATTAAGTCTGGATAAGCTTGCAGGTGTTTGCTAAAGCTCTTCCCCTGGTGTGGTGAGATAGTGATCATCTCTCAGAAGTGGCTCAGCAGCATTGCTGAAATTCTGGTCATTTAAAATATGCCTGTGAGGGAAGGGGGTCTTCTAGACGAATCCCAGAACGCTTCCGACAGTTTAAGTGCTTTGTGGGACTCATTGCTGGGAGAGTTTGAGAATGTCCCGTAATTCTATGAATGGAATGGACCTTAAACAAAACAAAACAAAACAAAACAAGAGTCCAACCCCTGAAGAAGTAGGTGATTTATATCTCGGGCTCAACATGGATTTGCTTAAAGGAGATTCCTCCAGCAGCTTGACCAGTGTCTTCCTTTTCAGGCATCGTGTTTAGAGAGCAAGTCCTGTTGTTTCCAGGGCCAGGCTGCGAGAGCGATCCCTGCCTTACCCGGGGCTGTAAGTGAGCTTTGTTGTGAGGTTGTCACGAGAACGTTTCTTGGGTTTCTTCTCCCCAGTGCCCCCCAGCATCAGGGACAGTGGCCGTGACCAGCCGGTGCAGGTGGGCGTGCGGGTGGGGAACTCGGTGACTCTGGAGTGCGAGTCCAATGCTGTGCCACCACCCACCATCACTTGGTACAAGAACGGGAGGATGGTCACGGAGTCAGGGAGCCTCCAGATCGTAGCAGGTGGACAAATGCTGGAGATCAAGGGCACTGAGGTACATGATGACACCTAATCCTTCATCCTTCCTCATCCTTCATACTCGGTAGTAATCGGTGTGGATGAATGAGTAAGCATTACAATGCACTTCTTGCACACGGCCAACAAAGTATGCTTAATCTTCAGTGTTGACCTTCTTCATTCAGTCATTTACCCTCCTCATTGATGCACATTGACGGGCTGTCCTTTGCCCTGTAGGTATCCGACACAGGCCAATACGTCTGCAAAGCCACTAATGTCGCAGGGCAGGTGGACAAGAACTTCCATTTGAACATTTATGGTAAGAGATCCACAGCAGATATTGTGTTTTGCACAAACAAATACAATATAATACTTGGTTGTGTACTTCCCTGTAGACGTAAACAACATTTCATGATTTAGAATAATAATTACCAATAACAGAATAGTGAACAATGACACACATACAATATGCAGTTTGGTCAACATTTTGGCTTTATATACCACCACAATGCATTTGAAATTAAACAATTAAGATGTGATTGAAGTGTAGATTTAATCTTTAATTCAAGGGGTTTAGCAAAAATGTCATATTAGCCGTTTCGTTGTTACAAGCATTTGTATACGTCACCCCCTCAGTTTGAACGGCTCAAAAGTCATTGGACGATTGACTAACAAGCTGTTTTATGGCCAGGTGGGAGCTGTTCCCTTGCCATTTTATCAACAATTAAACAGGCAAACGGTACGGACTGAATTTGCAATTGTAAGGAGACCCAGCATTCTGTAATGTGCCTGGCAAGGAGTCACTAGGGAGGAGACCCAGCATTCTGTGATGTGCCTGGCAAGGAGTCACTAGGGAGGAGA
>JAODKM010000032.1:14426173-14443336 GCA_026780845.1 Petrocephalus sullivani | reverse complement strand
TGTGATGTGCCTGGCAAGGAGTCACTAGGGAGGAGACCCAGCATTCTGTGATGTGCCTGGCAAGGAGTCACTAGGGAAGAGACCCAGCATTCTGTGATGTGCCTGGCAAGGAGTCACTAGGGAGGAGACCCGGCATTCTGTGATGAGCCTGGCAAGGAGTCACTAGGGAGGAGACCCAGCATTCTGTGATGTGCCTGGTATAGCCTCACTATGGAAGAGACCCAGCATTTTGTGATGTGCCTGGCAAGGAGTCACTAGGAAGGAGACTCGGCATTCTGTGATGAGCCTGGGTTCCAGACCTCAGGCTGTTGGTGACTGATAAAGGACTCTCAACCAAGTATTAAAACTATCATTATTGTTTGTTTGTCCATTGTTAATTTGTCTGAGCCTCTGAAAATGGGGGGGGGGTTATACACAAAAAATGGCTGCAATTCCTAAACGGCTCATATGATATTTTTGATAAACCCCTTGATTTAAAATTGAATGTCTACACCTCAGTCCCATTTTGATTGCTTAATTTCAGATTTGCAGTGATGTACAAAGCCAAAAGAAAAATTATGAAAATTGTGTCATTGTTCAAACACATATGGACCAAACTATACATGCAAATATACAAATATAAGCGATATTCAGTATGCATACCAAGTACAATAACATACAAGGATAACAAGATGCAGAGGTTAAATATTATAAATATTAGAGCATTGTAGAACTTGCCTGTTGTGCTGCAGTTTGCACCATACCCTGCAATAGCATTTCCACTGTGCAGTCCCACCCAGCATCGACCCCCCTGAGGATGAGCTAGTGGTGGAGACCATCAGCAACCCCGTCACGTTTGTCTGTGACGCCTCGGGCGTCCCGCCACCCAGCCTCACCTGGCTGAAGAACGGCCGGCCCATAGGTGAGCGTGCTCGCTAGTTAACGCTACCAACAGGTTGATTTACTGTATTGACACGTTAAATGACTCAACAGAGAACACAGACTCCCTGGAGTTGCACATTCTCTCGGGGGGAGGAAAGCTCCAGATCGCACGTTCACAGCTGTCAGACAGTGCCACCTACACGTGTGTGGCATCCAACGTGGAAGGCAAAGCCCAGAAGAATTACCACCTCACCATCCAAGGTGGGGAAAGACCTGACAGAACTCCAGGAATGAACATAAATGAGCAAGCTGAGAGGCGCTGATGTCGATGTTACCTGCCATGTCTTTTTCTAGTACCTCCGAGCATCGTAGGCTCGGAGCTACCCAGTGAGGTCAGCGCACTGCTGAATGAGAGCATCCAGCTGGTCTGCCAAGCACAGGGGGCCCCGGTTCCCACCATCCAGTGGCTGAAGGACGGAAAGCCTTTAAGCACCGCAGGGACCCAGAGTATCAGGTGGGCCACGGGGCCAGGAGATTGAAAAAGCAAGACAGCTAAGTTTGGAAAGGCTCTGATGAGAATCCCTCTGTAGGATCAGCCCAGATGGCAGCAGCCTAAGCATCATGAGGGCACTCCCTGGGGACAGCGGCAAATACACCTGTGTCGCCACCAACGCCGCGGGAGAGGAGGACAGGATATTCAGTCTCAATGTGTACGGTGAGTAGGCACGTCTCCCCGAGCCTGTCACTGTGCGCATCGCACTTCTGCTCGCTGGATGGTCTGAATACCACAGCTTAGACAAATTCAACTTATTGGAAGATAAATGAAAGTCTTTCATCTGCAGAGAAAAAGAATTCCGTATTGAATAACCAGAGTAGTATTTTTGGGAGGAGTATGCTACTGATGATATAGATTTCACTTTCAAAACTTTGCTACTTATGCGTATTATTATTTATTTACTTTGAAACTCTTTGTCAGCCATTACATGATTGTTCTCTGTTTAATTTGACATTACAGAGACAGATGTAGACCTGAAATATATTATGTAAGGAGAGCAAATACTGCCTTACTGAGTCACCAGAATGCTGTAGTCCTGTAAGCTGAGTGTTGTTCACACCATGGCACTAAAAATTTGTAACTGTTCGGGATTTAATGTTGCTGTTGTTGAGGGTGACCCAGAGAAGTGAGGAGCTGATTGGCTGAAAGCGGTGCCTCCTCCATGGTGTCTCCACAGTGCCCCCTGTGATCCAGGGGAATGGTGAGAAAGCCCAGCTGCTGACCACTGTCCTGGACAGCTCCATCAACATTGAGTGTGTGGCCACTGGCTCCCCTCCCCCCCAGCTGAACTGGCTAAAAAATGGCCTCCCCCTTCCAGTCTCCTCCCAGATCCGCCTGCTATCTGCTGGACAGATCCTCCGGTTAGTCACCTGTCATTAAATTCATCATTTTGCTAAAGAGTAAAATAGGAAAGCCCCTGCTGGGGTGTGGGGTGTGAGGCTGTGCGACCTCGTGCTCTGGTTTGCTGTTTATTCAATTCAGTTCAATTTATTTTAATATAGCGCCTTGCACAACAGCTGCCCCAAGGCTCTTTACATGAGTGTGCTGCTATGCAGTATGTCACTGCATCATGTATACAGCATAACACAAAAGCACAAAGAAAGGAAGAGCAAAAGCAAAAATTCCCAAATATGGAGGAAGAAAGCCTGGGAGGTCCAAGGTCACTTGGCTGCCCAAACCCCCCAGGCAGGCTGGCTTGCTAAAAGCAAGGTGGAGACTGTGGTGAAGGTCAGAGCCACTTGGAGACTCAGTGCCAGTTTGATGTGCTCTCTGTTGCTGTTGACCTGTGTGAGAAGCAGTTTGATGGCTGAAGCCACAACGTTACTGTCTATTGATTCTGGCATCTTTCATTCCTTATTAAAAAACCTTCGGCTGTTGAATTGTTGTGATGAACCCTTATTCAAATGAGACTGAAGAACACAGCAGATGCAATGGGCTGACATGAATTATCCATTCATGGTCAGGATTACCAGGGCCCAGGTGTCTGATGGAGGCACCTATACTTGCGTGGCCTCCAACCGAGCAGGTGTGGACAGCCGCCATCACAGCCTGGAGGTGTACGGTGAGCCTCTCCCTTGTCTAAAATGCGCTGATGATAATGTGGTAATTGTGACAAGCCGTCTCTGGAAATGTTTACTTCTCTTTCATTTTACTGACTGTTTTATACATACGCGGCTAGTGCTGTACAAATACAAACCAGTTCTGGTTAATTAACGGTTCCTTGAAAACATGCATGTTTTCACTTGCAGATTAATTATATGCAACAAGATGTCAGTGTTGTATTAACAAGATTGCTTATTAAGTCACTCTGAGAGCTGAAACCATTTCTTCTTAAGCCCCACCCAGAGATAGTCACTGTATGCATTAGTGTTTAACAGAGTTAATGTCCTGCTGATTCTTGTTAACCAATCGACATGCTTTTCTCCGGCTATCAGTCCCACCCAACCTGGACAATGCAGGCGGCAGTGAGGAATTGTCCGTGGTCAGCGGCCACCAGGTGGTGCTTCTCTGCATCCCGGATGGCATACCCACCCCCTCCGTCTCCTGGCTAAAGGACGGTGGCCCTCTGCAGTCAGGCCCCCACATGGCCCTCGTCAGCCAGGGTACAACCGTGCAGATCCAGCAGGCTCATGTGGCCGACACGGGCCGGTACACCTGCGTGGCCGCCAACGAGGCCGGCGAGGCCCGTAGATACTTCAACCTCAAAGTCCTAGGTACGAGTTCACCCTGAGACACCGACAGGTGAACAGCCTGAGCTCCAGAACCTGCACAGGTCATGGGCTAACCAAATCCCTGAGGAATATTTTGGTGACTCACACCTCGCTCCCTGAAGTGGAACAACCTAAAACCACCACATTTATGTTATTTTCCTCCGTCAATCACATACTCAACCACACGCCCAAAAATAACACGCCCACTCTGCTCACAGCTTTCACGTTAGCTGCCCGGGAAACACCCCTCTCCTCTGGCTTATGTGTCATTGTGCATATAAGGCATTTTATTGAAATAATTCCTTGCTCAGAAATAAAATGGCATAAATCAGTCATCTTACATTTTGGCAAAAATTCTGGAAGAGGCTCCAGCGGCAGGAGACAGCCTTAAGGCTTCTGAGCAATGATGATGGGGCAGAAACAAGCCTCAATGAAAAGCAAATTCAGAAATGATGAGGTTTGTTTAAGACATGGTGTGTTGCTTTGTGGGTTGGTGCATATGACTGAAAGGGTGTCAGTTCAAACCACATGGTCGGCAGAGTGATGTCACTGTTTGGCCCCTGAGCAAGGCCCTTAACTCCTATGGCTCCAGGGATAGGCTCACCCTTCTTTCTCAGTTATACGTCACGGATAAAACCTTCAGATAATTATGTAAATGTTATATTATGTACAGTATGAACTAGGCTTGGTATATAGTAGCAAAATTTATCGTGGGGCAACTGGTGAGTTGCATAACCCATATCTCAAAATACTGAAATATCGGTGCTTTTGAAAATTCCATGGAAACACTGTATGACGCAGTTTGATGTATGGATGGTATGGGAAATCTGGTACTGTCCAAGCCTAGTCTGAGTTAGTCTGATTTCTCTTTCACCCAGAACCCCCGAGGATCAATGGCTCAGGTGTTCCCCTTGAAGTGTCTGTGGTGGTGAACAACGCCTTGGAGCTGCTTTGCACCGCCACGGGGATCCCCGCCCCCTCCGTCACCTGGATGAAGGATGGCCGCCCCCTGCCGGAGACTGAGGGTGTTCGGGTCCTGAGGGGGGGCGAGGTTTTGAGGGTGGCCTCAGTCCAGGTAACTGAAAAGCCCCGTCTTGATGTAGCGGGATGCTCCAGAACAGTGCCTGGATACCTGCCAAAACAAAGACAGACATGCCTCTGTCCCACAGGTGGAGGACACAGGAAGGTACAGCTGTTTGGCCACCAGTCCCGCTGGTGATGACGACAAAGAGTTCCTGGTGCGAGTCCATGGTGTGTCTGAAATCTTATTCCCATTGTCCCGTTCCGGTAGCATTTTGGTTTTGTTGGTGAAGCTGGGTCTTGTGACGATGCTGGTACTGAGCTGTCCTGTGGTGGTGTTCTAGTTCCTCCTAACATTGTGGGGGAGAGGAACCCCCAGGAGGTGTCTGTGCTGCAGAACAGACAGGTGACCCTGGAGTGCAAGTCAGATGCTGTGCCACCACCGACGCTAACTTGGCTAAAAAACGGGAAGCCTCTACAGGTGAGCCCTCCTATCAGACAAACATCAAAGGGTAGATTTTGGAAAACTCAAGAAATCAAACATGGTTGGTGAACCCATGAGGCTGATTCTTAATTTTCTGAGAACGGCGTTAGCAAGTATATTTTTGTGTTTTTATGTCACATCGTAGGGGTGGTGTCTGGCTCTGTGGGTTAGGACTCTGTGCTTTTGGTGGCCAACAGAAATATTTGAGCCTAGGATGCTCCTGGCTCTAGGCATTGATGGCTCTTGTTTTGTCTTGTTGCATTGGAAAAGAGCATCTGCTACTGTATATATATAAGCCATCTTTGAAACCATTTAGTCCCCTGAAGCAGTGTGGTATCTGTAGGCATCCCCACGAGTGCGGATCCTGTCCAATGGGCGCTACCTCCAGATCAACAATGCCGATCTGAGA
Source organism: Petrocephalus sullivani (assembly GCA_026780845.1). Lineage (NCBI taxonomy): Eukaryota > Metazoa > Chordata > Actinopteri > Osteoglossiformes > Mormyridae > Petrocephalus > Petrocephalus sullivani. Next base: position 14,437,796 of record JAODKM010000032.1, on the reverse strand, counting down.
GACGGGGCGCAGTACACTTGTGTCGCCAGCAACGTCGCAGGAAACACGACAAGGGAGTTCAACTTGGCAGTTAACGGTAATACAACACCTAGAATAAAACTATATATGTAGTGTGCTCTGATAGTCTACCTGGTATATATTTTAAAATGTTGCTTATTGACCTGATGCTTGTGTGAATGTGTTTGGCTCCAAGTCCCACCCACCATCCAGGAGGGCCCTGCAACCCTGTCTGTCAAGGTTGGCCAGCCTGTGGTGCTGGAGTGTAATGTCAGTGGGGTGCCAACCCCACGCATTACCTGGAGGAAACATGGGGCCGTCTTGGCGGGAAATAATCCCAGGTAATCTCGCACCACCAGGGTGTCAAAACCTGCATGTCTCGTATACTCTGTCTCCATGGTTACTTGGTGGGTAGCTCCACAATGCCAAGGAATATATAAGCATGATTCCTGAGATAAATTGGCATCCCATCCAAGGTTTTCCCTGCCTTGTGGCCTGTGCTCCAGAGATTGTCCTCTAGATTCTCCCTGACTCTTTATTGGATCAGCAATTATGGAAATATGGATGCCTTAGATAACCACAGCTTCATAAAAGTGGTTATGAGTTCCTTGACACAACGGTTGTTTCTTGGATCTTGCTGTACGCAGTGAATGTTTTCAAATGAAGCCCATACTCGCGATTCCATTTATATGATGACTTTTCACAGGTACATGCTTGCGGATAACGGGTCGCTTCACATCCACTCGGCTCAGGTGACAGACACGGGGAGGTACTTGTGTATGGCCACAAATCAGGCAGGGACACAGCGCAGAAGGGTTGACCTGCAGGTTTATGGTGAGTCAAGGGGTTTCCCCTCCAAGACAATGCTACACAACCACCCAGAGTGAGTCACTGTCACTGAGTGACTTCTTATCTTGTACAATTGACCTCAGTACCTCCAAGCATTGCCCAAGGTCCCACTAATATCACGGTGACCGTCAACGTCCAGACCACATTGTCCTGTGAGGCCACGGGGATCCCGAAACCCACCGTCACATGGAAGAAGAATGGCCTCCTACTCAACACTGACCAGAACCAGAATATGTACAGGTTGATCTTTTAATTTTAAGTATATCCAGTATATAGTCCTGGCATTAAACGAAGATTCTCGCCTTTATCAGACTGACCTGTTGGGGTTGTGGTCCTCAGGCTGCTGTCGTCAGGGTCTCTGGTTGTCATAGCACCCACTGTAGAGGACACCGCTGCCTATGAGTGTGCTGTGTCAAATGATGCGGGGCTGGATGAGAGGGTCATCAGTCTAACAGTGCAAGGTAAGGAACTAATGATCTAGTGAATTCAATATGCCTCTATTGTAATTCAAAAGTACATCTGACCATATTAGACTGTGTGTTCTGTGTGGATTCAGTATATGCCATTGCTTACTCCTACTGTGTGTTGGTAACAGTACCTCCCTCTATCGCTGATGAGGCCACTGAGCTGGTGGTGACTCGGCTGTCCCCGGTGGTCATCAGCTGCACTGCGTTGGGAGTACCAGAACCCATCCTCTTCTGGAGCAAGGATGGGGTTAGGCTTCCAAAACAGGGCGTAGACTTCAGGATCCTCCCCACAGGTGAAGGGCAGATGTGCACTTTTATATCCCCCACACAGTGACAGTGGTTCTGTTGGGATGATGACCATCTGATGTATTTCCTCTCTAGGCACGGTAGAGATCACTGCTGCTGAGCTGGGTCACACTGGCCGATATTCCTGCACAGCCAAAAACGCGGCAGGCACTGCCCACAGACATGTCCAGCTTACCGTTCTGGGTGAGTGCTTGTCCCCGTTAAACATCTCTCTGCAGTATGAAAAGTGCACTGTCCTTAAGAAGCTCAGGTCCACTTCTAACAGTCTCTTTCTTACATCCAGAGCCTCCAGTGATACAGGCTCACCCTTCTACCCTGGATGTCATTCTCAACAATCCCATCACCCTCCCATGCAGAGCAGTAGGGTCTCCCAGACCCTCCATCACCTGGCAGAAAGAAGGCATCAGCATCCTCACCACAGGTCAGGATATGATCATTTAGTTAATGGGAAGACACTGTGGACTTGGGGGCATTCAGGCTACGAGAGAAAGAGCTTGTCTTAAGCAAAGCCTGTCTTTTCTAGGTGGTGGTTTCACTATACTGCCCAATGGTGACCTACAGATTACACGGGCCAAAGTGGATGATTCCGGAACCTACATGTGTGTAGCTCAAAACCCTGCCGGGACTGCACTAGGCAAGACCAAACTGAAAGTACAAGGTACACTGATGCTACATAATTTAAAAGGCCTTTGATGAGGTCATGTTCTGTTGTGTAGTATCCAAGTCTATGTATTGTCCATATGGTTTGAGCTATTAGAATCCCTGTTTCATCAATTGGTCTCTCTTGTTCCCTCTTCAGTCCCTCCCGTTATTTCCTCTCAGATAAAGAGCTACATCGTAGTCTTGGATGCATCCATCACACTTCTGTGCCAAGCAGAGGGACACCCGCTGCCGGAGGTCACCTGGCACAAAGACGGGCGGCTGGTGACAGAGTCTGTGCGGCAGCGGGTCCTCACTTCTGGGTCACTGCAGATCGCGTTCGCCCAGCCGAGTGATACGGGCCGTTATACCTGCACCGCCGCCAACGCTGCTGGGTCCAGCAGTCTGGAGATGAGCCTCACTGTCCACCGTGAGTCGTTGCCTCAGGAATCTTTGTTTTTCCTGGATATCATTAGGTTTAGTTCTTAGGATGTTTTCTTTCTGAGCTACTGTTTGTCAGTCTTCATCTCCTCCTATTAGAATTTTTTGTGTTAAGCTTCAAGTTCCTCGGAGTGACCTCCTGATTCCCCCCCCCCGCCAGTCCCTCCCTCCATCCGGAGCAGTGAGTCAGAGCTCTCCGTGGTTGAGAACTCGCCGGCCAAGCTGACTTGCATCGCAGACGGAGTTCCCCAGCCTCAAGTCTCATGGGAGAAAGACGGCAGGCCCTTTCCTGACAGCGCTGGGGTGTACACCATTCTCCCTACAGGAGAGCTGACAATACACACCACCCAGGTGAGTCATGCCATGGCACCTATGTTTCTCAGGCAGAATAATGATTCAAGAAAACCACAACAGATTTAATTAAAATTGCCTTCATCTGCTTGACTCTTTCTAGCCCGAGGATTCTGGGAGTTACACCTGCAAAGCTACCAACGACTTGGGTCAGGACAGCTGGACAGTAACCCTGACTGTTCACACCCACCCGGCCTTCACAGAGTTGCTGGGAGATATATCAGTGAATAAGGGAGAGCGCCTCCTGCTGAGCTGTGGAGTTACTGGAGTTCCCCTTCCCAAGATTACCTGGGCATTCAACAACAACATAATTCCTGGTATTTATAGTTCCTTATGCCATGAAGGCAAACTCCTGCATCCCAGCTCGAGCCAGAATAACCTGTGGCCTGTGCTGTCCTAGCTCAGTACGACCATGCGAATGGGCACAGTGAGCTGACCATCGAGCGGGTGAGCAGGGACGAGGCCGGAACCTACTCCTGCTCTGCTGAGAACAGTGTGGGCTCAATAAAGTCTCTGGGCTTCGTGTCTGTCAAAGGTAAGATGGGGACCTGCCCTGTGGTGTAGCTGCTCTTCATGACTGATAAACTGGCCTGTGTTGAAACAAATTTCCGTGTCCAGAGCCCCCGATCATCGATGGAGATTTCCACTCCAACCGGATCGAGCCCCTGGGGGGCAACACCATCCTGACCTGTGAGGTGAGGGGAGATCCGCTGCCAACCATACGATGGAGCAAGCAGGGCATCAACATCCAGATCAGCAACCGCATCCGTCAGCTGGATAACGGCTCTCTGGCCATCTATGGCACTGTGGTAAGGCATTTTCCCACAATGCACCTCTCTGGAGAAAATCAGTCATGTCTCTGCATGTCTCTTCAGCTGATACATCACATGATTAGGTAACAGTTGGGTCTTTTCAGAAGTAATAGACAGAGCAACTTCAGTTTTTTATCCTGGCTGGTGGATGACAGCAGTTGTTTTTTTTTACCACCAGCAAGCAGTTAAGATATTTATTACCTTTTCAAATTACCAATGATTAATGTGAAACAAAACTGGAAACTGGGAGGAATTGGGGGGTGCAAACTTGGGTATAATATTTTGGAGGTGCTTGGTAAGGTATGAGATTTATTTAAATGCTGACAGCTTAAGAGATGCATGAATTCAGCTCTCTGCAGACATTCATAGGCCTGTTCTCTCTTGTAGTATAGTTGTCTTTGGATGCTTGTGAAATGCTGGAGATAAAGTGAAAAGGCTATGTTTTCATTCTCAGAATGAAGACGCAGGGAACTATCTTTGTGTCGCCAGCAACGACGCTGGAGTGGTGGAGCGTAGTGTCACGCTGACCCTGCAGAGTGAGTCTCTCTCTCTTAACAATGGACCTTCAGATGTAAACACTAGACAAACGCAGTTGTCTATGCATTCAGTTTATTCAGAGCAACTTGGTGTTTATTTGTGATTGTGCCTTAATTCCAAAGAGGAGTACAGCAGGGCATCGTGGTATAATGCTGAGAACCTACACATCTCCATTCTGCTTTGATCCCTCACACACTTGGGGCTGGTGTGTGGCTCAGTGGGTTAAGCCTGTGGTTGGAGGGTAGCGGGTTCGAGCCCAGCCTCGGCAGAATAGTCACTTAAGCCCCAGCTCCAGAGACTCCTCACTGCCCCCCCCCCAACTTCTTCTCGCCTGCATGTGTTTCTCATGGAAAGCAAGATGGGGTGGGTGAAAAGAGGACTTCAGTAAAGAAATGTATTACTGTACAGCTTTTGGGGAATAGATGTGATGAGATGGAAATAGTTTACAAAAATGTTACCCCCCCCAGGCCCTCCAGCTATCACAGTGGAGCCAGTTGAGACAGTGGTGGATGCCGGCACCACAGTTTTGCTCAATTGCCAAGCAGATGGAGAGCCTACTCCCACCATCGAGTGGGCCCGACAAGGGCGCCCCCTGCTGGGAAATGAGCGCGCTACCGTGCTGTCTAACGGCTCCCTGCGCCTGTCGGCAGCACAGCAGGGGGACACTGCTGAGTATGAGTGTGTGGCCAGGAACTTGATGGGCTCCGTGCTGGTCAGGGTTCCAGTTACCGTACGTGGTAAGTTGGTCACTGCCCTGTTTCCACACCGTCCTAAAGCCCTCCATTTCCATGTAATTGTCTCTTATATTAATACACCACTGGTTGATTTTCAGTGCATGGGGGCTTCTCAGAGTGGATGGATTGGGGGCCCTGCAGTGTCAGCTGTGGGCTGGGCACCCAGAGGAGGCTGCGTCAGTGCAATAACCCCATGCCTGCCAATGGGGGGCGCCACTGTGCTGGACCCGACACAGACACCCGCCCCTGTCAGGGCAAGCCATGTCCAGGTGAGTCCAGTCACAGATACGCCTGATTAGTGATCGCCCTATTATGGATACAATGGGAAGCTAATATCATTGTAAGCTTCTGATGCCGAACTGTATGTCAAGCCGAGTTTGTGCTTCACTTTTCCACATGTGCTTTCATGTACTTTGGGCTGTGGATGTCTGCATGACAGCTTGTGTTTGTACTACACTTGGCTGCAGACCGTTCCAGTGGGTGCATGCATACAGTAGTGATATGCCAGGAGAGGGCAGACCTACTGCAACAGTATATGAAATATATGAGTTTATGAACAGCTTTAATGTTATTCGTCAAGACTTACCACACTATTTTGAAATCCTTATGACAAAATTAGCCTTATCTGTGAATGTCCACGCTGCCACCTACTGGAAATAACTAATCAGTCATCTTGCACCCGCGCAATCGATGCGCGGCGATGCGCAAGGTTTCCGCTAGACACAACAATCTGGGCTGCATGCGCACTGACCGCAGTCGTCCACAGCCAACGTCACGTCCTCTCGTCCTCAACCGAAAGCGCACACGAAAGAGTGAAGCATGAACTCTGCACATCCAGCTTAGACAAGAAAAATGCGAGGGAGAGTTTCGTACATGTATGTAGTATTGTACATGTAGTATTACAGTTAGTAGTGTTTTTCAAAGTACTATACTTCTCCAGAAATACTACCGCTATTTTTCAAGAGAAGGGAGCTTTTGGTTTATTTTGTCACAGTGTCAAAAAGAAGAAAGTAAATGGTGAGTTTAACCATTCCATTGCCGGTGTCTTTGGTGTGCGAAGTGGATGGGAGCTGGTCGGAATGGACGGCATGGGAGGAATGCTCTCGCACCTGTGGCCAGGGGAACAGGACAAGGGTGCGCACATGCAGCAACCCCCCACCTCAGCACGGGGGGCGCCCCTGCGATGGGAGGGCAGTAGAGGCCATCGTGTGCAGTGTTAGACCTTGCCCTGGTAGGTGGCCTGCAGTATTGCACTTGGAGGACTTTGTGGATTTCTTTCCATTTGCTTTGGTGCCATGGTAACAGAGCTGCTGGGCGAGCATGGCGGCTGCCACTGGGCACACAGCTGATTCAGTTCCCCGTGTTCCAGTGGCTGGTAACTGGGGGGTCTGGTTACCCTGGAGCCCGTGCAGTGAAACTTGTGGTGAGGGGGTGCAGACACGCGTGAGGCTGTGCAACAGCCCGCCCCCCTCGTTCGACGGGCCGAAGTGCGAGGGGCCAGAGATGCAGACGCAGGTGTGCAAGGAGAGGCCCTGCCCCGGTAAGTCAGGCCGCCAGCTAACACTGGCCCCGCCCCCTTCCTGTTCCACTGACGGGGATGGCAGCAGTAATCCTGGCTCTTTGCTATACCCCGGCAGTCGACGGTAAGTGGTCATCCTGGGTCAGCTGGGGGCTCTGCAGCGTATCCTGTGGAGGTGGGACTAGGCAGCGGACGCGACCCTGTGACAGCCCCACCCCCCAGCATGGAGGACGGCAGTGCGAGGGCACTGATGTCCACATTGACTTCTGCAACAGCGAGCCGTGTCCCAGTGAGTGCCAGCAGCTGTACAAGCCCCGCCCCCCATGTCCTTCAGAAGCCCATGTCTACTCCTGTCACATGTCTTTGTTTGCTTTGGTACAATACAAATCTCAGTCATGTGCCTCCGCAGTTCACGGTAACTGGGGCCCATGGAGCAGCTGGGGCAGCTGCAGCCGGACATGCAATGGCGGCCAAATGCGCAGATATCGCACCTGTGACAACCCCAGGCCTGTGAGCGGGGGCAGAGCCTGCGCCGGGGCAGATACACAGATACAGAGGTGTAGTACTGCAGACTGCCCAGGTGAGGGCGATGTGCTCCTGCCCCTTAACACTGCATGCAGATACAGTTTCTTTAGCAGAGACCAGAATAACTGTCCACCTGACAATTAGGAGATACACTTGCTATAATACATTTCAAGTCTGAGTTGGATGTAAATATTTCTGAGAAAAGGAAAGTGAACTTCATTTCAGATTAAATAGAAATGAATGAATAAATTCTGTTTAATATAGCTTTATAGTTCAGCAACAGAGCAATAAAAAAAAAAAAGCCACTCAGGTGATGGGCCCCAGATCCAGCAGAAGCTAAGTGGTAGCATGTGTGATATTGTCTCCTTATCAGTGCTTCAGCATAATTTGCACCTAATACCTTTGAAAGGTTTGGTTTTGGACTTTGTGGCAGTGGTGGCTTGTGTTTGTGGTCATTAGTGGATGGGAGTTGGGGCCCATGGCAGCCGTGGGGCGAGTGCTCAGCGTCGTGTGGCGGAGGGGAGCAAACCCGGGTTCGATTGTGCAACAGCCCTCCACCGACAAAGGAGGGTAGATCCTGCCCAGGGGACTCCTCTCAGCTGTCCAGGTGTAAGAGCCAGGCCTGCCCAGGTACACCCTGCTCAGTGACATCACACATACAGCGTATTTACGGAATAACCTAATAAGTGCTCTGCACTGTCGGTTCAGCAGAAATATAAATACATATATTCCTAATATGTGACTTCAGGTGGACCTCAGCGCGCTCGGGGAAGCATCATCGGACACATAAATGACATGGAATTTGGAATCTCCATCATCAATGCGACTATTTCCGATAGCAAGGAACATGGAGGCAGACTTGTACAGGCCACCATTTCTAATGTGCCACGGAGTCTTGGTGAGTCATGGAAGTGTCCTGACTCATTAATGTGAAGCATTACACTAGGTTGTCCTGGGTGAACATTGCCTGCTGTTCCGGTACACGCTTCCCGATTTGCCCTGTAAGGATCTTAGCATGAGGGTTAATCACTGTCCTGGGTGATTTTGGGGTAGAAGTAGAACATGTCTTTAAGGTTACAGACATTTCATCCCCAACTTCTCTACACATAAAATGATGTTTTTTGTTTATTGCTGTATGACAACTCCTTGGCTTCTCTGCTCCTAGGGCCCGCAATGAGGAAGCTGATCTCCATCCTAAATCCCATCTACTGGACTACTGCCATGGAAGTGGACGAAGCTGTTAATGGATTTACCCTCACAGGTGGGATCTTCAGAAGGGAGACTCAGGTGGAGTTCGCCACAGGTAAGGGCATCTACATCCTAGACCACATATGGTACATTTTTACCTGTTTTTCTGTCAGTTATCTTTCTAGTGTTGACACTTACCATTCATTTTTTTCCAGGTGAAATCCTAAGAATGACTCATGTCGCCAGAGGACTTGACAATGATGGGGCCTTATTACTGGACATTGTGCTTAATGGGCACATTTTACAACTGCCACCAAATGCTGAAATTGATGTCAAGGTACCAACTTCTACCAACTTTAATGTCAAAGTGTAGAATTTCCCAACTTTGGGTTCTTATCCTTAACAAACATAAATACAAATTGCATTTCATGGTTATCACTATCTGAAAATGGATGTATGAAATATGAATAGGCAAGCAAATAAACAAAAATCTTGACTTGTTTCTCAAGGACTACACAGAAGATTACATCCAAACAGGCCCAGGACAATTGTATGCGCTTTCCACACGCATGTTCACCATCGACAGAGTGAGTGTGCCTTACTCTTGGAACCACACTATTACCTACGAGTCATCCAGAGGGAAGATGCCATTCCTAGTGGAGACCCTACGGGCTTCTTCCATAAAAGCGGATTACCGACCCCGGGAGGAGATTCTGGAATACAAAATCCATGCAACCATTGCAAAAGGTCTGCTGTTCCCTCTGCCACAAATTGTTCTATCCCTGGGTGAAGCTCCTTTGACCTTGTGATCTTGACTGGTGATTTTTCAGGTGACCGAAGTAATCAGTGTCCAGCAGGCTTCCATCTTGACCCATCTGGACCATATTGTGCAGGTAATTTTCCATTCAGCTATCCTTAAACATTTTTCTGTTGAAGACATATCCGGTACAGGGTCAAGGTTAGCACTGGCCAATATGGCAAGGGACATCCTGGATGGAATTCCACATTTTTGTTATCTTCTAATGAAGATGAGGACGAGTGTGCTGTTGGGAATTCATGCTCCCATGGCTGCCACAATGCTGTGGGGACCTACTACTGCTCCTGCCCCAGAGGCCTCACCATATCTGCCGATGGGAGGACCTGTCAAGGTACCGACACAACCTGACCTTTGGGGAGTATCCATAAAGCTCAGGGACTCATTGCTTGTATTTCAGTGCAGTGCCGTTGGGCGTGAATATTTGTCAGCATGTTCTGCTATCGTAGAATTACATGTTACCTGTGATTTGAAAGAATTTTTCTTTCTTCTGTAGACATTGATGAGTGCACTCTAGGAGGACATCTCTGTCATGATGGCCAAGACTGCGAAAACACCATTGGTTCATATCGTTGCATGATGCGTTGTGGGAGGGGCTTCCGCAGGACAGTTGATGGACTAAGCTGTCAAGGTCGGTACCTGCCTCATTGTTGACTTATGGTCTCAGTCCTCCTCGCTTTTCGGCAACCCATCCTTAGCCAGACCATTTACTTTGTTCCCAGATATAAATGAATGCCAGGAGTCCAGCCCCTGTAACCAGCGCTGTCTCAACACTGTTGGCAGCTTCCGTTGCGCCTGCGAGCCTGGCTTCCAACTGAGGAACCGCCGGTGCATTGGTGTGTATTCTGCCATGAGCACCTCAAATACATTTCGCTAACCCATGACATACCTCTGGATTTGGTGGGTTGTGCAAGGCTGATCCCAGATCTGCGTCTTCCTTAGACATTAACGAGTGCAGGCAGCGGGTTTGCCGCTTGGATCAGCAATGCAAGAACACCAGGGGTGGCTACACCTGCATTGATCTTTGCCCCACCGGCATGACCAAGGGAGTCAATGGCACCTGTACTGGTGAGGGACCGTGATTATGGGGAACAAATAGGGAGCATCAAGATATCTGTCCTTCGTTCCTGCTGAGTAGCAGGGGCAGCCATGATGAATGCGGCGCCTGCTGACAATATGTGAGGTGTAGTGTTCTTATATCCATCTTTCCCCACTTTAAAGACATTGATGAATGCAGAGGTGGAACGCACCAGTGCCGATACAACCAAATCTGTGAGAACACCCGTGGCAGCTACCAGTGCACCTGCCCCAGAGGATACCGCTCCCAGGGTGTGGGCCGTCCCTGCCTTGGTACGTCATCTACTGTGCCTGCAACACCTTGCAACCAACTAGCTGCCGCCTCTGACCGCTTGCTGCATAAACGCTGTCTTGGCTAAACCTTAACACGCTGGAGCAACAGCAGGAGGAACACTGACATCTCAGTTCTGACAGAGTTACTACAGTAGCGCAGGTTTAAAATGAAGAACCTCCCCTGGTATGTCTAATGCTTAAAGTGCTCCTAGTTGGACAGGATTTGGCTGGAAACTCCTGTAAATTCCTTGACCCTTATCCATACTAAAACATTTAAATTGTGATGTTTCAGGTCTAACTGCAAAAGCATGCCAATTTCAACAGATTAGCTTGTTATTCCTGTTCTTGGAAAAGTAGCTTGAAGTATACAGGTCGGTACCTTCTATAGCATGTGAGAGCAAGCAGGGAACATGCAAGAGGTAGTGGAGTGAAACTGACAAAAAAGAAACAAAAAAAGACTGTTGACTCATTAGTAAATCTAAAGAAAAAAGCCACCTAGCAGCAATATTTGGCAGGCACAACACATTAGCTTGTTGTCCCCTTACAAGCAAAGCAGTGAAAAGGGAATTCAGAAAATGTCTGTTGTAACAAGACCAGCGCCTTCGCCTCGCTTTGTGTTTTCCATTGACCTTTCCCTGACTTTCCTCAGCTTTGTTATGGCTTGTCTACGCACGCTGTCTCTAATATATTCATGTGTAATACTTTCATTCCGTAACCAGCGAAAATTGCTGTTGTAAAATGATTCTAGAAATTCTGAGGTTAGCCAAGTACAGCCTATATACACTATAGACCAGGGGTCATCAACTATATTTGTCAGAGGGCCAGAGTTTTACCAGACAGTTTCCTTGGGGGCCGGACAACCAAGAATCTTATGGCGCATGCGCAGTAATCACCAGGGCTTTAGCTAACAGGTGAAACATTTGGCCGGACGCCAGCTTTTCGGTACAATACGGACTTTTGCTTACGCCCACAATTTAGTTAACAGATTAATAGTATGTCTAAAATATTGCTAATCTACATGGGCGTCAACAGGTCCGATCATTCGGGGCTGTAATCCCGAGTATTTTAGCCCCTAAAAAAATCTTTTCGATAGC
>JAODKM010000032.1:14373889-14384686 GCA_026780845.1 Petrocephalus sullivani | reverse complement strand
CCACAGGATGGGGGTGGTTGGGTGGCAGAGGTGCGGGGCTGTGGTACTGGCACACCGGTACACAGGATGGGGGGTTGGGTGGCAGAGGGGCGGGGCTGTGGTACTGGCACACCGGTACACAGGATGGGGTGGTTGGGTGGCAGAGGTGCGGGGTTGTGGTACTGGCACACCGGTACACACTTGGTGCCATGACCTTGTGGTTTGGCAGGTTAAAGAAACATTTAAGGGGGCAAGACTCAGAACAAGATTAATTTACAAAAACAAACAAAACTAAAACAAGGTATCCCGAGGAACAGTAACAAAAGAGACCAAAGAACTGGAGAACAAGAAAGCGAGCAATCCCGCCACATGTCAGCTCCGCGTTTGAGGCCTTCTTCAGCCTTCCTCTAGCCCTACAGCAGCGGTGGATGCGAAGCGCTTGGGACCGAATTGGAAGCCGTTTGCTGGCAGCAGAAGGAAGGAGTGCCGGGTTCTCAGTGTGCCATATGCCCTGCAGCACTTCGCTGCTCACATCAAGCCTTTTGGGGATTGGAGGAGTTTAACAGACACATTTCTACAGCTTCTTCAGCTCACCCAGCCAACTCCCAGTTAAATTCATATTCCGAGGGTAGCGTGACCCTGTATTGTATGGGTAGTTGGATGGATTGATGGAGGAATGACCAGACATTCCAACATTAGTCGTTAATTATCAGCATTTTTTATTTAAATATTAAGATTATTTGATGTAGGAGAACATCCAGGACAATGTATGTGGAAAAAAGAAACAGGTGGACTCAAATGAAAATGAGGAATCGCAGTGTGAATTTTGGGGAGGTTATCCTACAGTCATGTCTATGGTCTTGAGAGCATTAAGCTACTAAGAATAGCCAATGTACCTCCTGCCTCCATGCAGACTTGTCACCACAGTGTGACATAGATTGACATCCTAATTATCTAGATGTAATGGAGTCTGGTTGTATCTACATCACACTGATACAGTCATGAGTAATAATATACATGCTGCACTGGTTTCAGCATAAGCTTCTTTAGATGAGCAGCAAAGTGCTTAACCGGATAAAGTGGGTGCTTACCCTCAAAGCTGTCTGTCACCCTTTCAACCATATTAGGCATTAATGAAATATTTGTCCAATAGATAGACAAGACTGTATTGTTGGTATGTTGTTTACAATGAAATTTTGTGTTGCATCTTGCCGACGGAAAACAGCAATACAATAGGTACGATGATTGAAAAACAAAAGAATAAAAAACAAGATAGAAGCTAGAACTCTAACTCTATACAACAACAGCAAGCAAACGAGCGAGAGAAGAATCGAATGCTGAAAGCTGGGTTCTGTTACGTTATTCTGCTGTTGCGCCTATTAAATCTTTTCAAAGAAAAATCCATAACTTGATCACAATAAAGTTACTTAATTTATTATATGATTTATAGAATTTTGCAGTTACAAAAATAAGTGTTTAAGAGGGCAATTAGATGGCATATATGATATAGTTGTGTTATTTATTCATGTCTGAGAGACCAATTAACAGATACCAAAGGGGCAACATAGCAACAGCAATGGGTCGTCACGCGGTGGAATTCTTGTATGTTTTTAAGGAGGTGTTCCAGGTGTCAACATTCCTCTCTCAAGACATAACAAATGACTTTTTTAATGACGGACCATTCTGGGTTCATGGGCAGAGATGTTTGACTGCCTGGATACGTCAACATGCTTTAGAAGCAAGAGCAGTCTGTCTACACCACATAGATCCTCACGTCTTTCTGTGGGACATCCATACTTACAAAGAGCTTGTGGAATAAGCAGCTGGGTCAGGAGTGAAGAGACCAGCTGGGGGGGGGTGAATAAGCCATTGAAAACACAAACAGGAAAAGGTAGCATACAGACTCTTCACCTCAGAAATATAGTGACATGCTTGTACTCTGTGGGCTGTTTGCCCGTGCTAGTCCTTAGCTCTGTTTTGGAAATGTACCTTATTACCCCCTGTGAAGTAGACCTATCTGTCCTCATGGAAAATGAGAAGGCTCATTTCCTGCTCCTTTTTAATTTAACCACCCCCCACAGCCTAATTGAGAGCTAGCTGCTAATACCTCCTGTACAATCCTCTTAGTTCGCATGTACTATTTCTAAGACGGTCACCAAGATTCCCGCGTCTTATTCTCGAAACTTCCCCCTTGGCCTTCTCCATCTGTCCTAAACACTCGCTTTCCTACAGAAGGACCGGCAACCACTGAGACAGCATCTGAGTACAACAGGAAGACCAGCCAAAGGGGAAAATCCACAGCAAACCCCAACCCTACCGTAAGTCAGCAGAATGCCACGCTTTGCCAAAAAGTTTTCATCTGAACAAGAACAAATTTAGCTAAAGATAATGCCCGATTATTGATTTAAACAATTAATTTATCAGTTGTCTATTCAGTCAGCAGAGTAGCCTCTAGTTAATTTGTTTTATTGTTTCTTTGTAGAGCTATATTCTCATGTAGAATGAAGGAATGTGTACCACAATATAAGATTAAGTTAACTTTATTTTTCCTGGGGAAAATTCTGGTGCATACAGCAGCATGAATATAATGCATTTTCAATACAATATTATCTATATTCTTAAATATCAAAGTTGTATCTATTCTGTAGTGTATTATATAGCATTTATCCATTAAAATAAAATTTTGTTTTGTTAAGTCACTAAAACATGTAATTTGAAGGTCTTCAGCTGCCTACATCCAATAACTTAGTATTTCATCGCCATGTTACATCATAGGAGAGTTTGAAAGTTTGAGTAAAACATTATCAGTGGATACTTGCTGTTTTTTCATGCTTCATGAAAATAATTTACTATGTTTTTGTTCTGTACAACAGCTAGAATTCTGGATGAAGTATACTGGGGGATCAATGCTTACACGAAGAGTCAGAAACCTTTACACATACATTTTAGATATGTTTGCTGTATTTGTTCCATGTGAAACAAAGTTATGATTCATGATCATTTTAAAGCAAACATTGTAATATTTTAAGAAAGTAAACTCATGGACAATAGGTTCAGTATTTTTTTATATATGCTGAATTCAATTTGCAATGGCAAGCAAAACTAAAAAAATTTTATATTAAGTATACTTATTATGCCTGTGCAGTTTGCATGTTCTCCCTGTATTTGTGCAGGTTTCCCTGTATTTGTGCATGTTCTCCCTGTATTTGTGCAGGTTCTCCCTGTATTTGCACAGGTTTCCCTGTACACCTACAAACTCTAGCTTCCTTCTGCAGTCCAGAGAGGGATATGGTTTTATTATCTCTGAGATGGCCATTGTATGTGAATGTGAGTCCTGAAATTGACAGGATTTCTGTTACTGATGGCCCTTGTCTGGTACACTATGCTTCTTAAGATAGAAAATAGATGGATGGATGGAGGGAGGGATGGAGGGATGGATGGATAGATGCAGCGACATTGTATAAACCAAATTTGTGGGTAGGCACCATTTCAAAATCACAAACAAGACATCAAAAATACAAATACACAGATATTAACACATATATAACTATTATACAATCAAACTTGTCTAGTTAACCTTATTTACTGCCCTTGTTTACTACGACAACTTGCTGATGATGTGTAGCGTTATCGGTAGAAGAGGGAATGATAAGGGATGGGGGAGTGTCTTAAGAGATGTCATCTGATGGAGGAAACTCTCTCATTGGCCAGATTACTCTGGGAATAATAAGGGATGGGGAGTGGCTTAAGAGATGTCATCTGATGGAGGAAACTCTCTCATTGGCCAGATTACCCTGGGAATAATAAGGGATGGGGGAGTGGCTTAAGAGATGCCATCTGATAGAGGAAACTCTCTCATTGGCCAGATTACCCTGGGAATAATAAGGGATGGGGGAGCATTTTAAGAGATGTCATCTGATGGAGGAAACTCTCTCATTGGTCAGATTACCCTGGTAATAATAAGGGATGGCGGAGCATTTTAAGAGATGTCATCTGATGGAGGAAACTCTCTCATTGGCCAGATTACCCTGGTAATAAGGGACGGGGGAGCACCATAAGAGATGTCATCTGATGGAGGAAACTCTCTCATTGGCCAGATTACCCTGGGAATAATAAGGGATGGGGGAGCATTTTAAAAGATGTCATCTGGCAGAGGAAACTCTCTCACTGGCCAGATTACCCTGGGAATAATAAGGGATGGGGGAGCATTTTAAGAGATGTCATCTGGCAGAGGAAACTGTCTCATTGGCCAGATTACCCTGACTGCAAATTTACTGCAAGTTTTTGATGTGTTATTCACAGTCAATGTAGGCATGTCATTGGGCGACTGAATAATTAACTCATATGTTACATTTTTATAAAGTACTGGGTAGGCACATACCTACCTTAATTGGTGGCATAACGTTACTGGATGGATGGATGGATGGATGGATGGGTGATTTTAGCCATGAAACAAATAAAGCGATACTATGTATTACAACCATACCTGAACTTGCATTTTTAAAGACATTGTTTTTCCTTAACTTACCTATTAGTAATGATAGTATTGCACTATATTGTTGAAACTGAGGCACACAGCTTCACTAATACACAGCAGTCATTGTCAACAGCATCCACCCAACAGCATCCACCCAACAGCATCCACCCAACAGCATCCACCCAACAGCATCCACCCAACAGCATCCACCTAACAGCAGGCCTCTACAGCCATCAATCAGAAACCAAAATGATCACAAGCTTACCACAACACGAATACCAATTATCCAAATTGGATGCAAACTCATAATCCCATGTCAACCTAAATATCTTTAAATGATATCGACACAATCCTCTGCAGATCAATTTAGACCTCTCCAGTATCTTCAATTGTTTAGGATTTCAAGTTAATTAATCACAGGTATACACAGTAACCTGGCCTAGATTCCATGTAGGGATCAGATCAGGGGTCAGACAACGCTAATGAGTAGATGTTTGATACCTGACATCAGTGGAAGTATACAATCAATTTGTCTTATTCCTTCACAGTTCACTGAAGGGAATGATGTCAGGCCTTGCTGTGGTTGAGGATGAGCTACCTGCAAGCCACACAGGTAATGGGAAGTTATTATGGGATGAAAGAATGGCAACTGTGGTCTGACATTGATAGAGGGTGAGTCAAACAATGACCAACATTACCAGTACCTCTCAGATGTCTGAGGTCCATACTGATGTTCTGTAAGAGAAAACACTTCAACAAGAGGCTGCTGTAACATAATGCAATTTGGCCATTTGTCAGGCACTCTAAGTAGATTTTCTCCTGTTGCCTAACCTGGCTTGGATTAAGGAACAGTCTCACAATACATGTTTGTGTTCAGTCCATCAGCTCTCACAAAGCTGAGAGGACCTCGAGCCACTTTTATGATTCACGGCACTCCCATGTCTGCTCATCTTTGGCCTGTCATGTGAGACTATTCAAAGCCCACAGCAAAGACGGCTACAAAAGGGAGAGGATGGCAATGTTCTGATGGTTTTTTTACCATTTGACATCTCCTCTAAAATCACTCAAGGTCCCAAGGGGGTGATCAGTGATTGGAGGAAGTTCAAGCTGGAGAGCGTTGAGCAGGACGCTCTGCCCCCCAGCAAGCGTGAGCTCCTCCGGCAGATGTCTTCACCACACAGATCCAAAAATGACTCCCGAGAAGGACTCAATCGCAAGGTCAGTAGTGACACACAGGGTCTTTATCAATATGCATACTTTAGCATTCTTGTGTACAGTACATGTCTGATATCATTAGTACTGCTGAAGTACCGTTCCAATACTGTAGTACTGAGGAAGGTACAAATCCCCGGTTGTCACTCTTGCCCAGCCACTAATTTCAAAGATGGACCGGTTGCATCTGCGCCAACGAGAAAAAGCCCATGATTCCGTGCATCGTAAGTTCATACTTGGGAGGCAAGTTAGCAAGAATGCTCTTGCCAAGTATGTTTGCTGTGTTTTTGTTATTGATAAACACCCACACACATGCCTGAGAGACCTGTGATATTAATAGGCCCAATACAATGACTTTCTGTACAATTTATGCTAGTTGGACTCTTTCCAAAATCCAATTTGCAAAGAGTTCCAAAACCAATGTTGACAAACATTTTAAGGGGAGTGGTAGGTAGAAGAGATTTTAAAACTATTTCAACAAAGACAGTAGGTTTCAGTTCAGGGAAAATGTTGTACTGTTGTGTCCACAAGTAATGTGTTTGCTTCATAAGCAAAATACACGTCTTAAGAAAAAAAGTGCATTTGAAAAATTGTTGCAAGCCCTGACAATTTGATAAGATTCGTTTAGAAAACTATCACCTTTGTAAAAATTGGACTTTTCCAGTATTAGACTCGCCAAACTGGTTCTGACTTAGTGACTAATTGCCAAAGACATGCCTTTAGCCCTCCCCACACACACACGCTAAGTGCATGGCTGGCCTGGCAGATGAGCGTGCAGGAGTACGAGCTGATGAAGGAGGAGG
The DNA here is from genome assembly GCA_026780845.1 of Petrocephalus sullivani. Classification (NCBI taxonomy): domain Eukaryota; kingdom Metazoa; phylum Chordata; class Actinopteri; order Osteoglossiformes; family Mormyridae; genus Petrocephalus; species Petrocephalus sullivani. Next base: position 14,378,215 of record JAODKM010000032.1, on the reverse strand, counting down.
ATGAGCTCTGCCTGAGCAAGTACCGCAAGCAGTGCATGCAGGAGATGCACGAGCGCCTAAGCTTCGGGCCCAGGTTTGAGGGCTTGTACGAGCTGGAGAGCGGCGAGGCCTTCTTGGATACCATTGAGAAGGAGCACCATCTCACTGTGGTGGTGGTGCACATCTACGAGGACAGCGTCAAGGCCTGCGAGACCCTCAACCGCTGTCTGACCTGCCTGGCTGCCGAATACACCAGCGTCAAGTTCTGCAAGATCAAGGCTTCAAGCACTGGGGCGAGTGACCGCTTCTCAGACGACGTGCTCCCCGCTTTGCTGGTCTACAAGGCAGGAGAGCTTCTGGGCAACTTCCTGTGTGCCACCCAACAGCTCAGCGAGGAGTTCTACTCCATCGATGTGGAGGCATTTCTGAATGAGTACGGCCTGCTGCCAACGAAACACTTGACAGCCGAGGTCAATGATGAGGAAGAAGCTGGGGTGGAATGAAGCCATGAGGGAGTGTTTCGTTAATCCTTTTATAGCACAATGTAGCTGAACTTTTGCTGTCAAAAGACCGTTCTCTAGGAACAAGCAAGGTAGGGGTGATCATTTCTAAAGCAGAACTCCTTTTATGACAGAACACCTCATCAATGAAATGTAAAAAGGATATTCACAATGCTTCCTGAACGTGAACAGCCTAACATTACTCATTATTGTTTTCAGTAGTGACTGACAAATATCTCCATGGGTCACACAAATCATTTAGTATGAGAATCATCATTTTATTGTATCTTGACTGCAAGTTGTATTTATTTGTGGAATTTCAGTGTGAAAATCATGTTCAGTATATTTCCAGTTGGTTTTTCTAGGATGTTTATGGTTTGAAAATATCTTTGTTCTTATTGAAAACAATTATAAATGATATACACGAACATAATATAATAAAGAGTTATAGAAAACCTTGATTCTGTGCTATAAGAACTAGACAAACTTGTTTCTCTCCCTCACGGATTTCTGGGATGACATACACAAAGTGCATTTAGCGGAAAGCTTATATGCCAATTGTACAGTATTTAAGGACCGTTTCCTTTGAAAGTGATTCAGTTATTTGACACTGGTGCTTTAAAACACAGGTCATTAGCAGTATGCATGCTGTGTTATTCCAGGTGGGGATGGAGCAGCAGGACTGCGCTTGTAAGAGAGCTCAGACTGTGTGCTACGTGGGCGTGACTGAAAGGGGACCCAGCACAAGTTAATGCATGCTTTACATTGCTGACTTTCTGCAGTCCAGGCTCGTGTACTTATCATTCGAATATTAGGCCTAGCAGATAAGAGCATGTATAGCCGCTGAAAGGCCAATGCCAAAAACAATAACAACAGACTGATAATGACATTTTCTATAACTAAATATTGAAGATTAAACTGAACCGATTTACAAACATGATATGGTAATTCAGAAAATCATAAGTTTCAAAAACTGAAAATAGATATAGAATTAGGATCTGATGAGTTGTTGTTTTTCTGTTCATTTACCATGCCTCAACGAAACCGAATAAAACTGACGAAAAAAGTGGCACGCACTGTATATCCAAAGGGGGGAAAACACTTCTCTTCCCCCAATTTAAACGCATGCCTCTCCATCTATTTTTCTGATGAAATCACGCCTTGTTTTAGACACGCATTACAAAGCACGTCGTGTGAACCCCTACACGTATGCCAAGCAGGTTTCGTGCAATGCCTCTCCCCGCCACCCAGCGCAGGAGCATGTCCCAACAGCATGCTGCCAGTGTACGGCACACACCTTGTGAGCACCACATCAGTCGAGGCAGAATAACTAAGACGTAAGATTTTAATATCCAGTCTTAAAATACCTTGGCATGTAACCACTGGAATACCAGTCTGTGCATCGGATCTTCCATAATTCAGGTATAATGTGTCATATTTAAAAAGACTATTGCAAACCACCCTTAGCCTAAGGTCCAACACTTGAGCAATACAATACAATAAAATCACCAATTATTGACAAAATAATGCAAACATTTCTGCATATTTTACAGTAACGAATCTAAGAAATATTTGAAGTTTATACAAGATGTGCTGGAGTATGTTTGATCATACTTCTGTTCAGAGCTCTCAGAAGGAGGTCACTCGTGAAAATTTTGATAATTTCAAGGGGCGTGCTTCCATTCGGCACTAAGCAATCTCTGTGTCATATGATTCAGAGCCTGTGATACGCGAGTGGCAGTGACCCTGATACGCAGCTAAAATATGGATACTAAGCCTTTATCGCTACAGGCAGCCAAAAAAATGATATTCAATCTTTAGTTTTCTTTCCTATGAGACGCATACAAATATACAAGAGAGCATGAAAAAGAACATGGGGAGCAAAAATGTGGACTGGCTATGGGTCCCCAAGGACCGGACTGGGGAAACACTATTCTAGAGCAGTGTTTCATAGCACAGTCCTCAGGGACCCCCAGACAGTTCACATTTTTGCTCCATCCCAGGTCCCAGCACACCATCACCAATCAACCGAGAGCACAAATACCTGGTACAGGGTAGGAGCTGGGATGGAGCAGAAATTTTGACTGTCTCGAGGTCCCTGAGGACTGGGTTGACAAAGCCAGTCCTAAATGTTGACATGGATGGGTTTCCACCCAAAGCATTTTACAGAATCAATGGGAAGTCACTTTAAACATTACTACTTGGTAGCATCCACCAGGATTCTGTACCAGTACGCTCACCACAGAGTAGCTAAGGTGGTGAAGGGGCAGGAGAGTCACCAGTTAGATATAGGGGATGGTTAAGAGGCCAGATTTGGCAAGGCCATAGTGGAAAGTTTTAGCCAGGACATCAGGGTACCACCCCTACTCTTTCAAAAGATGCCCAGAGATCCTTAATGACCCCAGATAGTTAAGACTTATGTTCATGTCTCATTTGAAGGAAGCTTTTTACACCACAGTGATCCCGCCATTGCCCTGGATCTGCACTGGGATCCACACTGAGCACAGGATGGGCTAATCTGCAGCTCACACCAACACCTCCTCCAGCAGAAACACAGCTTTCTATGGGTGGTCTCACATCCAAGGACTGGCCAGGCCTAAATCTGCTTAGCTCCAGATGGATTACAGAGACTGAGCTGCAGGTGGTACTGAGTGCTTATACAGAAATTAGTTACGCAAAAAATCTTTTGAGAGATCAGGGCGTGTCATTCCCTTTGGACAAGTATTGTAAATTGCTAGAAAGCAATTTGCAAAACGTGTGTAAATAAGTGCCATACGAATAAAACTGACGGATTGATCTGTAGCATAGACAATGTATTTTGCATGGAAGGAGTCATTTGGGTCAGCTTAAACACCTGCTTAAAGCTTCAAACTTTGCTCATTAATGGTATGATGATTGGGAGCTAGCCTTTCCTTTTGCGTCAGACTCTGTTGACCTTAGTATTAATCATCAGAAAAAGAGCAAAGAGACTTGTGGCAAGAAAAACAATTAAAGCAGCTGTCAGCGCCCCACAACAACAAAGGCACGCTTAGTGAGGAGCTGGGCAGGCAGAGGTAAATAAAGGGTTAGGGAATGCTTGTACCTGTAGCACTTTCTTGGAAATACAAATTAGACCCATCCTGCCACAAAGAAGCTTCTGAAGAAGTGTTCTCACGCAAACACCTGTGCTTTACTTAGCAAGTCAGGTGATGTCATAAAGGATAAGAAATTATCACCCCCTAGCATTCTATACAAATCTGGGCTTACATGCTGTAGAGGCAAAATATTTTAGGCATCACTTGATCGAACATCATGTACTGTATACAGTTTTCCCCATTCAAATAGTAGGCATGGAAGGCTAAAGCTCTTTGGGAAACCAAAAGAAACCACCATTGCATTATTTTACAGAATGAATTTTATGAAGTTCAAAATAGAGCTGAAACGTGTATTTATGGATAATTCAATTATATAGATAAGAATTTGATAGATATGTAAAGGCAATCACTAAATAAACATCTTCAGACCAGTGACTTTCAGGGCAGGTATTGTTGCAATCCCATTTGTGACCATGAATATGCCAGGATAAGCGTCAGTCCAGCCTACAGTTATAAGGGAGGCACCTCCAGCTTAAGTTTCACAAACCAAGTTGACAGATACATAAAAGGTTTAGAGCACCACCTAGTGCAAGAATATTGCAATCTGAAACAATCTGGTAACTGATGACTCCTCACTAGTTCAATGGAAATGCAGCATAGGGTAAAATTGAGATCGAAATGCCAGCTTTAAAATATATATATATATATATATATATATATATATATACACACACACACACATACATATATATATACACATACACACATACATA
>JAODKM010000032.1:14354870-14372380 GCA_026780845.1 Petrocephalus sullivani | reverse complement strand
ATCATTTGCGGTGGAACAGGGAAAGAACTAAACTACACAGGGCACCGGCCCTCCAGGACTGGAGTTTGACACCTGTGCTGTAGCGAGATCACAGGAAAGTGACTTTGGTTATGTCGTGATCACGAGATAACGACTTTGGTTATGTCGAGATCGCGAGAAAAATAAGTCGTGATCTCGAGATAATGAAAAGAAAAACAAAAGCTGATGCATGTCCTCTACAGACTTCCGTACCAAGGTGTATAATGCTTTTAATCCATAAATGTTCTTCGCGGAGTATTTATTACTTCAATTGTTCAGAAAAACGGTTTCTTTTCACATTGAAAGTCATGTCATTAATACAGAAGCAAACAAATTCATTAATACAAATCCTCCTGGCCCGCCACAAAATTGAATTTACGTCCGAGATACGCAAATCCAACAATAACAGCAATAAAACTACAACTACCATAGTGCGCCGCGCCGCGCCGTGAGTCACGTGTTTCCGGTGTCGTCGCGTAATGGTCGGCGGTATTTCCAAGCGCTCCTTCGCTCCTAAGCAGGAAACATGGCGGCGCTCATGCAGTTGGTGTTGGGGCACAGTGAGATAGCTGAGCTGCCCAAAGCCACCCGGGATAAACTAGAGAAGGTTCTCTGCGAGAAGCAGTCCGAGATAGACGCTCTTAAATCGCGCCATGAGCGATTCAAGGTGGACAGTGGTAAGCCTCGTCGGAGACTGCAGTCTTTTAAAGATTGCGCAGTTAAGGGAAATACGCAGTCAGGATAATATCCCCAGTAGTCAGATAACTATTCGTTCGTAAGGCAAATAAGTCAGTCCTCCTTTGCTTTAAATTATAGATGGAACTCCGCTACTGACAGATCACATTTGCTAACCTGTAGCTTTCGGCTAGCTTGGTTTATGGTGTTAGTTACCAGAGTCTTCCTGGGTAATGAAAATGTATGTTGATTAACCATAGAAATAACAGTGGTAGCCGTAGCGATGGAGCATAAAAATAATAATAATGAGCGCTGGGCCGACGTGCCTGTAATGCCAGCATCACCCACTGCCTCCGAGTTGCGTATATTCTATCTTAGTTATGTGGAGCTTCAGCAGGTTGCATGTTTCGTCTGTTTCATATAACGCGCAAGACGAACCACGTACCCTCTCTGGATAGCTAACAGGAGTCATGTCCGATATCATGAAGGCCGCCCTTCCCTGAAGACATCTTTATACGTGCTGACTGGAGTTCTGGTTGTTTTCCTCGTCATGACTAGCTAGTCGACCTGGCCTTGACTGATGTATTGACTGATTTCATATTGAATTGCAGTCCAGATAGAACTCACCTGTAGGCCTATTATGCAGATAGTTATCAATGTTTTCCTACCTCTTTTAATTAATGTCTTATGTGAAATCTTAAGAGCAACAATACTTTGAAGCCGAGAGGCATCTGGCTCAGTGTCGGGACCAGGTCTTGTCCCAAACCCAGGAGAATCACAAGCTCAAGGAAGATCTTGCCAAGATTAGTAAGTGCACTCTATCAGATTGTTTGTTTACTTATAATAAAAAATAAGTTAAAATAATCAAAACTTTTGCATTTTCAGATGAGAATATGAGGAGCCTAAGGGATAAAGAAAAAGAATGTGAATCTCTACAAGAGAAACTCTCACTACAGGAGGTTAATGCTTTGCCTTTTAAGCTTAATGTAGAAACCACACGTTAGGCTGTGTGGTTTGGGGAAAAATAGGCACCAGTGTTAAATATCTGGATAACTTGAGCTTTTGTGTATGTGCTTTCTACTCTGTTTTAGTCCCAGTTTGTGAAATCAAAGTGTGAGCTCGAATCCGAAAAACAAGAACTTGTGCGAATGCTTGAGAAGAGATGCCTAGAAGTGGAACATCTTAGTGGTATGTGTGTCCCACTGCATCTTCAGAGAGGAGGGGGGCTGGCTTCCCTCATGTACCGGCCCAAAAGCCCCTAATTGAGGCTTTTTACGTTTCTGGAAACCATGTACACTTTGTGTTGTTTTTTTTCTTCTATATAGAGGACTTGAAAAGAGTTGGTGACAAATTTGCAGAGACCAGTTCAGCCAGGATGGAGCTCCAGTTGAAGCTGGATGAGCTTCAGTCATCTGAGGTTTCCTTCAAGGTTGGCTTAATGTTCTCCCCTAGGTTCAGTCCACAGATCTCGCTTCTGTGGTTGTGTTCCCTTCGCCGGTCACGATGATGCTCGCGGAACCAAGCAGTCTCGCTTCTCTCTTCAGTACAGAGAGAAGAGAATGGAGCAGGAGAAGGAGCTTCTGTTGAGCCAAAACACATGGCTGAACACCGAGCTGAAAGAAAAACGCGAGGAGCTGCTCTCTCTATCCCGGGAGAAGGGCAGCGAGATCCTTCAACTGAAGTGTAATCTGGAAAACAAGGAAGACGAGGTAACTCTCGATAGTTTTGAATGTTTAACGCTGTTGGTCACTATTCATTATTTTTAATTGCACTTTTGTCCTCCTCAGGTCATCAAACTTCAAAACCAAGTGGCTGCCCTAAAGGCGTCAAGGGAAAACCTCCAAAAGCAAGCAGAAGACTTGATTAGCGAGCTGAAAGACGTAAGTGGCTAACCAGCAGCCATGGCTTTGAGGCGGGCATCAGGCTTGTGGTCCATGCTGTTCCCTCCCCCCCCCCCCTTTTCAGGAGAGGGAGAAACAGGCATCTATGGAGGAGAAGTTGCGGAACGAACTGAACGCACAGATTAAACTCTGCAACTTGTACAAGGTAATGGGGGTGCCTCTGGTATGCTGTGTGCCCCCTGCCGTGGAAGGCGGGAAGCTGCTAGAGGCCCCATTCTCACTTTTCTACTGTGTGGAAAATGTCCCTCCAGAGTGCGGCAGCAGACTCTGAATCGAAGAGTGATGAGCTGAGCCAAGCCGTTAAGGAACTGAACAAACTCCTGAAGGAGGCGGGGGATGGTAGGTGGTGTTTTAAGTGTGTTTAAGAAAGCACTGTCCTAGGATAGTGAGGTCAGAGGGGTGTGATGTGCGTGGACAAGCACACATTGAACTCGAACACAATCTAGTAGATTGTCAGGTAGCATTTTAAATGACACGTTCATAAACCAGGAAATGTTTATTTTGCTTCCTATTTTGACACAATTAGTAACAATGACATGGTATATAACTTGAATGTCGCTGTAACATTTAGCGATGTCACTCCTCGACACAGCTAACAAAGGTGTAGAGACACGACTGCTGGACATGGAGAAGTCTAAAGATAAGTTGGACGCTGAGCTGACGGAAAAGATCCAGAGCTTGGAAAAAGAGCTGGACAATGCCAATGATTTACTGTCTGACCCCAGGCGTGGAGGTGCGACAACCATACAGAACTTTGTATGTATGTACAGTAAGGAACGTCTGAGTAAGAGGAGTGGCTCATGTAACAATCCACCCCCAGGAGCAGCATCATTCTCAGAACCGCTGACCACTATGTCCCCGACTGCGGCGGCAGTGTCAAAGATGGTTAAGCCCGGCATGAAGATAACGGAGGTATCGAAATCGCGTCATTGACCCATGTCTCCCAGCGAATGTCTGGTTGACTTGGAGTCACGGTCTGAGTTGCGTGTCCCCTGACTTGAAGGTGTACAGCGCTTACACGGAGAGCCAGGAGCAGCTGCAGCTGGAGCGCGTGGAGAATAAAAGGGTGAACCAGTACCTGGATGAGATCTTGAAAGAGGTGGAAGCCAAGGTGCCCATCCTGAAGCGCCAGCGCGACGAAGTCGAGCGACTTCAGAAGTCCGTGGCCGGCTTGTCCTCCAGGCTGGAACAGGCCATGAAGGTGAGGTCTGCTCGTGTGGCGTGGGAATGATCTGTGGATTTTCATGGATGTTTGAGGATTGAGCGAGGCTTGCCGTTTCAGGAAATCGTTCGCCTTCAGAAGGAACGGGACGAGGCCGGCAAGCAGTCCTCCGTGTTGGAAAGGGACAACCGGAGGCTTGGGTTACAGCTCACTGACTTGTCGCAGCAGGTTAGCAATTCAGAATTAATTCTTTTTTTAGGAATCAACCTTAAGTTTTGTAAGAAAAACACCCTGGTGTCTCACTGCAGGTCCGTGTCCTGCTGATCGAGCTGGAGGAAGCGCGCGGGAATCACATCGTCCACGGTGACGAGGCTGGCGGCTCTGCCGACGTCAGCAGCACCTCGGAGGTCATCTCCCAGCACCTGGTGACATTCCGCAGCGTGGAGGAGCTTCAGCAGCAGAACCAGCGCCTCCTGGTGGCTCTCAGGGAACTGGGAGAAGCGAAGGAACAGGAGGAGGTGGAGACGACCTCTTCGCGGTAATTTCTCCTGGTGTTTTACTTTAGATTGGCTGAAAGGTCCTTGAACTGAAGGCCCGTGTATTTCTGCTAACTGGCACTATGGTCATCCCTATAGATTTGCGATTTTGCAATTTATTTGTGAGTTGGCCATAATATTTGTTGTCGAAAGATTGCAGAAGACTTTTGCGTTGAAACCGTTAATTTAGCATATTTAATATTGGAGTCAAAACACAGTGCTCCCAGACCATCTGTTCATGTACAGTACTGACTATATACAGAGGCATAATGTAGGTGGTTTTTATGTAAAAGGGTATACATAGGAGATGTATGTATTTGACATCCTCACCCGCCTGCCGGTGCGGCCTGCAGGGCAGCGGAGCTACAGAGCAGTCTGGACAAGGCGCAGCGTGAGCTGCAGGAGCTGCGGGAACTGCGCAGCCACCAGACGCAGCTGGCGGAGTCCATCGTTCGGCAGCGGGACACCTACCGGGTCCTTCTGGCCCAGACCACGGGGGTCAGTTTCCCCCCCCAGGGTGAGTGCTCTGCTCAGTGAGTCACCCTGTTGGTCAGAGGTTACATTTCTCTGGGGCCCTGAAACTGCCAACTAGTACTAGTATTGCTAGCTAGCCCATGATTAAATGCCAGTGTCATGATTCTATTAAGATTATATACTAATGGATAACAGTGCAATATTGAAATCTAGGAATGACTAAAACTTAGAGGCCAAATCTAATTACGGCTAATTAGGAATTAACGGCTTATAATGACCAAGGATAAGTAAGTATCTTGAATGAAATTGGTGTGGCCTTCAACTCCCATTTACATAAACTATTCACTGCTTTGTGTGTCCATGCAGTGCACATTTGTTTTAGGAACTGGAAATGTGGGGGACGACATTTGTCATTCTTTCATTTGATAGGCAGACATTACAGTGCAGTTAGGCTACAAAAGCAGCATTTTTATATCGCAAATTTTAAACTTTGTAAAATATCACATTCGACGCTGCTTCCATCTACTGATGTCTAATGGTACTGCAATAAATTACTTAATTGTGCATGTCTCTGGTGAAGTGAGACTGCATGACTTTACTCTGTGAAACTGGCTGTGTCCAGGTAGCAGTGCCGGCGAGTCGGCGTCTCTGACCTCCACACCCCGCCGCTCGCAGTCGCTGGCTCCCGCGATGACCACGCCCCAGCAGGCCGCCGGCGCTGGGTCCGCAGAGCTCGCGGAGGCCAGGGCGGCTCTTAAGCAGGTGATGCGCTCAGCTGCTGTCGGGGAACTGGGGGTTTAATGAGGAGTCGTAGTTGGGAGAGCAATTTATTGGTTCTGAGCTAAATTTGGATGTTATAATAGATACTGACAGGGAGCAGAATAAACTGAAGGTAGGATGTTCGAGTAAGATATAAGCCTGGCTTGTTTGACTTAAGCTGAAAGAACCTTGTATTGTTGATTTGTATCGTGAATTGTTCTTGGGGCTACTTTTTATATATAAGATTGCCATGCTTTTGAGGGGGTGGGTTTCTGAAATGGTGACTAAAAATGTCTTCATGTAGCTGCAAGAAGCGTTCAACACGTACAAGACTGAGAAGGCTGAGGGCGAAAGGCTCATTGGAGGTCAGAACGACAAGCTGCAAGAGCAGGTTTCTGAGCTTCGCTCCCAGAACGCCAAGATATCCACCCAGCTGGAGTTTGCCTCCAAGCGGTAGGCCGTCCAGTTTGACGCCCCTTTCAGTAATTTGTTGATTCGTTTCAAACACAAAGCTGTGGAGGATTTTAAGTATGTATTTTTTTCCCTTCCCAAAAGGCAGTAGGTTATACAAATCATCCTTCACTCATTGGAGAAAGTGACCATACTCTTTGGTTTACAGGGTCATTGCAAGGTCATGATTTGTCATGATTCAAGTCATTCATAATGCTTTTGATGTGTCAGGCTTGACATTACTGGAAATAAGAACTGTTGCCTAGTTTCTTTACAATTGGTAAATGTCTCCTCATTGTGAATGATCTTTTAGCTCATTTGTAAGATCAACTTTTTAAATGGGCTCTCACTCAGTATTCAGCTAAATGGTAACTATTGTGAATTAGAAGCATAAAACACATGCGTTATGATTCAGTATGTTTGTGGTCTGTGTTTTCAACATCTGCTTCAGGTATGAGATGCTCCAGGACAACGTGGACGGGTACCGGCGTGAGATCGCCTCGCTACGAGACACCAACCAAAAGATGACCGCCACCAACCAGAAGCACGAGCAGGTCATTCATACGCTGACTGAGGACTTGAGGGAGGCCAAGGAGAAGCTGGCAGTGGCTGATGTGAGTGTTTCTGCCTCGGGTGGCACCTTAATAATGATTTTAAACGCTGTAACAGAGGCTGCTGTTGAGACCTTTTTTTTTTTTTTGTTTCAGTAATGTTCATTTGAACTTCAAGATCACTTACCATACTCGTATACCTCCACGTTCTTGAGATCCATCTTTACTACCCAAAATAAAAAGGTATGTTTTCCATAGAGCCATTATGAGGACCTCAAGAAGGAGAGAGACATGTTGAAGATGGTGGAGGCACAGTTGTGTCAGGAAAAGGAGTCCATCTTGACTGAACAGCGTGGGCAAAATCTGCTTCTGACCAATCTCAAGTCTATCCAAGTAAATGCGTCTTCTGATCGAGATGAATCTTTAAGGAAAACAAAGCTTTCTGTTCTACTTTCATGATCCTTTTACTCCTCATAAAAGGCGACTCTGGAAAAGGCAGACATGGAGACCAGGCACCGGCTCAGCAACCAGATTGAGAAGCAGGAGCGGGAGATGGCCCAGCTGCAGAAGAAGCTGGAGCTTGAGGTGGAGCAGCGCCATCGGTCGGCTCGCAATCAAGACGTAAGCAGCCCTGCTTCCGACGCTCTTATGGCTCCTAAGCATATTGAGGCCTTTCATCTGACATTGTCACGGTCTCCTTAACAGCTGCAACTGATGGATGTGAGGAAGCAGCTGGAGGTACAGACAGCCCTGCACCAGAAGACCAAGGAGCTGCTGAGAAACGCGGAGCAGGAGATCGCCGCCCTTCGTGAGCAGCTCCGCAGTGTCGAGAAGCAGGAAGCCTCCGCCCTCTCGCAGGGAAGCCACAGAGGTCAGCAGAACATGCTGCTGGAGGTGCTTTCTAGAACGTGGGCTTATTGTGTATCATTTAAGTAGAGTTGAACTTGCCTTCATTTTGCCAAAAGCTACTGAATCTTATCCTCAACGTCCTAACATCCTGACAGTGAAACCAGTATTTATCATCGATCAAGTGGAGTTTGTAAATCTCTCGTCTCTTCTCCCAGGGCTACTGGTGTCTGATCAGGATGTGGAGGAACTCCAGAGACGCCTACAGCAAGCAGAGGAGCAGGCTAAGGACCTAGAGGACCGCCTGAACAGCACCACCGCCCACATGGAGCAGTATAGGGCCATGACCCTCAGTCTGGAAGAGTCGCTTGATAAAGAGAAGCAGGTGAGGCTGTCTACATCTCTGCCTCAGTTTGTTCAGATGTAGAGTGATGTAGGTTTTATCTGGGGCCTTTTTTTCTTCACACGATTCGGAGTTCCCTTTTGTTGTTTTTGAAAGATCACTCAGCAGGCGAGTTGTACTATCGAGAGCCGCTTGAAAGATTCTGAGGAGTACCAGAAGCAGCTTGTAGAGAAGATGGAACAGGCTGAGGAGGAGAAGCTGCACCTACTGGAGGAAAAGAGGAAAGCCACTGTGAGCATGGAAGAACAGGTAGTTTGCCCAGGCGACCCACCAGAATCTTAAGCATAATTCGTACTTCGCTTGTGCATGTGCTGTTATGCTCCACATGCAGACCGTATTCAGCGTCATCTAGTGTCTGTACGGACTCGGTGTGTATTGTCCAGATTTTGGGTCTAGCTTTTTGAGCAGCTACTACATATATTCAAGAAACTGATAATGCATTACTAGCTGTTTCCAGTAGGTGGAATCCTGGTCTGTGGTATACCATTGCTATAAGCATTCATGATCACAATCATACGTAAACACGGACACGTGTAGTATGTACACAAGTCTGTGCACTTGACCATGTTGTGTGCCAGTATGGTCCATTCAAGTGAAGTATGACGTAGACTTCAACAGAATGGGAACTGTCTTCTTGTAGATGTGTGTCCATTTTGGTGGTGGAAACTTATGGAACCGTCATCCTTCTCATCCTTGTGTTAGATTGTTGAGCTGAGGAGAGATCTAAGCAAACATCAGGTGGAGCTTCAGGAAGCCATACAGAGGGCAGCCCTGGCAGAAACCCACCAGCGGCAGGCTGTTGAGGACAGCCAGCAGCAGGTACGGCTGCAGCTTTGGCAGCAAGACTACTCTCGACTCCAGCCTCGTATGTCGCAGAAAGGAAGGCATGCAGCCATTTTCCCACCCTGATGTTCCTTGCTGTTGTAGGCTGGACTTGCTGCGGAGGCTCAGGAAAAATATGAGCGGGAGATGATGCTGCACGCCGCAGATGTGGAGACCCTCCAGGCTGTGAAGAACCAGGCCCAGCAGCTGGCCCAGATGCGTGAACAGCTGGAGGAGAAGGCACTTAAGGCCAGCACACAGCTGCTCGAGGCTCGTGTGTCTTGGGAGGACCAAGAAAATCTGCTCAAGGTGATTGGGGTTCTTGGATTCCTCCTTATCCATTGGGTGGTTTCTGTACATAGCTGCACTATTTTTTTACTCACTGTTATTTTCATGATCCCAGGAGGAGGTATCCAGTCTGACCTCTCGTACGGAGGGTTTGCAGAAGCAGAATGATCTACTTCATGAGCAGATTGAGAGCCTGAGCAGCAAGTTGGCTGCCTCTGTCAAGCAGACTGCCCAGGGAAGCCTGCTTGACTTGTCCCTGACTGAAGAGGGCAAATCCCAGGACCAGATTCTTGAGATTTTGAGGTGAGTCTTTTAAGTTTTCACTCCTGGCATTAATTTGAACACAAATTATACAGCAGTCTTATTCCTACATCATCGAACAGCCTCTGAATGTCAGTGCTTCTTGCCTGTAGGTTTGTGCGAAGAGAGAAAGAAATTGCTGAGGCCAGATTTGAAGTTGCTCAAGTGGACAGTTTGCGCCACAGACAGAGGGTGGAACATCTGGAGAGGGAGCTGAAGGAGGTTCAGGATAGCCTAGATGCAGAGCGTGCCAAAGTGCAGGTGAGGAGCCGGCAAAAGTGAACTTAATCTAATTTTGGAGCTCAGAATTTTCTGTGTGCATGCTGTGGTTGGGGTCTACTTTACTTGGCATTAATATTCACATTTTGAACATCACATGTAACGCTTTCCTCGACCAGGTAACTTTGAAGACATTGGCGCAACACGATGAGCTGATGAAAAAGACGGAGACCATGAACGTCCTCGTGGACACTAACAAGATGCTAAGGGAGGAGAAGGAGAATCTTGAGCAAGAGCTTCAGCAGGCTCATGACAAGGTGCGTCCCTTAATATGTTCATGTATTGTGATTTATAGCATTTAATTCTCAATTTTATGGGAATCCTTGGTGCTCTAAAGAGTGGGCCAAGCAAAACAATCCTTCTGTAACTTGTAACATATTTGCTGAATATTCTTGGTTGTCATTTAACTTAATTTTTATCGTCTACAGGTACGCACACTAGAGTCACAGATCATGCCCCTGAAGGAGTCCAATGCAGAGCTTAGTGAGAAGAGTGGCGTCTTGCAGTCTGAGAAGAAGCTTCTGGAGATGGACATCAAGCGCTGGAAAACCCGGACACAGGTGAACGGGTCCCCCTGCCCACCCACCTGATGATTATATCTGCCAAAGGTAACGCTTACCCTTGTCCTGGTTTTAGGAGCTGATAAGCCAGCAGAGGGATGCTGACCCCGAGGAGTACAAGAAGTTGAACTCTGAGAAGGAAGCCCACCTGAAACGCATCCAGCAGCTGATGGAAGACATGACCAGGCTAAAGGCCGAAATCAGCAGGTCAGTTGGCTGCATTTGGAGACACGGGTCTCCTCGTCCCGCGTTCACCTTGTGTGCTTTTTGAAGGGAATCGTGTTTTGACAGCTTTCTCTCAAAACAGGAGCAATGCATCCATTACCACCGTGCAGAGCCAGGTACAGAACCTGCAGGACAGTTTAGGTAAGGTGACCGTGGAGAGGAATGAGCTGAAGAAGCATCTGGATGCCAAAGACCTCGAAATGCAAGAGAAGGTCAAGACCATAGTGCAAGTGAAAAAGATCGGCAGGCGGTATAAGACCCAGTACGAGGAGCTGAAGGCCCAGCATGACCAGGTAAGCAGCATTTCTCCGGCTTCCGTGCCCCATCGTTTTTCCCTGACTCTGTGGTTAAGGTGCCAATCTTCTGGGCAGCTGGTAGCTGAGGCAGCTACCCAGCCAATTTTGGAGCCAGAAGTTGAGCAGGCCTCTGTCCAGGAGATACAGACCCTGAAAGAGACCGTCAGTCAGGCAGAAACTAAGACCAAGGAGCTAGAGGGCCAAGTGGAGAACCTGCAGAAGGTAAGGGAATGTTTTTATGAAATCCTGTAAGAAAAGCAGGAGGAACATTTCATTTTTAGGAACATTTATTGCAAAGAAATGGAAGTCACTTTACAATTTAGTTTTATTAACAAAGGCAATGTAATTACACATACACACACCAAACAAACTACATACATGGGGAAGCAATTTACACATTTACAGTTTCTTGTGCCACTCTTGCTCCAGGTACAGATCCATCTTCATCACTGTAAATGTCCGAAGTATTGTGATTACAATTTGACGACAAACGGAAACCGCATTCCAAACACGGACGGGCAAGAAAGAAAGTACCGCCACACATACAAAGTAGCTGTTCCAATATATTGCTAACTGAAAACTTCATGCGCTCGCATGATTCCTGGCTACATTAGTGACAGTGTGAAATCGCAATCGTGCTGACCAACTAGAGAACGAGCGAATATAACTTACGATAAGCACGTGAACACTAAATGAGGTTTTATGACTTTACGCACGTTACGCACGGTAATAAAATGCACTTACGCGAAGAGGACAGCCGCCGCCGGATCCAGCCGATCTTGGAAATGACACTGTTCTTTATCAGTGTCGCCGTCTTCACACGGAGATGAATCCTCATTTTCACTTTCTCCCATCAATTGCCAAACAGTCCGCTTATGCCAGTGTATTTGGACGCGTCACACTCGCCGATACAAACGAGGGTAATTAGAATGAATTACCATGGCTTTATCATGTGAATGCAATGTGGTTATTTAGAATGTGAATGGCGATCTTCAAGGTGAAGGCGGTACCACACGCCCCCGATGCGGGTAAAACCAAAGAAAGCTGACATGTTTTACTTTTTTGCAGATTTAACCTAATTTTCAAAACCTTAATACTTCCGACAGCGGACGTTCTGCAAAGAAGACAGATTACCGATTTAGTTTTTTTTCTTGATTCTTTAGCGAGATATAAACTGAAATAGACGCAAAAAGTACGCTGCATCACCACTGACATCCTAACATGCCTCAACAGCTTTAATAACAAACCATGGTTATGATGACAAATATAATAACAAACATATATTTAGGGCTGCAGTGATTCATCGAATAACTTGATTACAAAAAATCCTCAATTCAAATTTTATGCTTCTTGATGCTTCTGCTGTTATCGCAGTGTTTCACACGAAAGATTATTACTGTCGCGGAGGGTGCTTACACTGCATTACGTGTAGCAGTGGTAGAAACGGAAAAGAAACGTAATTGTAAGAGTGGCGCGGCTGTACAGATTGGGTAGCGACAAGGCTGGACAGATTGGGTAGCGACAAGGCTGTACAGATCGGGTAGCTTAGCAGCTATAGAGGCTAACGTCCCCATTTCACTGATTTTTGTCTACTAACGCAGGGAAATGTTACATATTAAGTTGTTCTGGTTATGAACTGCTTCATAATTAGTTAGCTGCACTGCTACCATGTTAATACAGATGATTTAAAGTATCACTTTATAGCTCTCCTAGAGTCACACGGGTCAATGTGTTTTAAGTGCTCAGCAGTCCCATGGTGTAAGCCAGTGATTTGCTCCAGGTGGCCGGTGAACGTGAGGCAGAGGCACGGAGCTTCCAGGAGCAGGTGAGCAAGCTGCAGCCTGAGCTGGCACGCCTCAGGCAGGAGCTGCTGGAGCGCTCGACGCAGGAGGAGCAGCTGCGGCAGCAGATGGCGGAGAAGGAGGAGAAGACCAAGAAGGTCATGCTGGGGGCCAAGCAGAAGATCAGCCAGCTTGTAGGTGAGTAGTGGCCCCCGTTTAGCAGCCCCCTTCCACTCGTCAGTGCTGTTTGCTGATGGAGGGGGCGTCTTTCTGATACAGCTGCCAAGGAGCAACGGTTGAAGGAGATGGAGGAGTTGAAGACACAGAACGAAGAGCTGGAGGTGCGTTTGGGGGCACTGAAGTCCCAGTACGAGGGCCGCATCTGCCGGCAGGAGCGGGAGCTTCGGGAGCTTCGGGGCCAGCAGGAACGGCACGGGGAGCCCAGGGACGAGCCCCAGGAGCAGGGCCCCAGCAAGGTACCGTAGGGGGGGCCCACAAAGGCTCCACTCACTCTGTCACTCTCTCCTTTTTGTGTGACCCCAGTGTCTCGCTTTCCCCTAAGGCCCAGGAGCAGCAGAGGCCAGCTGAACAGAGACAGATCACCCTGAAGACCACGCCAGCCGCTGATAGGGGAAGGTAGCGCGTCTTCACTTGTGCAAAACCAACAAATCAGTCTTGTTGATTTGGAGACTAGCATCCAATGATTGGAGGTTTTCTGCACCATAGTGCTAACGTTTCAGAACCTCCCACGGCAAACATTAAGCCCACGCCCCTAGTGGCCACCCCCAGCAAGCCTCCAGCCATTCCAGGAAACAAGTCCACCCCCAGGGCTAGCATCCGGCCCATGATCACCCCGGCTACCGTGCCCACCCCGACTCCGACGGCCACCGTCATGCCCACCACTCAGGTCGACACGCAGGAAGGTGAGGCCAGTAGCCTGGGTGCCCAACGACAGGAAAATCCAGAGTCTCGTTCTTCAGCCTGCCTTCAGCTTGTACAGACCATAGAAATTGTCTTAGAACTACACCTGAGTATTTCCAGAATTAACCGCTTTTCTCAGATGAAAGTCCGAAAGGTTCCATAAGATCTGCGTGCTGACGTTATAAGCTGATATGGAGCATGTTCCGCTGACACGGCCCGGCTCTCTGACTGCAGCCGCACAGCCGTCCGAGAGCCCGGTGGAGCACGTTACCGTCTTCGGCAGCACCAGCGGCTCAGTGCGCTCCACCAGCCCCAACGTCCAGAACACGCTGGCCCAGCCCCTCCTGAGCATGCAGCCCCAGCAGCAGATTCAGCAGGGCCCCCAGACACAGGCCACCGCCTTCGTCCAGCCCACACAGCAGACCCTGCTTTCCCTGGAGGTCACTGCTCAGGAGCCCACCTCATCCACGGTGGAGCTGATGGCCGGGCCCTCGCTGGAGAGGCCCTCCACCTCCACTACGGTCTTCGGTACAGGTGTGCCTCTGATTCCTTGGCTTGTCTTCTCGTATGGGACTGAGCAAGCAGTTTTGCTTATAGTATCATTTTCCCAGTAAGTAACGGAGCGTTTTTCAATTTCCGCCACGCCAGGCAGCACCATCCCCAAGAGGGTGCGTGAGGAGGATCTGGAGGGTGCATCCGACAGCACTGACACCAGGCAGGAGGATCCAATGGAGCTACCCAACGCTAAGAAGCCCCGTATCATCCAGAGGGTGGGCCCTGAGGTGAGTGCCACACCCTGGGTGTCAAATCATGAAAGACTTTTGCAGGACCAAAGCAGATATGAGAACAATGGAACCTGCTAGACTCGGGGTTCTAGGGTAGTAATTCACCGTCTTATGTCACTGGAGATACTAACAGTTGTATTATTTTTTTGTTTTTCCCAGGAGGAAGTGCTGATAGATGAAGGTATTGATGCAGAAGTTGAGGATCCTATGGAGAATCGTGAGGCTTCTGATGTTGGTCAGGTGAGGCTTTCTTACGCATGACCTCTAAGTGCAAGAGTGTCCCCCAATGTCTGGAATAGCCTGAAATACCGGATATCCATCTGAACATGGCTACAGGTGCCTACGGAGCTGGAGTACCCCATGCTGGAAGACGGGGACGAAGATGAAAGTGGCCATTCACGGGCTGTCCCTGAGGACCAACCCACAGAGGCTCAGGTCTGTCCCCAGAACCCAATGGAAGAGCAACACGATGTCATTGTCATTGTCTCTGACACTGACAGTGAAGAAGAGGAGGAGGATGAGGAGGAAGAACAGCAGGTAGATGCAACTGAGTCATTTACAAAATCCATTTTATGCATACAAGGTATTTTTGCTTTTAGAAGTTAGTCTGAACTGTTTTCTGTAGGACTATGAGGAGGAGGAGGAGGAGGACGACGACGATGACGATGAAGATGAGAACGATGATGGGAATGGAATGGGTGATGGGGGAGAAGAGAGCGATGGAGAGAATGGCAGCGGAGGAGGGTGTGATGAGCCGTATGAGGGTGACGATCTGGAGGTGAGCTGCTGGCCTCTCCCCAGCCTCCCACTCACATGCTGACGATTACATACAGACATGCACATGTACAGACTCTGCTGGGCACTGGCCTGAGTCACCAGTGGTGGGCGGCAGTGAGACGCTGTGTAAATGGCGTCAGTGTCCTGGAGGGAGGGAGCGCGTTTGCGTTTCTCGATAGAATGCTGAGTGACTTCCCTGTCTCCCTGGGAGCTAAGGCTGAGTCTGCCACAGATGGCGCTCGCTTTCGATTTGTCACTGAATTGCGTGGTCCAGACAAATGTGCCCTTTGTACCAGGGCGCCGAGGCCAGTGACCCCGGCATGGAGAACGAGGAGATCCTGGGGGCCGTGGACTCCATCCAGAGGCTGGCTGACGCCCAGACATCCAGTGGTAATTTTGAGCAGTTTGTTTTTCCTGGTGCTGCTGAAGGGCGTAGGTCAGTGGGTGTTGGGGCTTGGATGGCATCCAGTTTTGCCTGGTCTGATTGATCATTAAGTTTTAATGCTGAACGGAGCAGCAGCAACATGGACTTTTCCTGCAGACTCCCAGCAGGACCAGCAGCAGGTGCCCCGCCCACCTCAGTCGCCACGGAGACCATCGTATGCCCTGCCCCCCCGGCTTAATATCCAGGTGCCCCCCGCCCAGGAGCTCGGACCGCCACCACAGGTGTGTGTTTATCTTCTGTCATGCGGTTTTTATATAGGCTCGCACATCTGCTCACGGCAGCCCTCCTCATGGGTCTGGCCATTTGCTTTTCGGGGTTTGAATACCGCCACTTTCCTCTCCGTTAGCGCATCCCCATTAGACGCCAGTTCCCGGGGGGGCGCGGCACTCAGGGCGTCCCTCCCGTCAGCAGTAACACGGTGAGTGTGAGTCGCCCGACCTTGTGTTTGGGGGGTACGGGGGTCTCCAAGCCCTCTCCGTGTAAGCCATCCTGTCTGCTCTGTGCTGTGCAGCAGCCCTGCTTCGATGAGGATGACCGGATGGTCCCGAGCACCCCCACGCTGCCACTGCCCCAACGCGGCGAGGGCTTCGCTGAGGCCATCCAGTGAGTGGCCCGGCCGAAGCGGCGAGCGCCGCCGTGCCCCGTGTGCGTGGAGGCGTCCTGTGCAGACGCCCCTCCCTGACCCCACTATTGCTCGTCAGCAGCTCCCCTCAGGTGGCCGGAGTTCCCCGGTTCCGGTTCGGTCCGCCTGAAGATATGGCCCAGGCTGGCTCAGACCTGGAACAGCTGGCTTCACAAGGAGGTACTTTATCGTGTGTGTGTGTGTGTGTGTGCGCGCGCACAGGTTTTGCTTCACTTGAGGACAAAGGACCTCACAGGTATAGGATCCTGAAAAAATGAACAGTGAGGTCCATGGCAGGACCTCAGTACTTCACACTTTTTATATAAAAATCCTTGAATGCAATAAGTTCAGTTAAAAATTACTTGTATTTTTTTATTTGATTTATTTAAGGTTAGGGATGGGCAGGGGTTGCGTGCTCGCATTCCCCGGGGTGGCTGGGAACCCCATCCCAGGCATAGCCACTGTGTGGCCGGTGCTGTCTGTGACATGTCCCGCCCACGACCCTTAGCAGATTAATCGATTAGGGTAAACACTGAACTAAATGGTGTGCTGTAGTTTCACTTTGCTATACCTGTACCTGCTTGCTTTCTTGTACAATTTCCTCTGCATGCATTTGTAGCATCAATGTTGAAAATGTCTTTTGCTGGATGAGTTGATCTCATGAGCATTGGTAACACAACGGAACTAAACACACAGTTCCATGGAATTCTGGGACTTGAAATGGAGCCATGAAACCAGGGCACGGGGTATATGCCTGGGGTTCTCTTAATTGGATTACACACAGTTGGGGTTTGCAAACCATCATACATTTCCCAGTTGATCACCGTACCATACTTCCCTCCTCCATCCATACCCCTCATCCTTTATAGGATGAAGGCAGACCTGGAGCCTGTCCCAGAAGGCACAGGGGATTCCCTAGAATCACCAGGCTCACACAGAATCACAGACTATAGGCAGTTTAGAGATGCCAAAAGTTGGTCTCCCTGGTGGACTGGACTCCCCCATGACTATGTGAACCGATATGCCGCGGGTTGGCCGCACGCCCACAGCTGTTCGATCCCTTTTTCAGGCTTAGGAATGTATGACAGCCCCCTCTTCATGGGGGCACAGGAGGAGTCGTCGGCGGGCCGCAGTGTGCCCACCACCCCACTGCAGGCCGCCGCTCCAGGTCAGTGCCGGCACACTCTACATGTTAAATATGAGCTTCCCATTTTTTTGGAAGAGTCCCCCTCCCCGACATCCTTAAAGTTCAGTATAATCCTGCTTGGCCCCATTTTCTGCCCTCCTACCCCCGTGTTTTCAGCCATAGGACTGCGGTTATTTAAGCAATGCATCTTTTCTCCATCAGTGACCATTTTCACGGAGACCAATCCCTCCGACGGGTTGGAGAATGCCTCCCAGTCGGTTCCCATGGCGACCACGTCCATGGCGACCCAGCGTTCTCACGGGATGGCCAGCCCGGGGGATGACACGGACGAGGCACTCTTGGAAACAGAGTGTGACCGGTAGGGTGACTGCATGGTCCTCTTAGTGACCAACGGCAGGTTTTCCATAATGTGCTGGAAAAATCGGCACGTGGTCTGTCTGCAGTTTGTTATAACCCCCAAAAGGTGCGACCTTGTTTTTGTCTGCAG
>JAODKM010000032.1:14324547-14354770 GCA_026780845.1 Petrocephalus sullivani | reverse complement strand
TTTGTTATAACCCCCAAAAGGTGCGACTTGTTTTTGTCTGCAGTTTGTTATAACCCCCAAAAGGTGCGACTTGTTTTTGTCTGCAGTTTGTTATAACCCCCAAAAGGTGCGACTTGTTTTCGGCAGAGGTGATTACGTGAATCTGACCGCAAACACCCAGACTTGGGAGGGACATGATGGAGCCTAAAATAACTTTATAAAACATTGCAAGACCATTGCAGGCTGTTTTCTTAATAATCATTTATTAGTCATATTTACAGTACTATATAAAAGGGTTTTATGTGAGCATGTTTTTCTCATTAATTCAATAAAAATCAAAATGAATTTGTTCAAGAAGTGATTTAAATCTTGTTGGATGGCTATAAGAGACCTTTGTTGCCCAAAGTTCTCCTCTGTTGTGCTCCCTGTATAGAAATTGCATTTGTAGCAGAGCGACTCTTCGGGCTGGCATCATGGATACCGCTCAGTATTGTGCATTGATGCGTTAGAATCTTCGCCATCATGCCCACGGGCTTCCAAAATAAACTAATGTTTTGGTCATGGAAGATTTAAGTGTGCCTGAGACTGTATACTGCTCTTTTGGACAGAACCGGTGCAGAGTCCAGTATGGAAGCTGAGAGCCAGCCAGAGATGGAGGTTCTGGCCCAGCCATCAGGCAGCGGAGGCCTCTCGTCCAGCACTCAGGAGCCCTCCTCCAGCTCCTCAGGTTGTCGAGGGGAACTGGGGACATCGACTGCTGAAATAAGCCCCACTGCTTTTCATTTGGATCTATACTCCCTTTATGTAACTTCAGATATACTCTGTTATGAATTTTAATGAGAAATGACTGCAGCTTCCCTGTAGCGCCCAGGACTGCAGCTCTGGCAGCATGTAAGGGCAGAGCTGCTGTGATTCTGATGGGGAAACTGGAGTTCTGCCGCTGCGCCGTGTGGGAGGTTTGCTAACCGCGACCGTACCCGTCCTCACAGACCCAAGCAGCAGCAGCCAGGCCAAACCCTGGAGAGCGCCGCCTGGCCGCCAGCTACAGCGTTGGACGGAGCAGAGGGGGAGGGGCTTCCGGAAAGGTGAGCGAGGACACGGCTACCGGCGTCAGGTTTTCACCTTTTAATTCAGAAAGTTACAACTTGTACATCAGAAGACAGCAGCACACTGTAACAAATGGAGGTGCATTTGTTCACATTTTTCATACCCTTTTGTTTTGTTTTTTTTTAAATTTTTTTTATTTTATTTAAAGCTGAACATATGGCCTTTTTCTTCTGCAGGTGTAATGGGAATAAGGGGTCGTTTCGCCAGGTGAAGCATGAGGCGGATCCAGCTGTCCCACCATGGCTCAGGGCTTGCCAGAGTTCATAATGTGCTCAGATCTGGGTTTTGCTTTAGGTGTGTGTTTCTTGTACTTTTAAAGGTTTCTGAATAATCCCTGCAAAGCAGTATTGTTTTTATTTTAAAAAAATAATAAAATCTTTTGTTTATGGCGAGGAGACTGTGGGACAGTTGAACCAGCTGTTCGCAGAGTTCTCCTGAGACTGTGGAGGCTCTGAAGAGGCCAGGGCTGGTTGGTCGCCATCCACCTTGATGTTGTAGTATTTTTCTGTTGAAGACACAAATTTTATTACCTTTTGGTTGACATCAAACTGCTTAGACAGGTAATACAAGCAATTAAGCTGCCAAGTAAACTTCCTCCATTCAAAACACACAGTGAATGTAGACTTGAGACACGACACTTTTATGGCATTGCAGTCTGTGAACGGCCTGTGTTTTCCTTAGTGACACAATGACTAGACGGTTGGATCTCCTGAGTGGGCGAGTTGACTTCCTATAAATGGTGCCTGCCAACCTCTCAAACATAGGCTGTCAGCCTGGACCAGAAAGCTAATGTGCGTCAAAGTCAATAAAAAAAAATAAATCCCCTGGGCTCCACCCAAAGTTAATACTCAACAGAGCACTTACTCCTTGAAAAGACGTAGTAGGCATAACCACTTGGTGTCCTTGGAGCGGGTACGGAAATGGCAGATGTCACCAGAGTAGGGAATCCCCTCCATGTGATTTTAATCTCCCTTTCAAGGCCATCTTCTGTAGAAACGGAAGAATCGGACGATAATCTCTGTCCGTATCCGACAGTGGACATAAATCCTAAATTACATCATACGGCTGGTTTTAGTTTTTTGTCTTTTTGCCTGTCATTTAGACATATGACACGTTTCTTTGATTTCATGAACATTATGTAGGTTCTGGCATGTTCACAGGCTGTACATTTATCTAGAGTCACCTTCAATCTGAGAAAGGAGGTCCACCTTTACCTGCTTGTCGGGCATGTCTGTTCCTGACAGTCACCACCATGTACCTGGATCTCTGGCCACAGGTCGGGCTTGTCCCGTATTTAAAGGCATATCTTTGCATCAGGCCTCCTAGAAGTGAGCCACAGTGACCGGGGAAGATAAAATGATATTCAGGCCAGTAGCGAATGTAAGGGGATGAGCGGTTTGAGTGGCAATGCGGAACTACCTCTCTTGAAGAAAAACACGGACTCTGATCGCCGCCCATATTCAGGCACAGGCAAGGCAGCAGTGATCTTGCCAGCCAGCCCACTGAAGCCAGTGGAGATTGTTTGAGGGTAACCAGGATCCATGACATCATTTTCAAACCTCCAGTAACTGTTCCCCTGTGAGGCACAGATAGTGTACATAGATCGAAGTAGGCATTTGTTGTTCTACTATAGCTTCAGTAAAAGCTAATCTATGACTTTTAAACGGTTACGTTTCTGTGCTGCATTGGGAACTGTAAGCGTACCTTGAAGAAGTAAGTCTTTCCTTGGCAATTGCAGCGGGTGAAGACGGTGTCGATGGGAGATGGGATGCCCCACACCTCTCTGATGCTTCGGGCGGGACCTGGTACCCTATTGTCATCCAGCATCCAAAAGTAGTGACCTGATAAAATAGTGTAGAATGTTAAAGAGCACATTAAAGGCTGCATTTATCCTGTGATTAGTATCATTCAATTTTCTGGTATGACAGTTAAGTGAATAGTGGTGGATGACAGATGGAGATATGACCCCGTGATATGTTACGCACCACGGAAAACAGCAATTGTCCCATTGCGGAGAGTTGTGAGTCCGCTGATGGGCTGTCCACTGCAAAGGTCGGTGTCATTGCTGTTGTCTGGATGAAAATGAACCAAGACAGGAAAATGGTACCAGCATTTAGGAGAACGATACTTGGCTACAGATCTGCATTTCCCTGTTGCACACTATATTTCTACCTTTTAACATGAAATTTCAAAATTTGATGCTATTAGAGTAAATAGTCTCCTAATGTGTCATGCTAAAGTAAAGGAAGATGGGAGAGGAGTTCACCTGCCAGGTAGTCAGCGTCGGTGGGGTCGTCGGCTTTTGGGGCCTCTGTGTCGTTTGTCTGCATTTCAGGTTTGCTGGGCTTCTCAGCAGGGGCTGCTGGGTCCATGGTCCCAACACTGGGGTCCCTAGAATCCCCTCTTCCATCCTGACCCTCCGCTGTGGCTGGCTGGTCGGCAGCAGGACGGTCTGGCTGAGCAGTGACGGCAACCTCGTCGTCTGCAGACGGTGTGTCAGCCGCAGAAGACGCAGGCTCTGTCTGAGAATCTGCTTCAGCGGGGGGGGTTTCCGGGGGCGAGGTGTCATTAGAGGCACCGGCCGGAATGTTCGCCGCCTCCGGTGACACATCAGGAACCGAGCTTCCCAGAGTAGTGGGCTGTCCGGGTGTGGGGGACGTCCTCTCATTTGAAGGCGTGGTCTCGGGGCTGCGTGTGGAACTGAGTTCATCTGAGTTCAAGGGAGCTAGATTTCCTCCTTTAGAAGAGCCGGAGTCTGGATTATCTAAACCCTCATTCTCGGGCAATGTTCCATTTGCAGGATCCTTGGAGTCTGATTCATCTAAACTCGGATTAGCTGGTGTTCCCGCTACAGATCCCTGCGTATCTGATGGTGTGTCCGTGTGATTTTCTGTTTTCTGTGAGCTCCCAGGAGTTACTTCCTCTGTGCCCTCAGGGATCTGAACTTCAGATTCGGCACTTGGAGAGTTCTCACCTCCCCCAGAGCTCATATTGATACCAGGGTCATTTCCTGTACTGCCAGGTTCAGGATTAGAGGATTCATCAGCAGTGGCCACTGTCATAATAGAAGGGGAGAAATCATAAAGTCTCTTCACACTTAGAACATATATGAACAATTGATGACTGGAAGAATATTTACTGAGTAAATGCTAAGTGTGGGTTTCCAGTAGGTGCTCTGCTGTCCTGCTATAATCCAAGACATGCAGTTAAGACACCTTGTGCCTATTAATTGGCTAGAGAGCATGTGGGTAGGTATCCTGCAGTGGCCTGGCCACCTGTCCCGGGGAGCTGGGAGGAGCAGAAAACAGGAGTGTGGGGGTCCTTGAGGTTGAGAAATGCTGACCTAAGCTGCCTGCCTGGGACAGGCTTTTGGTAATAAGTGGTTGGAATTTATTTTTTTAATACTGTTTTTATATTCTGGTATAAAGGGGCAATAACTTGTTAGCAGTGGCTAACCCTTGTGCAGTAACTTTCTGCTCCACTAAATGTGGAATTATCTGGTGTCACTATGTTCAATATTTTATATAATATGGAATATTTTATATATTTTATCATTTAAAATATCTCTGGCTCAGAGAGCGACCATTGTCAGTTTACAGTGACATTTTATTGAATCCTTATATTCATTTCCCTCAGGGATTAATGTTTTTCTGATTTCGATTAGTACTGCCATGTGTTTAAAGTTTTATATCTATCCATCCATCATCCAAAAATTTACTACGTTGATAAAATTCTGTTGAAGTTGAAACTGGTCAGCTAGGGGTCACCACTTGCGCGTTAACACACAGGTTAACATGCCGGGATATCTAACACGACAAAGCTGTCATTTACAAGCAGAGCAGCGTATTCCTTACTTGTGGCCTGTGAAGTGGGGTTGCTGCTTGCAGAGATGGTAGGCACGTCTCTGCCACTGGGAAGAGTGCTTGTTTCTGGAGAGCTTCCAGACTGACTTTCCTGAAAAGGACCATCCCCGTCCCCTGAAACTGAGCCCAACTCCATGCCAGAGGTATCCACAGGGGACTGCTCAGAGCTCCGCGGGAGAGCTGTGCTGACGAGCGCCGGCTTCTGGGGCTCGTAGCTGTCGTCTTTCTTTGGACTGGCAGTGGATCCAGTATCATCAGACTCTGCATGGTCACGGAAAGTCATCCAGATTACTGACTGCTGACCAGTGAGCCAGAACCATCTGCAGTCTGTGGAAAATGCTTCTCCGAGCTCCAGCTCAGGGTGGATCTGCGACCTGATTGCCATCTTTCAGGCAGTTGTTCAAGCAGGAGAGCACCTCAAGACCCCTTAGTTACTATTTCTCTGTAATTTACTAAGTAAATCTATGCTGCTTTATAGACTATAAACTGAAGAGGATGCCATAAGTAAACTAGTCATTTTATTATTTTTTATCATAATTGAAGAGCAATTTCCACATCTCACTCAGTCCATGGGATACGCTTTTGAGAAAATATCTCTAGACTGTGTGAGCTTGGGAAATTAATGAAAGTTCTCCACTGGATTACGGGACGACTGAGTGAGTTCTGATACCTGACACCAACATACAATGAGGAAGCCTGACACTCTCATCTCAAAAACTACAAAAAGTTGAGTTCTACACTTAACTACAGCGCTGGACACATCTCCTTTTGGAAATGCAAACCCTGTAATGTTACCATCGGTCCCTGAAAAAAACTCCTCAGAAATACACAAGGACAAATTATAATATTTTTCTTAATCACATAATTAAGTAATATGAGTTAATAAGGTTAATAAAGTTATGGGCAGATGAATTATCAATGTTTGGTTAATTTTTTCCATTATAATCATGCCAGAAGCGAACATGCGTGACTTACTAGCTGGATCACAGGACTTACCTTTGGCACAGTTCCCCACATAATCAGGGCAGCACTGGTTATATAGAGTACACTTGGGATCACAATGGCACTGTCTGCCTCGCACGAAGGACTCGCCGCATCGCCCTTTACATGAGTCTCCTGCAAATCAAACCTATTCTCTAAATTTCTCGCAGTTATTTTGGCCACGCAAAGCTACACTTAGTGCAACTTTCCAAAGTTCTAAAGCGCCACCTCTCCCGTGAACCCAAAAGACAAAGATGCCGGAACCTTTTACTGCTGACGATGATGTTCCTCATCCTCCTCCAAGCGAACTCTGCTTTATGAAGCATGCAGGTATTGATACGATTCCTGCCTAATTCCAAAAAGCGCCATACAGGACACATATACGCCTTAATTATAGCTCCTTATGCCGTCATTCGGACACCGTCGCGCCCTGCGTTCAGGCGGCTTTGCATTCCCTGACAAATCAGCAGCAGAGTAAGACGTACGCTTACCTGTGGTGCACAGGGACTCATAATCCTCGCAGCATTCCCTGTGAAGGATGCAGCTGTAGTCGCAATGGCACCGATTGCCGCGGTAATACGCCTCTCCGCATCGGTTTCTGCAGCTCACTGTTAAGGCGTAAAGTGCAGTCACAATAATGCAGCCGAGAACTTCTGTTGGGCATCCAATGAGGCTTCCGAACATCTGTCTGTTTTTGATTAATCATTTGCAACAGTGTAAACAGTAATTGGCGTCTGAAATGTTCTTAAACTGAATACATTCCCAGAAGAATATACTGCGCTTTAATTGATCTGGTGGAACACCACACTTACCTTGTGCGGGACACAATGGAAAAAGATGCATCAGCACCAAAAGGCAAGGCAGCATATGCGGATGGGCCATGGCCGTCACAGGTAGCTCTACTAAGATCAAGACAGTAAAGGAATATTTTAAAATGACATTCAATATAGGGGTACTTACCGTTACTTCGCAGGTTTGAAGAATGATTAAAGAACCAAATCACCATTGTCACTTATGGTGTAATATTTATATTTCTAAATAAACATCAAAATCAAATATGTTGTACTAAATACATTTTAGATTAAAGGTAAATTAACCATCTTACTTCTTGTCTAGTGTGCTCCTGTGAATCTTAAGTGTTCTTTGGTGGTAATTTATATAGTGAGGAAGGGTTGGGTTCTTTAAGTCTGGGCTGGTTCCTCTAATTAAATGATCCTACGCCACAACCAAAGGCAGAGAGAAAGGGGGACGCAGGCTTCCTGTTTTTCCTCATGAAGACTGTTAGTAATACCTGGCCGAGCACCAGCGTTATCTGCGCGAACTTCACAAGCCGACTCCCGTGTTAAATGTCAGATACTCAACGTCGCTCACATCTGATCATTCCTACACACGACCATTCGATTCATATTCATCTTAACGACGTATTTAAACGGTCTATTTGAAATTCAAAGTACATCGCATTTTGGGCTCATATATATATATATATATATATATATATATATTCCATACCATTTACCAGAACATTGCGCTGTCAGATGGACTAATCAAAATGTAATTTTTGAAATAATGTCGTATTCTCCCACACCGGTCGGTTATTACGTTTTGTTTCCAACTGGCAGGGATTCCCGCATGTGGGTGTTCCAGAGGGGTAGCACATTTTGTGCCGATTTTTACGTGAGGAATGTTTATGATTATGAGAACTAATATTTTCGAACGTGGAAGAAAATATGAATGCAGCAGAAGACAACCTCTCACACTCATCTCCAGTCATACATTAATAATCCTCCCGGGAGAATTATGTGATGTCTGCAATGCTGTGTTCCACTCCGAGGGGAAACAAACTGTTTCATGTGCTGCCTGCCTAATGACGTCATGGTTCCTATGAGGTGTCAAGGCAGACCAGAGCATTCCATGTCTGATAATAAGCCTATGGAGGAATACCCCTGGAAGACCTTTGGTGACTTACTATTTATATTATTCATATACTTATTCTACTGAAGTAATGTCTCTGAAAACAAATGCTGGCCTTTTGCTAAGAGTCTGTACTCAATAAAAACTTCCGACAGGCTGGAACATTTGTTCAGACAGAGACTAGTTTAAATATAAAAAGGTCAAAATATCTCCTTCAGTACTCAGAAGAAATGCATTACACTTTTCAGAAAGTTAACAGAAACAGTGATATTCAAGGAACCACAATCCTCCGACCAGTCCTCACTTTCTGAATATTTTATAACACAGCAAAACAATCCTAAAATAATGATTGAAAATATTTATAAAATGACCTGTATTGTGTAAGGCAGGGCTCTTCAAATCTGGCCCTCGATTCCAAATCCAGGCCTTGTTTTCAGTTTTCCCAGGTAGTTAGTTTAATAATAGCTGATTCTGATTGGCCACAAAGGTTTCACAGGTAAAGGTAAAGGACGCTGGAAACTCAGCAGGGCTCGGCCCTTGAGGACCGTGATTTGAATAGCCCTGGTGTAAGATGTAAAAATTAACTTCAATCATAAACACAGGAAAGGAAAAAGGGAAGTAGACATTAATGACGAATCACGCCCAAATATTTTCACAGGAAATCGAACTTTTATACAAACAATAAAAGACGTGTTAATTACAACCGCTTTAGCCACAGTCCTCACCAATTAACTTATGTCTGACTAGACAATGTGCCTCTGTGGAAAGTTCATAATAAATATATTTTCGGTGGCTGCTGGGCGGAAGAAGTATAAGTATCAGTTTGATTATAATATAGTATAACAGACAGTTACAAATGAAAAAAAGCATGAATACAAATTCAATGAATAATGCAATACAATCAATACAAATGACTGTATATGTGTATTTTTATTAAGTATTGCTATATTAACTATAAATTAACTATATAGTTTGATTTACATATTTAGAAATGTCACTGCAACAACTTTCCATTCAACCGAGATTTTATCCTCCCACAAACTGACGTCGATTCCCTGCTATTCTGCTAGACTATGTGTCGAGGTCAAACAGCACGTTATTAAAAAATAATCATCGGCCCCATTATAATTTCATTCTCTCATGTATTTTCGAAGGACACACTTCCTAACCAATGCGACTGAGACCATTCCACTTCCAGCGGTTTGGGCAGGGAACTGGCCAGATTCTACTTGTCTTCACGTAACGGAATACACCACCGAGAGACGATTTATTTCATTCTTGTACAAATATCGGGCAGTCAGACATCTCTGTGGGAACATATACGACATGTGCATTATTCTTGCTGCTCTAAAAGCGCCGCGGGCTTGCGCTGCCCCCCTACGCCGCCGCGGATGGATTCTTCCGCACCGGAAGTGCCCGTGTTTACAGGAAGCGCTGACGCCGAGCGCTTCTTCCTGCGCGAACTTTACAGTTTAAATGGAAACTTTGGCCTTTTCCGCTCAGGGGATTTAATGACGACGGTTACGGGAAGCTGCAAGACGCCCGGTCCGTAGTTCCGCCGGTACGGCGAAGGTACAGCGAAGGTACAGCGGCCCTACGCGGAGCGTCTGCCGCGGGCTAGGCCGCTAGCTGGTTAGCCAGCTGCCCGGCGAGCCGCTGGGAGGACGGAGCCCGCGGGGCAGGTGCGATCCCGGGAGGTCCCCGCGCTGGGTGACCGCTTGGTTCGGTGGCGAGCAGCTCTGACACGGCAGTGAGATCCAGCTCTGGCTGCACGCCTTAGCACATTGGCATTGCACTGGCCGGCTCATGCATGGCACATTGGCATTGCACTGGCCGGCTCATGCATGACCGTCCCCCCTTAGCACATTGGCATTGCACTGGCCGGCTCATGCATGGCCATCCCGCCTTAGCACATTGGCGTTGCACTGGCCGGCTCATGCATGGCCGTCCCGCCTTAGCACATTGGCATTGCACTGGCCAGCTCATGCATGGCCGTCCTGCCTTAGCACATTGGCATTGCACTGGCCATCCCATGCATGGCCATCCCGCCTTAGCACATTGGCATTGCACTGGCCGGCTCATGCATGGCCGTCCTGCCTTAGCACATTGGCATTGCACTGGCCGGCTCATGCATGGCCATCCTGCCTTAGCACATTGGCATTGCACTGGCCATCCCGCCTTAGCACATTGGCATTGCACTGGCCGGCTCATGCATGGCCATCCCGCCTTAACACATTGGCATTGCACTGGCCGGCTCATGCATGGCCGTCCCGCCTTAGCACATTGGCATTGCACTGGCCGGCTCATGCATGGCCATCCCGCCTTAACACATTGGCATTGCACTAGCCGGCTCATGCATGGCCGTCCTGCCTTAACACATTGGCATTGCACTAGCCGGCTCATGCATGGCCGTCCCGCCTTAACACATTGGCATTGCACTGGCCGGCTCATGCATGGCGGTCCCGCCTCAACACATTGGCATTGCACTGGCCGGCTCATGCATGGCCATCCCGCCTTAACACATTGGCATTGCACTGGCCAGCTCATGCATGGCAGACCCGCCTTAGCACCCCGATGACAAACTGCGTCAGCATTAAAACAGCCATAACCTGTTACCTGTAATGATTGATATGCACCGGCTACCCTTTAATAGCGTATAACTGGATGCAAGCTATATGGTACACATAGTTCTTTGCAAATATGGAAGATGGATACTTGATGGATGGATATTTGATCGCTTCTAGTTTTATGACATTGACACATTAAGAAAGTTTTCTGTTTATTGCCTAAAGTGTATATTATTGTTTATGTCAAGATGCATTAGGAAGACGCTGGTCTTCATTTTGCCTGTCATGTGCTGGTTTGGTTGCTGGCTAGGCCCCGAGTCCCGGCCACGGCGATGGGTCTGGAGAGCAGCGCCCTGCGGAGCTGCAAGCTGGAGGAGCCCCTGCTCACCCTGCCCTCCGGGCTCACCATGTACTCTGCCCTCCTGCAGGATGGCAAGCCCGCCTCCGTCTTTGTTCACAAACAGGGTAACGAAGACAAAGTCAGTAAAGCTGCCAAGGTGTGTGTCTGGAACTGAAATATAACATGACCACACAGAAATATATTTTTTGCCTTGTGTTAGTCTTTGAAGAAAATGTGAAAATGTGTTATTACAGTTAGGGTAATGACTTCTGTGGTGTTAACCTGAAGGACAACGGCATCCCTTTGAATACTTCACACCAGCAGATCTTTTGTTCTCCCCCCCCAGCACCTGAAGACCCTGCGGCACCCCTGCCTTCTCCGCTTCCTGTCCTGCTCCGTGCAGGAGGGGGGCATCCGCCTGGTGACGGAGCCTGTGCAGCCCTTGGGGGTGCTGTTGGACAGCCTCTCGCCAGAGGAGATCTGCGCTGGCATCTATGACTTGCTGCAAGCCCTGGTTTTCCTGCATGACATAGTGAGAGCCTGATCCTATTCAGCACCAAGGATAGGGCGAGTTTGTATTATAAATAATGATGTTCCCTCTGCTGATTTATAGTGTTTTACCCGTCACTGCCATTGCTAGCTAATGTGGATGCCTTGTTTATTAATATAACATTATTGTGCTTTAATCATAATGCATACCCCACATGTCCTGCAGGTTTCTAAGGTGGACATCAGAGGTGAAAGCTTTAGGTCCAGAAAGTAAAAGTCCAGACCAAAATTTTGTATTCAGCATACTAGCTGAGCCCTCTGTGACTGACTCTTTATACTCAACTATCTATTTTCCCCTTTGCTGGGCATTTTATGGCAGAAATGTTTAAATCCTGAGCTTGAAATAAGGCATCCCTTGTACATGCATGTGAAATGCTTAGCTTTAGCTGTAATTGACTTATACATGTTAAGTGTTGTTTGTGCAGACTGGATACCTTCCATTCTACAAAGGAACACCTTCCCTTAAATGCTGTCTGAACCCACAGTGGTATCACCGTCAGGAGCGCGAAGCAGGCGCTGTCATGTCCTTCTGTTTGCTTTTCCCAGGGCAAGTCCAGCCACAACAACGTGTGCATGTCCTCCGTCTTCGTCAGCGAGGATGGACACTGGAAGCTGGGCGGGATGGAGACTGTCTGCAAATTTTCCGAAGCGACTCCTGAGGTGAGCTTTTAAATTAAGGCACGTTTCTTTTCTTGTACATTTTAAAGCACATACATGCTCTGTCGCTCCGAGATACTTGCTCCAGCAGATGTACCTGTCATTGTCATTGTCATTGGCATCTCTTGGTTGTACCGCAGTCAGAGGAATGTCACAGGAAGACACGTTTATTGGTGCGTTCCATTTGTACTCGTAACTCGTAAATTCCAAGTTCCTAAATGGAAGTTGCAACTGGAACGCCCCCCGAAGTCGAAATTACAAGTCGTGAACTCGGAGGAATCGACACAACCCGACTTCAGAATTCAAGATGGCTGCACCCTTTAATCAACAGGAGTTGTTGTAGTTTTACAAATATGCTATCCTTATTTTATCAGTTTCTTAGAAGCATCCAGGCTGTGAGAGATCAAAGTGCACTTCCTCCAGAAGAAAGGGTATGCCTTCTATATTATTCCATTTGTCCCATGTTTCTTTCCCCGTACCTGGTAGAAGGGTGTAAGGAAGGATCATCAGGCAGTGAACGCTGAGTTGCTTTTAAAATGTTTCCAGGTCATAAGCTCCCCGATGCTTCCTGAAAAATATGGACATTCCCGAGACTCCTTTTCTTTTGGGGTCATAGTGGAGACTTTAATCCCACTTTTGAGCGATTACGGTAAGTAAATTGTACATTAACATTTTGCTTTATGTCTCACGCACAATATTAATAGTATCATATAGCATTCGGTATCAGGTGTTTAAGCTGGAAATGAGTGCATTAATCCTACCTACTTATGGTCTGAATGTGCAATGAACATATCTTGCACCACAGGATAAATAGACCACAATACCAATACCCTTTCCTCAGTGTAGCCTTTATATTATTTTTCTGTGTCCGGCTTTCTAGCATGTCCATCTTCTATTTCTTAACTATCATTTCTCTACTGGCTGTAGTCTCTCCAGAGATGTCAGAAAGTCTCAAGCTTACTCTCCAAAATGGTTTGCTGAACCCAGACCCTCTGACCAGACCACCCCTCCGCAATCTTCTGACACATACGTTTTTCCGGTACTGTACGTTAATGCTGGTGCAAGTGGGGGTCAGAATGACCTATTCGGTGACTTTCTGCCAACTGTTTACATGATTCATGTCTGATTGGCCAAGTGTAGTACGTGCATTGGAATGCTTACTGATTAAGTGCTGTGTAGTTATTCTTTTTGTTAGTCAGTGAAACACAATTTTTTTTTTACACCGTTAAACAGGAATGACTTTCTCGAGGTGGTAAACTTTCTGAAGAGTCTGACACTGAAAACTGAGGAGGAGAAGAATGAGTTCTTTAAGTAAGCCATTCTTAAATTAGTCATAATTTTTGCTGTTAGTATAGTGTTCCTATAAGCAGTATGGACTATATCAATAACCTTCTTCACAAAATATAATTTAAAAAACCAGGTACATGTCAAGCCTGTAATGGATACCTTATGAATGTTTTTGCTAAGTGTCAAATATGAACCTGTGCAGGTTTCTCATGGACCGGGTGCAGAGTCTTCCAGAAGAACTGATTGCAGCCCGCCTTGTCCCAAAGCTCCTAAACTCCCTGGTGTTTGCGGAGCCTGCTGCTGTTAAAAGTTTCCTCCCTCATCTTCTCCGGCCAAAAAAGGGTATCACTAATCATGTTTGGTGTTTGGTGTTACTCAGTGCAGCTTGGGTATCTTACTTATCTCATGTTGTAACTCCGCCAATAAAAACATCTTTTAAATATTTGAGGTCAGAAGGATCAACAAATGCTGTCAAGTTTGTAGATCAAGATTCCTTTTCTCTCTTGGCCAGGATAAGCTATTGGAAATTATGGGATGGATGCTTGTTTTTCTGTCTACTAAGGAAAGTTTCAGAAGAGTAATCAGAACCATTCTACATTTGCCCCGTTTTGCTTCTGGCCAGCAGATTCCAAGGTTAGCGATGAGGATTGTCTTCTGTCTGTATCCCTCTATCGCAAATACGTCATCCCCCAGCTTCTGAAGCTGTTCAAAGTCAACGAGGAGCACGTCAGAATAGTGCTGCTGTGCCACATCGGGGTCTTTGCTGAGTTTTTTTCTCACGAGGACCTGAAAAATCAGATTCTACCTCAGGTTTGTGCCTTTTGGTTTTTATGTAGCCGTCCTCATCTGTATCATTTCCTGTTCTGCTAACCCTTGTCAGTGGAGTGTAATGGAAGGGTGGCACTATGCTGGGGAACTTAAGGTATGTGTGACGATTTCATAAAAACCATCTCGGTTCTTCCTCTCCCGCCGCAGGTTTTACTGGGAATGAGAGACACTAATGATTCACTAGTTGCTATGACGCTCCAGAGCCTTGCCGTTCTTGTTCCTATCCTTGGAGCTGAAGTTGTGGTAGGAGGAGAGAGGACTAAAGTGTTCAAACGGACGACACCCAACTTCACAAAGTCCACCGAGGTCACCCCAGATTGTAAGAGCTGCATGCGTTTCCCAAAAATGTGCTTTTTTTGTTAACCTGACATTTGTGTGTGTGCAGAGGAATATTTACGGCTCTCTCCTGTCTCTGAAGGCTCTCCCATTCACATCAGTTTACAGCCACAAACTGCCCAGCCACCAAAAATCCTCAATGTTTTCCCCAGACCCTCTGGAAGTAAAGAGCCGGTGCTGGAAAACATCGAGTCTCTCAGATCAAAGGAGAAATCGGCTGATCTGCAGATGACGACAAAATCAGGTGCCGTCCGGAGACGTGTCAGAAGATCGGGTTCCCTTCTCTTCCTTCACGATCGAAGTAGACCTGAAACTTTGGGGTAGAGGGACGTTAAAAATATACATGAAGTGTAAACGTGGCATAAATAGTAACCTTACATGAATAATGTGAAAGTGAGGAAGAACCTTTTTACGATGCAGATACTGATGTGCTTTGCCCAAATGGTACAATAATACAATTTTTGCCGGTTTATATTTTCAGCGATTGCTCTGAATGGATTCCCCGAAGGACTGGAAACCTACGAGCGGGACGGGCCTGTGGGCCATGTCCAGTCTGCAGAGGAGTGGCCAGACTGGAGTGACGTGGAGGAGGACCAGCCGGGGCAGACCAGTGTCCACCATGTGGAGAAGCAGGAGGGGGCCCTTGTGGACTCCAAGGAGGAACGTGAGGCGTGGGATGACTGTGAGAACTCAGACCAGTCCCCTGCCACCCATGAACCAGTAATGGGGTCCAAAACCCTGAAGCTGAGTGCTGCCCCTAGAATCCAGCCAGAAAGAATGGCCCCTTGGCAGGGAGATGGCAGGAACCAGGAGGCTGAGGTGAAACCAAAGAAACCCGTAGAATCCGCAAAGCCAAAAGCGACTCGCAAGGTGTCAGCGGGCGGCTTAGGGGAGGAGTTCACGATCGAAGTGAGGAAGAAGCCAGAGACAGATCCGGAAATGGACTTCTTCGCAGACATGGTTCCGGACATTAAGCTGTCCCCTGCGACTTTGACAGTGATCTCTGATGGCATCGTAGGTAATTCTGACCTGGTTATGCCGATTGTAGGTACTTGTGGACAGGCGCAGCCCACAGGCCTGGATCCCCCAATAGATGCGGCTGCATTAACGGCAAAGTTTGCTGCAACGGACACAGTCGAAGTGAGTATGGCTTCCTGGCTTGGGTTTCGAATCATGTAAAATGGTCTCTAGTGAGTGCTGTCAGTCACTGCCTCATTTAACCAAAAACCTAAATAATAAACAGTGGAATAAGTGAATTGGATTCATTTGGTAAGTGGTTAACAGCCCAGAATAGTCCGTTTGCGGTTTCCCTTCCTGTTCATGTTCTGTAGCGGGAAGTCTATCCCCCATCGGGGTTGCGTCAGCAGGGCTAACTCCTTTTAACCTCACTTGTGTAGGGTGAAGTGGCAGGCTGGGGTGATGGAGATGACCTTAACTGGGAAGAGGAGAATGAGGGTGTGTGATCAGGCTGGAGGCCACCGCCTACACAAAGCCATGGGGAAGAAGCTGCCAATCAGTGAATGAGGTCGAGTCACTGCAGAAACAGGGCCTTCACTTCTACTTTAAAGACATTAAATCAATTTTTTAAATCATTGTCAAACTGCTGCGGCCCCCTGTCTGCAGCTTTCATTTAGGGTTACTGTGGCACGTCGTAAACGTTTTCTTTTGGGTGTACTTGCAGGACATTTTGGTTTTACTGGAAATTGTAATTCTGCCAAAATTTTCTGACAAATTTAACTTGTGGTGGGACAGAAACTGAAATGCACTGCTCTTAGTTATGATGGATTTAATGTGTTGTGTGCCATAGCACTGATTTTGCTTTGGGTTTTCTTTTTTTCCTTCATCCCTGAACTGATGAACAGGCCTTGAGGGGAGGCATTTATTCTGGGTGAGAAGAATGATGTAATTTATTTGTATGTCAGGCTTCTAATGTACTAAATAGTTCTAAATAAATTGATTTTGTAAAGGATTATATCTATATTTAGTTCCCATGTATTTAAAAATGGAGGGAATTTGTATTTATTACATTTAAATTTATTAAAAATTAACATTTGCCTTAGAGACCAAGCGTTGACCTCAGCCATATAAACAGCACAAAATGCTATAAACCTGAGACACAATGGCATCCTGTTGAAAGAAGCTCAATAGAAGCATAAAGAAGCATGAGTGTGCAGGACGGTGGTATTTTGGTCTCATTCTGAAGCGGGACACTACGTTCTCGGGGGCCCGGGCGTGCCGATTTGGGTTATCAGCGTCTGCAGCTCTCGCAGCCTGGCGCTCACCCAGTCAGGTGCCGGTGTCCGCTCTGCCAGAGCGTCCAGTGTGCTCAAGGAGCTTTCTGCCATCTGGAGATACTTCTCGAAGTCCTCCTCTTCGCTGGTCAGCTGTCGGGCTCGTTTCGAAGACGGCTGGGGAGGGGCGGCGAGGGGTTTGTTCAGTTACACCATCATGTGCTCTTCTATCATGTTTCAGCTTCGGCGAGCAGACGGGCATTGGACTACCTCTAAGCCAGCAAGCGGCTCCTCGTGCCCAGCTTCCAGCCTGGCGTTGTGCTGTCCATAAACATGCCTTTCCTCCATTAGGCGCTTAACTCGTGCCTCCTTTGTTTCCTCAGTATTAACGTTCTGAGGGGGGAAGTGGGGGGCCATGATAAGTTTGTGTAACCTCTCTCAGAAGTACTTGGATCAGCACTTCTAATATTATAAAAATCCAGTATTTCCCCAATAGTCTCAGTGACTTACATAAATTCTTAGCCTGGGTTTCACTGAACCAGCATCAGAAAGTTTTCGCTAATGGAGTCTAAGCATTTATGTAAGTCACTCTGGCTAAGGGCGTCTGCCAAATGCTATAAATGTAAATGTGTAACAGTTCAGTAATTATCACAACATTTTTAAATATTAGCCGACTTACCTTGCTAAGGAAATTCACCACTTTGTTTTTTGTTTCTTCTGATGTCAGACTCTGGGCTATTACTTCTTCGTGGTTAGTTACCTGATGTAACAATAATAAATTTTTAAACTCAAGACCCAAATGAGTTGGTGCAGTGGGCACACTGATGATGCAAAGTGACTGTAAGAGTTTAGGGTAAAAATCAGGGCACACCCTTCCCAGAAAGACTTGCCTCTGCAAACCGGGAAAAGGCCTCCAGAGCATACTGATGAAGAGGCCAGATGTTCTGCTCTAACAGCTGACTGAAGAGGCTGCAGAGTTTGGGCAGGACCTGGCTCTATGGGAGAAAATGTTTTGGGTGGAGGGTGAACAAATGGATGAATCAATTCAATATGTAATTTGTATGTTAGGCACTTAGCAGATATTTCAGTGGAAGAGGAAGCTGCAGGAAGGCGAGTAACAGGTGGCCACATCTGAGGCTAGTTACAGGCGTCTTCACAAATTAGAAGTTCCATATAAGGGCACTTCTCCACCGCACCAGGTACCATACATTTGGTATGGTACTTTTGGTACTTTCCCTTTTCCACTGACTTGCGGATGAGTACCAGTACCAAAAGTACCAAACCAGTTGGGGTACTTTTTTGGACTTTGGTACTTTGGGGTATGACTTGCAAATGTTTTCTTTCTCGACCACTTATGCAAATATCCTGCCTCTGAAACAATACAACAGCCGTCTTCAAAGAACGTAACAAACATTACAAACAAAGTAATATATAAAAGTAATGTATGCATGGACAAATGGGGACACTAGCCTAAACTGTGACCTGGTCAAAGAACCAGAAGATGATCTGGATGGCATGACAAGAAATAAAAGTATTTGCTATCTTGGGCTGCATGATATTGGGGGAAAAAAAATAAAATATTGCCATGTGATTTTGTTGTAATTTATATTGGAATATTTATAAAGCAAAGGAGTTCAAAACTTTCCCACAAACCCATCTACCTGTGATTAACCTGCAAGGATGAAAATGATGAGTGCATGCAAGGCCCCGCACCATCCTATCTATACAGTATGAGGATGTGAAAAAGCCCCATCTCAAGCTACTGTGCACCTTCTCATTCGAGAGTTGCATGTGCATAACTTGCAGCACTGGCAGTAATATCGCACGGCCCTATAATACAGGATAGCTATGTTTTTTATCCAGTACAAAATACCCCACCTTGCGTTGTGATGCCATTTAGTGGTGGCACCAGTTTTTACGTCAGTGGAAAACCAACACCTTCAAGTTGCGTGCTTTTGGTACTTTTCTGAAGTCCCAAAAGTACAGTACATAGCGCTGTGGGAAAAGCGCCATCAGCTAACATACAAATAATGATACCAAGGGTAGGGTTAGAGATTCTATATGGTGACATACCTGAGTTTCTGCAGGGATAAACAACTGGCCCAAGGATGCCAAGAAGTCCAGCCCAACCAAGACGACATCGTCATGGCACGTCTCGGACAGCAGGGAACTGAGGCATGCAAGAGCCTCAAAAACAAAACGGCACCATAAGACTACACTTCTAAAAGAGGATACGCGTAGTGGGACGCGCACACACGTGCTGCAGCTGCGTGCTGCAATGCTCATGTGCATCTGCTCGCTAACAGTCGGCTTACACAAGGCCTATTACTCAAATGATTTGCACAATGTACATTAGCTGTGCCAGCAAACGGGCTTGGCTGCAGAGGGAGGAATCAGGGTCAGTATGAGCAAGAGCCCACACTGGGGCAATAGTTTCATGTAATTTTATGTGTATTAAGGTTCATTGGGTACCTGGCAGATGTCACTGGAGTCCAGCTTTTGTAACAAAACTGCAGAGATGGAGAAGAGCAGTTTGAGTGTCTGCTTTACTGCAGGGTACTTCTGCACCTGAAATGTCAAACTGTTTTGGTCATATATACATAAAGACACAAAAACACAATCTTACTCTACAAATACACACACACCCCTTAGCATCCCATGCCTATGGTACTTAATTCAGCCACTAGCGGCCTGCAAACCTGTGACCTCTAACTGGTCCCTCACCTGCTGGGCGCAGATACGAGGCCATAGCTGTGTGAGCAGCCTAGCAGCGGACAGCGGACCTCCCTCTCGGGCCACGACCAGCAGGGAAGACAGTGCCACGTTCTGAGGACAAAGAGAGCTCCCGCTAAGGCCCGCAAAGCGGCAGGCCAGCTGGCCTCCAGGCGGCCTTCCCCGTCCTCACCACGCGCTCCAGCTCCCCCAGCCTGCACCCTCTCTCCAGCCAGCCGCGGACGGCGGTGCCCGCCGCGACCGCCACCTCCCGCTCCACGCGCTTCCTCGCGTCCTCTGACAGGGCCCTCAGAAGGACGTGCCGCCACACCGGCTGGTTCTCGGCCAAGCCGGGGGGAAACTTCTCTACCAGCTCCATCTACATCCAGGTACAGTACGCACCATCACTGCCACCTTCCCACAGGGTCCCCAAGCCTATAGATGCAACTTAGCCATGGCTCTTCTGACCTGGTGTTGTGGTGTCATCAAAAACAACAGTCGTCTCAGCAACAGGCCCAAGTGGATCATCTGGTGAGACTCCCCGGGGCAAGACTGTATCTGTAATGGTGATTTGAGTGATTGGTCCATTTTCCAGGGACAAACATTTACCCCACACAAATGAGCACAGAATGACATGGCTGCACCTGAACCATCTAGCTACCTGCTACGGTTTCCTCTTACATGGCATTTTGATTATGCTCACACGGGCAAATCGCAGAAACGGATCAAACATCCCAATTAACGTCTGCCGTCATAAAAACGTAAGCGACAGATGTTTCAGAGTCTTCAGACAATACAAAAAGAATCAAATGTGTTTGGGGATGGAGGTTAATCTGGCTAGGGCACGAGGCAGCCAGAAGAGGGATCTAGCAGTGCCAGGGCTCAATGCTCGCCACGTAACAGACAGGTGTCTGATACAGGATTATCTGCCACTAATTGTCACCTTTGGCAGGGAGCCTCCAAGTGGCCGGGCCCCGAGTTAGCGGGGGAAGCCACCCCCTCCCACGGCATGTTCCTTTACAAACACTAAGAGAAAGGTCACTCCCCCCCCGGCGGAGGGTACTCACCAGATGAGCGGCGAGCGTCACGTGATGCAGGCACAGCTCTGCTGTGCCAAAGCTGCAGGGACAGCGGCGCAATAATTGCGATTTTTATAATGATTGCGAAGCAGTGGGCCGTGAGCAGCACGAGACTGCTGGCCTCATCCGCCTCCTGCCAACTCATGCCAAAGTCACATTCGCACCATTTACAACAGCTTCTGGAAGCATTAAAACGGTGGTTCTCATTTGGTTAAGTCACAACCCAAACTTTTAGCATTCTGAACCAAATTTATTTCATAAAAAAAATAGCTCAATAATAGTAAATAGACCAACACTGCCATGCACTGTTAAAACACAAAAAAGACTGAGGGGAAACGCTTTTGGGTTGCGTCCATCCAGCTGAGAATCAGTGAGCTAGAATGATCCACCCATGTAACATACAGATCAAGGGGAGATTGCCCCTCACAATCATATTTTCAACTGATTAGTCTATTTTGACATATTTTACTATTTTTACATTTTATCATAAAATATTTCTCTAATTTGAAAACCCAACCATCTGTATACTTGGTTACTGGAGCAGTTCTGGGTAGGTCCTCTGCTGATCTGTACAGCATAAGTCACCCTTCCGGGACGGAAGCCAAACCCCCCTTGGGGACGCACACCCTCCCCCGGCACGCTTACACCTACAGGCACGATCATTTCCCAGCAGCCTTGAGCCGGGAAACCCAAAGGCCCTGTTCCCCAGGAGCAGCTCACCGCGCCAGGAAGCACCAGACGTCGGTCGCGAGGAGGGCAGTATGGGTGTCAGGCTGAAGTACTGCCTCCAGCAGGGGGCGCTCCTGGGAGGGGGGGGGCACAATGTTCATGTCACTGGAGAGCTGCCACGCGTGCCTATTACCATTTAGCATGTGCAGCAAACCAGAAATCTGGCCTCAGCATAGTGCCTCAAAATGCCAACAAACACGAGACAATAACTACAGCAGCCCACAGGAAATAACAGCACAGGACACTGCATTAATATATACAGTACTGTGCAAATGTAAATTACGTTTATAACCGTTTAAATACTCACATTTGACGTTTTGACGACTAGCATAATCATGTTTGACTAATCAACATCTCATCAAGTTATGGAACTAATTAAGTTAATTTATCAAGATAGCTGGCGGCAAAATTTTACGAACACATGGATGGGTTGGGGTACCACACACCGGGGGAGACTTCCCATGACAAGCCCACCAAGTCCGGCTGAGTATCATATGCAGTTAGCCTGTGTGCAGTGCAGTTAGCCTGTGTGCAGTGCAGTTTGCCATATGTTTCACTGTTTAGTGAAGCACTGGAGGAGGGCAAACTGTCGGGCGTTTCATTTAGCAACCTCTAATAAAACACAGGAAAATAACCAGCCTTCATTAATTCATAACCATACACTTACCTCCACAGACAGAGGGGGAATGTTCCACAAATAATGACACTAATGATAATGACAATGATAATGTACGCATTGCATTTTTAGGGGTACCCCCCACCCGGTCATACTGTCCCCACGCCAAACCTCTTCATCCATATGAGCCACTGTACTCTAATAGTAAATTGTGTCTTACTTTTTGGAAAAATATAAACTTACATATACAAAAATATGCATTAGCTTTAAACATTTCCTTTGGCTGTCAGACTTTTGCACACTTCCGTATGTGAGGTGCACAGGGGGGGCGAGGTGCCTCTCAGAGCCCTTACCAGATGTGGGAAGACGCGTGCGGGAAGAGCAGCCACACAGGCACACAGCTGGACGCACACGTGCTGGTGCAGAGTCACCTGGCTCTGGGCCTGTCCATGCATCATCACCCCCGGGACCAGCAGGGGCGCGGCCCGTTCCGCAGAGCACTGCCGGACGCTTCGGAACACTGCCTGGAAGACGGAGGGCCTGGCCGGGCCCACCGGAAGGTGAGACTCCGGCCAGCCGGGGCGGGGCAGTACGCGGAATGGTGTGCGGGGTGCGTACCTGGGCGTCTCCTCCGGGAACTGGCTGCCTTCACACCAGAGGCCAAGCACCTCCTCTGGCTGGGAGCGCAGTTTGGCCACGACGCTAACGAGCAGCAGGCAGTGTGGGAACAAGGTTTCCGGAACCAGCTCTGAACAACACACACGTCATATTACAGCATTAAGAACTGCTTCACGATCACGTTATATATGGTGACAAGTCATTACGCTGTAAAGAGGCCATCTATTTCAGTTATTTTTGTACAAGTGATGCTAACGACAGACGTGATTACATTCATATTGGATGGAAAAACCATCTGCCTCCCATGACTTCATTTTTACCCCTTCCTGAGACATGACCTCTGCCGGACAAGGCTAAGAGAGCCCAGTGTTCCCGCTGGGATGATCAGTGCCTGGAAGGGACTTGCGGAAGCGTCGGCCTAGGCTAAGAAGGACCGTACCCTGCCGCGGAGCCAGCACGGCCTCTACAAAAGCCCTGCAGGGAAGCAGCTGGGTGACGAGGGCGTCCATGGCAGCCTGGACCACGCTGCTCAGCTCCAGCTGAAGCGACGTCGTCATGGTGGGGCCCCAGAGGCTGGGGGGCAGCTTACTGCACAGCATGGAGGAACACCCCGAAGGGGACACTTACTACCCAACAAATAACCAATA
The DNA here is from genome assembly GCA_026780845.1 of Petrocephalus sullivani. Lineage (NCBI taxonomy): Eukaryota > Metazoa > Chordata > Actinopteri > Osteoglossiformes > Mormyridae > Petrocephalus > Petrocephalus sullivani. The sequence goes on along the minus strand of JAODKM010000032.1, from coordinate 14,331,733 downwards.
ATAATAATAATAATAATAATAAAAATTCTGCTATATAATTCGCTATATACCTAAAAATCTGGAGGTAGAGATGGTGAAAACGGCCACAAGATTTTGACAGAAATGCCTTGAATTCCTAAGTGAGAAGGAACATGGTACAGTTACTCGCAAAGAGTGAATGAAATGTTAATCAGCTAGAAAATTAGTGGTCTTATAACTCAATCACCCCGGCACCTCTGACAGTACAGCTGACTGAAAGCACTCATGTCATCTCCAAAAAAAAGTGCTTTATAAGATGATTAATTTGATACTTCACAAACAGGCAACACTGATTAGTCAATTATACTATACTATACTACTACTAAATGTGGCAGAGATGTAAGGAGGATTTTGCTTGAAATACCTTAATATAATGCACCAACGTGCTGGCAAAGAACCGGCACATTTTTGCCGATTTCTGGAACAACTTGTACTCCGGACATTGCGCAGTCTCCTTTAAGAAAGAGGGTGCAGCTGTCAACGCGGCAGCAAATCGTAGATGCAGCCTGCAGCCTAGCGGTGGCACAAACGGGCACGGACTGAACCTGCAAGCCTGCTCGCGTCATTTCTTCAGCCAGCTCACAGCAAGAGCAGAAGGAGGCGAGTAAGTCGTCACTCAGACGAGACACGATGTCACCGTGATGAAGATTCTCCTCCAGCAGGGCCTGGTGCTTAATGCTCTGCCTAAAACAAATTTAAACAAAGTTTTACTTACGATTACCATATATACATACACACACACATACATATATATATATATATTAAAAATATATAATTATATATTATATATATAATTATAGTGCTGTATATAATTATAATATATAAATTTTTTTAAATGGTAAGTGAAACTTTGTTTAAATTTGTTTTAGGCAGAGCATTAATGAAAATATATATTAAATATATATATTTAATATCCTGGTCAAAAAAAATCATAAACATTAGTGGGATGATTAAGCTTGTGATTAAGACCAGTCAATTGTATGTATTTTACTAGGATTATTACTTACTTAATGATAAATTTCCACGTGTTTGCATGCAGTGCAACGTCCAGGTTTGATATTACGGTGCATATTTCCAAAAGGCTATGTATCACTGCAAAAGAAAGGGTTATTACAAACTGCTGCTGTTTCTAGTATGGGGGTAGGCACGGCAGCCACAAGCCGGCAGAAGCCGGATCACGCAACACAGGGAGAAAGGTGAGATTCGAACCCCTAACCCTGATGGCGTGAGGCAACAAAAATACAAAAGCAGTTTGGCCTCCCAGTTTTGCCATCCCTCACCCACCAATGACAAGATCAGAAACTTCCTCTTCAGAGATATTGCCCTCCACGGCTGTTTTGTCCAGCAGCTCCATCAGAGCTTTCTGTAGGGTGTACGCCTCCTTAAATAGGCCCTGAAGGAGGTCAGCAACCACAGACAGTCTGCCACAGTATACAGCTTCACTGTCCTGCAAGACAGAGAAGAAACGGTCACAGGAAATAAAGGGCAACTGCAGCTTGGAAATGAATCATTTGGCATTTCATGTACGCAAAATTAGCACCTTAAATAGGTTGTTGGTGCTGAATCTGAACCTGCCGATTCTTAGCAGGGTGCAAACCTTACCTTACAGTGCTCAAAGGTGTCCTTCAGAAGCTTCAGAACGCAAGCTGGTAAGGAACTAATCGAGCCCAAGCTCAGACTTTTCTCAGGAGCACAGAGGAGACGAATGACACCTGACAGAACTTCCAGCACTTGAATCAGGAGCTGAAACGTGTGTGAAAACACTTGACAAAATTCAAACAAGAAAGAGAATTTCTCCTAAGTTAGAAACACACCAGTCAGTCCATTAAAACAATGGTACTGCTCTTTTTATGACAATCCAAAAAGCCATCGTGTTACGACAGGAAACTGGCACATTTCACAAGTTCAAAAAACTTTAGATTGAAGTTTGAGAAGAATATTAAAAATAAAATGTTCAACTTGATGCTATCTAGCACTTTCAAAGATAGAAATGCTATTAAAAACCAGAAAGTATCCTTTACCTGAAGGACATTCCTTAGATATGACCGCAGCTCTGAATTCTGACTGGATAGTTCCCCGATTTGCTTTGAAATTTCATCCATTAAACCACTGAACACCTTTGCCACCTATAAGAATGACATCACAATTCACTGTCAGATTGACCAAGCACTCCAGCGATGCATTCAGCCTAGCAATTTAAAATAATTCACCTTGGGTAACACCTTGGAGAAACACTCTTCTTCCAGGTCAGACACTCTGAGATGTGGAAGAAACATCTCTGAGATTATTCTCAGGATACCTGGGAGGATCAGGAATAGGTAATGATTTATGGATGGATGGACATAGTATGCCTTTGAAAAATACACCAACTGACAAATACAAGGCAATGGTAGTTTGACAGCACTTACGGATACTTTCATCCCAGTTGTTGGTGTTTTGATACATAGTGTATGAAGAGTCAAGAATAAATAGTTGGCTTCCGTGTTTGATAGTAGGGTACAACAACTCATCTTATGAACTCAATGACGCTGGGAGACAAGCCAACCAGGCCATAAGAAGGTTTAACATTTTTAAGGGCTTAAAATCTCCCCAGGTCCTAACAATGACACACTTGCAGTCAAACAAAGGATATGAGCAGCTTTGGGAGGACAGATCTGAGCTCCTGGCCACAGGTCTCCCGACTCCACAGGGACACCTCCTCCAGGAGCGTGGTCTGTGACATTGTCACGCCTTCACACACCTGCCAGCTTCTGCAATTAATAAAATGAGATAAAAAACAATAAAAAAACGGTTCAGGTCATGTTTAGCTTAAAGAAAAACAGATAATACGCTGCCACCGGTCACCAAAAGCCCCCCGCCTCGGTTAGGGCGCCCGCCTAACGAAACGGGGCACCTATCTGCCGGAATATCCTCCATTAGCCGAAGACTCACCTCGTATGCTATACTAGTTACCGAAAATGTCTCCCCAGTCTTATTTTCATTAGCACGCTCTGCGACGGTAGCAACTCAACTTTACAAATTTGCCTCCATTTCGCCTCGCCGTCACTGAACGTGGATTAAACCATTATTCTAGGACGTAGGGGAAAACAATGGAAAATATGTAACTTTAATTATATAATTCATGTAAAATGTATATTCTATATTTAAACATTATATATTTTCAAAATATTATACGACTGGAATATTTATAGTTTTGGCAGTGGTAAAGATGTAATCAAACGAATGTTTCTCACCTTTGGTTTGTTCCAGAGCGTGCTTTCGCTTCAGCGCTTTCCGGGTCAGGTGATCTCTACGTCACCGTGGCCGAAAGTGGCTCATGCTCGTGTACTGAAAGCTTTCAAATAATTCAATATACGAAATAGCAAATGGTCATTCTTTCTTTATATGGCTTCCTCCACATACAATTAAACACAGTCAGTATAATTAATAATAACCACAATCATAACAGTCAGTATTACATTGCATTTTAATATCATAAATCTGCCAAACGTTGCCCGTATTTATTACAGCCATGCATTTCCCTTCCACTACAACAGTCTTCCTCCTGGAGTGTGAGCAGTCATACCTTAGGTTACAAGTCCTTTCTGTTGTGCCTGCAGTTAATATTAACATACAAGTGTATGGTTTTATTTTCTGCTGTCTTAAGGAAATGTGCTCAGAAAAAATAAACATAACTAAACTCAATGGCATGTTTGTTCTAAAAACATTTAAAATCAGAACTCAATTTTCCATAGTCCTAATATAAGATCATGTTAGTGGTAGTCAGTAATGAAATATCTTCAAATACTATAAAAACATATATATATATATATATATATATATAAGAACATAAGAACTATACAAACGAGAGGAGGCCATTCAGCCCATCAAGCTCGCTTGGAGAGAATTTAACTAATAGCTGTTGTTAAAATCTTATCTAGCTCTGATTTAAAAAACAAGTACAGAGTAGAGGCTAACATTTGTGGAGAGGGCTTTCAATATAAAATCTAAACTGTAACAAGCATTTACAGGAATTTTCTGAATGAGTGGGAAGAAAATAATTTCGTAACATAAATTTATCAACAGTGGCTATATTTGCTTTTCTACGAATTGTGCTTAAATTGACTGCAACCAATTCTGGGAAATGAATAGATGGGAAAACACTGCTCCATTTCCCGCAATCTTTCGTATGGTACTTTGAAACTAACAATGAATGTATTCTACCACTATCCCATGACCCTTCCCATAACCAACCACCATATAAGCATCCACTGTGATCATGATCTCTTTGACTTCTTAGTGTAAGCTTTCCTGAAAGCCTGAAGGCTCTCCTAAACGTGTCATGTTTATCATCTGCAGTCAGCTGGGACACATAGTTGCAAATGGTTCAGCTGTACCTATACCTGAATGGTGTTCTTCTGACAAGCATAATTATAATATGTATGTAATGCACAACACGCTTTTGAGTACAAAAACAAATTCCCAGGCAAAGGGAAAATTCTGAATGGCCAAATATTTTTATTTGCTGCACTTAGGTCAACACATAAAACACCTATTAGGCTTCTCAGGAAGTCAGTTCTGATACGTGGCCATGCAAGCTTGTACATTTTCTGACAGCAGCGTACTCCATGTCGTTCGTGTGAATGCAAGAACCTGATCAGGGCATCAGGCAGCACGCCAAGATCAAAGACTTCCAATGTCTAGCTCATTCCTATGCAATACATACTACATTTACACACATGTAGGAAAGATTTCTAATAAATAAAGCAAATGTTGATTAATATGAGAAATGGCAGAGAAAAATTATAAAGTTTTCTGTAATGCTGAGATTACAAAAAAAAAATTACTGATGATTTTTATGGATGTCAGCTGGGCTCTAAGCAAATAACTGTGACTTTCAGTGCATTTTTGGAAACTTCCATACAACTTACAATATATTTGTAAACTGTAACACCATCTACTTCTTATCATCTGACCAGGTAATTTCATAATCTTTATAGGTCGCCTTCAGCTTGTCAGCGGTTACAGAATGATCTGCCTTGCCATAACCCTAAAAATAAAAGAGGGTGTCGTTATAGATACATTTATATCATGGTAATCTTGTTGTTTTCAAAGGAGCTGAACATAACAGGGCGCTTTATCTATTTATTTATTCAGTCATGTATTTTAAGAGTACAGTATGGGAAGCCCACTTACCGTAGACATGCCAAATACTCTGAGCTTTCTCTCTTGGCAGTTGTGTTCAATCTTCCCACCTCCCAGGCAGGCGCACTCCAGCCCCAAATTCTCCATCTCTGGACTGACCTTCTCAAATATGTGATCTACAACGGGGTGCAATTGCAAGACATATTTTAAATATAACTAGCTTATTTTAAAACTTTCTCACGTCTGTTATCTAGAAAATTACTTTAACGTAAACATATGTTTTATCAGTTAGGGCATTTATCCAATCAGTTCGCCATTTACTTGAGACAAAAGTTTACCCAGCGTTAAGTTGTGTAGCTACACAGATATAGTAGCATGAACGATTGGGAGTTTCCATATATCAAGCTAGCGAGTCGTAAGAGTCGAAATGCAAGATATATTTAGTTGGAGCTTTATCGGCCTGCTACTTCTTTACGTATAATTGTAACAAGAAATGTTACTTTCGATGGTATGTCCTCGCAATCTAATATAGTAGACTTTCAAATATGTTGTGTGCATTATCTAGTCGACTGACTGTTTTTGCACCATGTATTATTTTAACTATTATTGCTGCGGTCAGGCCACGTAGGTTTCCTTAAATTTAAAAATAACTTACTGTGAAATTCGGCACTCTTTGTGCCTCTCACTATGTCTTTTTGTTCAGATCCATCTTTGACTTTGACCTTCAGTAATATGTATTTAAATACCCCATCGGGGTCGATTTCTACATCAGAAACTGCACTTAAGGCGGCGGCCATGGTCTTCGCCAAAGCTGGAGGACCTGCTTATATCGCAGAAAAGGAACGGCTTCAATATCACATTTAAAGGGACAGTGTACGGATAGTGTTTAAAAGGGCAGGGTCCAAAGGTTATAAAAAAAGTTAAATGTGCTTACTTACAAGGGAGCTTGTGGGGTTTCACAGCACATTTTAATGATTTTAACCGTCTTTCTGGGTGTTTTCCTTAGGTATCCTTGCTTTTTCCTGGAGTGTGAACGCTTGCAGTTTGCACCTGATGTCTTTAAACTGCAGAGGGTTCCCCAATCCTAGTCCTGGGGGTGTTCCACGAAGCAGCAGAGGGTTCCCCAATCCTAGTCCTGGGGGTGTCCCACGAGGCAGCAGAGGGTTCCCCAATCCTAGTCCTGGGGGTGTCCCACGAGGCAGCAGAGGGTTCCTTAATTAATACTGCACTTACAGAAAAATCTCTAAGACAAGGTAGAGGTGAATGTCAGTTTTTTTGCTGTGGGTGGCAAGCCCCCCCTTAAAGACATCAGTTTAACTATTTTAGCTTTTATATATTATAGTGACAGAGTCAATTGCTACCGCTGATTTTGAGTAAAGAAACTCGAGTACTTTCTTTAGGTGGTGGTGGCTTAATGGTTTGGGAAGCAAACATGTGATCCAAAGGTTGCCGGTGCAAATCCCTGACCCACAAGTAGCACCGAGGTCCCCCGAGCAAGGCACTGCTCCCTTAATTAGCTGCTGTGTCACAATGGCACATATGGGCTAAATGTGTAGGATGCATTTCGCTGTTGTGCTGTGGTGTGTTAACAGTGACTATTTGTCACCTTTCACTTTAACCACTTGTGAGTTACAGTAACACCAAAGATGGGAAGGATAAAGCGTTAGCCATTACGAAAAATAACATGGAAACATCCTGTAATTTTATGTTAATCCCCAACCAATGGAGAAAGGCAAGTGGAGTTGGTTAAGAACAGGCTGTGCGGGAGGCTATCAGGGGAGGGCACGGCCGAACATTCCCGTCACCTTCAGGAGAGCAGACCACGGTAAGCCATCATCGATCACGCTCTCCTTGCCCTCAGGCATTTCCACTGACACTTTCAGAAAAGGGCCACTTTTAAGATACTTTAGAAATTTTGTATCCCAAACCTATAGAAAGATTAAAAATGCTTATGCACAGTGCTTTTTATAGGATACCGAATACATTGTGCACTATTAGCCCACAGCAGAGGTGTAATTCAGCTGACAGCACATGCTTACGTGCT
>JAODKM010000032.1:14281928-14300079 GCA_026780845.1 Petrocephalus sullivani | reverse complement strand
CGACCCGCCCCACTCGACTCTGCTACACACCCGTTGAGTGGCAAGAGTGCGTTTTTAGTGCCTGGCAACCAGAGCTGGGCTAAGCCCCCGAAACTATGAGTGATTTCTGGCTGCGGTGTATGGGGCCGCCGTCCTGGGGAGCGGCCAGAAAGGAACTCTGCATGTCATGGCTCCAGTCAGGGGGAGAATTAGGTTTCCCATGGGGTAGGCTGATCCACTGTATTATCTTAACTATACTTAACTAAACAAAAACAAAAGGAGGGAACATACCCTCATGTTCATTGTCCTCTCCTCAATGGTTCCATATTTGTTTGTCTTCTTTGCTTTGCTCGCTCGCCGTGTCCTCCTCCGCCGTTTCACCGCTCACAACCACACGGGCACTAATACGTTTTCGGTGTATATACTCTGTTAAACAACTATTAAGCCATTTAATGAAATGTTTCAGCTAGTAAAAATTAAACCTTGCATTTATTCTACTTAAGCGGCTTGTCTGCAGGCATTCATTTTAAATCCAATTCTAAAACCAGTCTGTGGATCAAAAAAATACACCCCCTCATGTTTTTTTATTGTGTAATAAACATCCATCTAAAGGTATTTCATCCCAAGAACTGCTATGTGTAGGGTCAACATCACAGAGGCACCACTGGAGACCCACAGGGGTAGCAAGGTGCATCTTCCCAAGGAGCAGCATTGTTGTGACTTATTAGTGTTGCTGTAGAGTCGCCAAGGAGACCAATTAGAAGGCTGCAAATGGCTCATGTGAGCCAGACAGACGGACTGAGCGGCGCTGTCCGCATGGGAGGGTCCGCGGCATGCGGCTTCTCAGGAGAGGCTGGCTGAGCCGCGAGCGAGCCGCCACCCGGCCGCGGGAGTCTCCCGGCCACCTTTCTGCCAGGGTTACGCCCTCCGGTCCCCAGTGATCAGCCCCAGCAGATCAGGAAGGCATCTAAAACTGTCAGGAATAACCATCCGCCCCAAAAATGCTTATTGTTTTATAAAACAAGCTGAGTGTTTATGACATTTGCGGGTGGGACATTCATTAGCTAAAAACAAACAGACATTGTGAGTCTGAATAAGACCCAATAGAGGCCGGAGATTAAGGCGAAATCAGTGTGAGTGATTTCTAAGTTATGGGCGCGCTCCCAGTGCCGAGGTCGCCAAAGCTGCTGCTCGCGGTGCACATTTGGCTCACAGTGAGAGAAAACGGCAAAGAAATCTGCGCTGCCCAGACAATGCGAGGAGGTGGAGTCACGCAGTGGACATGCCTTCTAAATGTATCTGAAGGTCACGGCTCTGGGATCCTTGAGTAGGACCTTCTTATCCTGTACAAACATGGTAAAAGGCTTATCGTATGACGGTTTGGCCTAAATTACCCCAAGGTGCATAAGTGACCCATCTAGTAAGCATTTACGTTGACTGTCATGGGCTGAGCAGTACAGCTGTGGGTGCAGTGTATTGGCTGCTGGAAACAAGCTGTACTCGCAGTTGGAGCTCAGTTCTGGAGGGGCAGCTGGAGGCCATGGGAGGGGGCCGGGTGCCGTCTCGGCAAGAAGTGTCAGGGAAATGGGCTGAACCGTCGACCCCATCGAAAAAAACCAACGGGGCTGAGGCGAGAGGAAGGCTGGCGATGTGGCACTGGCCAGGTGGCTTTGGCAATGGGAGCGCCACTAATTGGTTAGGTCAGATAACTCACGGTCGGATAGGCAGAGTCCCACCGCCATCCGCCGGCCCGATCCAGATGCCACAGCTCTGCCCGCTCACCGGAGCCTCGTCGAAAGCAGCGGTCCGCCAGTGCCCAGAACATATGGCGCGCTCTCGCCGTCTTGCCCCGCTGAAAAGCACCAGGTTGCCAGCAGACAAACCGGCCCCTGGCCGCCTCTGCTAACCACGCGGGCCGTCCTCCTATGCTTATTACAGACGTGGCTGGTCATTCGGGATTACTGTCGTGCAGAGCATCTCGAGGCCAGCGGAGCTGACGTGACTGCCGGAGAAACCCGAGGCAGTGTACCCCCCGGGTGTTTCAGACCCAGCGCTGCGAGCGGCCTGCATCCGCGAGCGGCCTGCATCCCTGACCGGCCTCTCCAGGTGTACCGGTTGGCATACAGAAAATGGGAGTGGGGCGCGCGGGCCACGCATTGTCTGCGCTCTCGGTGTGAGGGGAGCCGGGTGCCACGCTGACGCGGCCATATGCTGTCCCCAGCTTGCCGCCGCCACGCCCGGCGGACTCCGCTAATTTAACACATCTTGACAAGGTGTCAGTTGAGCTCTCCCCCAGATCCCAGTGTTCGCACATTCCTGGGGCCACTGCGGGCCTTCCTCCTGCAGTCCCCTTGTCTTCCTGGTTGCTCTGACTGCCGAGGCTCTGCCAAGTCCCTTGGACCTCGACAAACACACACGCACACACACACACACACGCGCGCGCGCGCGGCCCTCAGCTCGCCTTGGACGCACAGAGACACACACATGCGCATGCACAGGAAACACAGGAGAGCACATACACAGGCACACACACACGCACATGTACACACACTCATGGCGGGCCTTGGCAAGGACACGGCTGGGGAGCGGCTCTTGGACCGGCGACGGACGAGAGCACCACGGATTCGGGACAGGTGCTCAGGTCAAAATGGGAAAACTTTTTTCCTCAGTTTTTCCCCCTTGGGAAGAGGCGAATGAATTAATTAAAATATATTTTAATTGTGACTCTAACTGCACAATAGTACATAAAGTGACTTCAAATGCAATATAAACTCGGTGGAAAGCCTATTAATCTCCTGTTCTCTGCAAAATAAACGTTGACAGAGATGTCAGTCAATGCCTGCACAATGCTAAATGCAAAGCCATGTGCTCAGTATGTGCGGATATAGCTGTACTTCTAATGCCAGATCGATACAACTGACTTCTTCGTATATAAAGATAAGGAAGGAAACTTATAAAGCTTCAGTGAACATTTTCCCGAATGCTGCGGTAGGTTCAGGTATTTTAACTTGGCTACGCCACGACTGCATTAAGGCTGTATATTTTACTGCAGGTCCTGAACCTCACAGACGGAGCATAGCTGATGGAATTTAGAGAGCCGATGCTTATGTCCCTTCCCAGGACTGTTCATGCGGTGCCACCTCTTTAAAAGAACAATAGGGATTAGTGACTTGTCAGTTTCGGGAGCCAGCCGTCCCGTCCGCAACCTTTGCTCTGTCTGGAGCATTCCCGAGAAGGCGGACGGCAGGAAGGGAAACGCGCCCGGTGCCTAACCGACAGCTCTCTGGCAAGGACACGCCGAGATGTGTCAAACAGCTGAAACACGTCGGACGTGCGCGTACCGCGCTCCTGCTTCGTTAATTACCTGCCGACCAGATGAGCGTTTTGTAGTCCGAAACCATAGGATTCGTGTATTGAAATGCATTGCTCTCCTATTAATTGACTTTGGAGACGTTCCCCTACATAACAATTAACACTACATATATGCCTTGCGCTGGGCACAGTAAGAGGCGGACACTTACTTCTCATAGTCGCGCTTGCAGTAAAGTTTGCTGTCCCGCAGAAAGCAGCTGTTTTGCAGGGGCTCTCTGCAAGCCGCACAAGTAGCGCACTGTTCGTGCCAGAAGCCGTCACTTACACGGAGCAGGTATTTGTCACGGATCAACTGGTGACATCCTTCACACACCGACTTTTGGGGCAAATCTGGGGGAAGACATTGTGTCAGCAACGAGGTGCCGTTTGCCACCTGTTTGAGGCTTATATAATAATAATTATATAGCACTACTGCAATATTAATATTTAGCGATGGTGTCGTTTGTGGTATCATATTAAAATAAAAATATAGGCTATATTCTTTCGAACACGTAACAGAAAATAAACTTAAATAGCCCTAATAATGCAAACCGTAAAAGCGTCATAAATTCAGACCAGTTTAAAACACGGTTATTTATCAAAGTATTTTAAAAAATAATGGATAACAATAGGCCTGTATTTAATTTTAAATCAATTTTCAACTAACGAATATATTTAATTCCACGGGAAAAGCGAAATGGTTTAAATACCCATGATCAAATTTAGCAAAACAGACCGTAGGAGAACTTAAGTGACTGAAATTACGTTTTAAAGCATAGGCTTACTAAAATCGTTTTCGATTTTGAAAAGTCACATATTTTCGCATCGGAGTGAAAAAATTCACCCAATGAAAGAATCCGAACGATTAAAAGGCAGTTATATCTGCTTTTGCTCACCTAGTAGGGACGATTGCATACTTTCCTCCATGCTATGACCCAACAGCATCTTCTGTAAAATAAAAACTATTATAAATATGTTTAAGCACTACTTAAATACGACAAAAGTGATTTACTGCATTCAATAATACTAATAAGCATACCAACGCATTAAATTAATAACATTGACTCATCGATTAGAGCAAAAATGTATTCATTAATGATTATTATAAATGCTTTTGTCATGATAATTTACTAGTTATATTCGTTGCATATTTCACATTAAAACGAATAAAGCAAAACATGTCAACCTGGAAGAATCACCTGCAAATAATCCAGTCTCACAGATACGTCTCACTGTCTTTCCTTCATTAGCTACGACAGACAGTTGGAAATGAGAAAACTAAAAAAACAAAGGTTTTGCAAATGAGGAAAAGGGCGAGAGTTCTCCTGCTCTGGCCGCGGCGAGCGTCCCGACTTCTCTCGGCTTATTGATCGGCGATTGGCGATTTAGCCCATTAGTCCAGCGGAGCGCCGAGCGAGCATCTCCCCACCTTGGAGCACTTTGAGGACCGTGTCTTCATTACGGCACTGTCTCGCCGCATCTTCATTCTCCTCCCATCTCTGCCAAGCTGCCGCACTCCGTGGCTCTTCACACTGAAACTTCAGTATTGGCTGTGCAGACATGATATTCCTAAGGCAAGATCACAAATAAACCTACACTCCAGCCTTTAATGGTTTCTTCGTTGAGAAATCTTTCAAATAGCCATTATAACTATTTCGGAGGCATTTAAAACAGTCTTAGAAATCTCAAATGTACTCATGGCAAAACGCATGCTATACTGAAACAACAATTGCATTACTGTACATTAGTTACAACAGAGTACACTGTTTTACTACAATAAGCACATCAGATGTAGCAGCAATAACAAAAGACAATAATATTACCTTTACATTTATAATGAATTTGATTAGTATAAAAAGCATTGGCTTTCCCGTATATAAAAACTGGTTTCGTAGGCCTTTTACGGGACTTTATTTTATTTTTTATTTAAAATTAAAACGCAATTACTTACATGAAATGGGTGTTTTTACTTTAACAAAATCGTGTGATTTATTTAGGTGTAGTGGTCAAAATAAATTTCTCCGAATGATTTATCGTTTGCAATATGCGTGTTTTTACGCCTAGAAATCTGAAGGATTAAGGGACGTCCTTTTACATTTATAATCTACTTTATAATATTCTGTTGAGCTATAATAGGCCTGATGTTTGTCCTAAACGCAGATATCTTAAAAATCTGTTTGATTACGCACTGCACGTCTCTGTACGTTACACATTGCGTAGTAGTGTATTTCAAGGTATAAAAACAAAAACAGCAGGTAAAATGATTATATACACAGGGAGACAATTAGGCCTAAATGTTAAATTCGAACATACAATAAATTCTATAATTATTACACATCGTACATGATGATACGAAACTTCTTTCATTATCTTTTATTCATTAACTATCTTTCATTACATTATTCCCCCTCCCAAATTTGGGCATTTGATTGTTTCAAATTTCCCGGTAGCAAAATCAATTTTAAAACAGTAACTGCTAACCGAATTACATCTTTAAATAAAGCGAGAGATTGAAGTTGCGGGTCTTTGGATTACCGGAGCCACAAAAGTTTCGCCTTGCCTCCCCAACAACCACGGAGTAAAGCATGCAGTCACGCTCCTCATTTAGCCCATAGCCAAAGCGACACACATTACTGCTTTGCCTAATTTCCAAAGTGACATGTGCATTGCTGGTACGATTCACATTGCTTGTTTATTATTAACGCCTGCCGCCTAAATATTTCCTCTTGCCGCGAGCCAAGATTCTAAGACAATTGCGGTTCATTTAGCATTTTGGCACATTTGACTATTTATGTTTCGCTAGCAGACGAGGCATAACTAAAAGTGTAAATAACGAAGGAAAGCACTGTAAGTAGAGGGGTGCAGTGCGTCTGCGAATAAAAGTGGCACGCTTTCGGGGTGATTTTCCCACTGGCGTGGGATTGTGTGAAAGTGGGGTGTGCATGATGCGCCGAACTCACCCCGGGAGGCGCAGCGCTGCCTCATTGACAGATGCCATCCTCGGTGATGTAAGCAGTGTCCCCATTGTTCTGCCGCCAGGCTGGTGTCACTGCTAGCGCGCTCGATGTCAGGGGAAAACAGCACCGCAGTTCCCCAATAATGAGCTTTGTGTGGCAACAGGCTCTTGCTGGGTGTCAGGCTTCTCGATGCGGTGTCCGCATCACCGTCGCTCTTCAACCTCCTTGACTCGTTTCAGGTCCTGAAGCCACGACGTGCCGCGTAAATGACCCCGTCAAACAAAGTTCTGATTTCCCACAGTCTTGATTGTTTTCGTGCAGCTAACAAACCGCTGGGGGGCATCGTATCCCCCTTCGTTTCTATTAAACACAAGTGTGACCGACAGAGATTAGGCAATATTATGCCCTCTGTCGGAGAGCGAAATAAGACATTTATTTACTTCACACGGGCTCAGAATATTATTTGCCATTAAAATCACGCCATCTACCGTTACATCGCTATAAATGCTTTAACTACAATATTTGTTTGCACAAAGGCAAGCAAGCACATCCAAAAAGTAGTTTAAATAATTTTTATTTTGACACAATCATGATACATAGTCAATAACGGTAAATACTGTCAAGTTTAATACTCCCATTTTTCATGGGGGGGGGGGGGGGGGGGGGCGGAGCAAACGCGGGGTGCACCCGGGGGGGGGGGGGGGGGGGGGGGGGGGGGGGGGGGGGAGCACAGGCACAAGGCAGGCGTACACCCTGGGCATGCAGTATGGGCAAATTAGAGGTGTCAGTGAAATTTAACAGCATGTTTTTTGGACTGCAGGAGGAAACCCACATGACATGAAGAGAACATGCAAACTCCACACACACACAAAGCAGAGGTGGGATTCGACCCCCCAAACATGGAGGTGTGAGGTAAAGGAATTACGCACCAAGCCACTGTACCCCCAGTTTAACACAATTTATTTTAATACAGTTTTTATTTCATAACATTAGCTTCAATATTGCATTGATCTGATGTTACATATTAACTATTTACAAAAAGAAAAGTTTTTACAAGTCTATGAAATTGTTTTCCGTGAAACACTTTTTCCATCCTAAATTTAATTTTTGCATCATTAATTATGCCCCATACAAAAAATTGTTTACAGCTGAGTTGGCTATAAGCTTTACATCAGTTACAGAGATGTGCATCATATTTACAAGGAGCCTAGGGGCCTGTGTCACGTGACCTGGTGTGGGGCCTCCAGCATTTCCATGAGGAAGGTGTCAATGGGCGTATCGCCAATCAGTTTGAAGAAGAAGAGATGCTCAAGGCATTTCAGCCCGATGGAGCGCAGGGCGGGCAGACGAAGCAGCAGTTTGGCAAACCTGGGGGAGGAGGGGAGAAATTTTGATGGTATTTTCAAAAGCAATGCTATTCTGATATTTTGAAATCTTGCTGATAAAATTTGCTGAACCTACTCCCTTCCCCTTTGCCCTGCTCTTGGTGAATTTTATTACCAAGATTTCAGAATACTGTGATATACCATATTACTCTAGTACTCCACTAGCCTACTTCAAAGTATTCTGATCTGAAGCAATAAAATAACTTTGACAAAAGCATGTTTTTTTAAGGGGTATTCTGTACATAGTAAGAAACCACTGATTTTCTATTGCTTACATAACAAATGTAACTGTTACTGAGAAAGATATGTAATTATATTACAGTCGCAAATGTTGGTGATTACAAAGGGGTTGAATAAATATATTATTTTCAGTTAAAAAACTTATATGTAGAATATAGCATTCATTTTTTTGCTTTGCATCTTTTCACTGTGCGGAAATGCCTTTGTTTGGCACATTTCCAGACAAATGCCGGTCAGTAAAGCCGCTGGAATGTTTCAGTTTTTTGCCCAGTATAAAACATGTTAGAAAAGTAATCAAAAAGCAACTGACTGTAATAAGTTACACTACTTGATGAAGAATTAAAAATGGTTACATTACTTGTTAGATTTTTAGCAGAGTAACTAGTAACCTGTAACTGATTACATTTCAAAAGTAACCTTCCCAGCACTGCCCCTAGGAAGGAAGACGATGCCATGGGACACATACCGGCCAGGTTGCTCCGGGTATTTCTGCTTGGTGTAGCACTCCAAGGATGCATACACCTTCTCTCTCAGACCCTCGACCTCAGTTGGGTTGGACAGTCCCTTTGCATCTGCAGAGCACATTCAGGTGACATCATTCCAACACACTGACCACAGACAGCACGTCTCAGGAACACAGGAACCAAAAGGTATGCTTTATGGATTTGTTGAAGTTATGTGGACTGTTTTTAATGCTCATTTCACCTTGGTTTAAACTCAAAAAACGAAAACAATAAATATAAGAAACTACTAGCATGAAGTCTGTACTAATCTGCATTTTACGACAAGTCTTCCATAGAGAAACCTGTATCATGTGGAGGTGACCTGGGTTGAAGAGGATGATAGCTCGGAGGCATCCCAGCTCTGTCTTGTCCATCTGCATGTCTTTCATCTTGGACACCAATTCTGTGAGAACTCTGGAGAAAATGTATGAAATTTGTTTCTGTTCTATTGTATTGGGTGTTTGACAGTAATGACCAAAACACTGTTTATGTGCTAAGGAGGATGTGAATTCTCATCGGCCACCTTGGCTGCTTTACAGAACCACAGGTTGATCACAATGGGTTTTCTTGGCTCTTTAGTCCAAAACTAAAACAATGTTTGATTATTTGACAGTGTTCTTGATTACAATATAACAGAG
Source organism: Petrocephalus sullivani (assembly GCA_026780845.1). Classification (NCBI taxonomy): domain Eukaryota; kingdom Metazoa; phylum Chordata; class Actinopteri; order Osteoglossiformes; family Mormyridae; genus Petrocephalus; species Petrocephalus sullivani. Next base: position 14,291,026 of record JAODKM010000032.1, on the reverse strand, counting down.
GTACAAAGACCATGTTTCATGAGCATTTTTGAGGAGCACTGTGTTTAAGAGGTTCCATGTTGATGTGTATTCCATGGTTACATACTACAAAAAACAACATGCTACAAGTAAATATGCTATCATAGGAGCGAGAAGCTCAATATCCATGGTGGGGGGTTGTAAATGTTATAATCAGTCCTTTTTACTTTGAATGCTGGAACCAGTTACAGTCAGTCCGGTTACAACGCGCGACATCACGCCGCAAATCTGTTCTAATGTGACTGGCATATTACTATCCAAGTCCAATACCGCACTTCTATTCGCGTGATTTTCAGTTGGACAGAAAAAGCACTACAAGAACTGCAAAACAATATGGTCTTAGCGAGAAACACAAGTTGCATGCAAAAGCAACTATCGAATGAAAAACAAATTATTCTTTTGCTCTTTCATTGAATTGACTGAACCGGTTTTCAGGTCAAAAAGAATCAAACTTTTTGGCCATCCATGTATCGCACAGGTCAAGTCTTCCATTCTAAAAATCTAAAAGTATTTGATAAATTATCATATAAATACACAACAACTTTTTAAAAATTCATGTACACACTTGTTCACTTGCTTTTTGTAGACTGTATCCATGTTGCCTTCAGTGGCCCTTTCCATAACATTATCAGGTATTTCCTTTGATGTAAGTTAATACGTTTTGGAGTCACATTTACCTAAACCGAATTTTCACAGTATATATGTGCATTTTACTTTCAGTGAACGCGAGGTTTTTCAGGAAGGCATTAGTCACACTGTAGCAGCACTGGCTGTACCTTGTTATCCATGCAAGCAAACCCAGGCATTCCCATCTCCATCAAACTGCTGGCCAACCCAAGCATGCTAGGAGATATAAACCCTCCAGTCTGTCTTGAGTCTATCCCAGGGCCTCCTCCCAGTGACGGCTGGATGGGAACATCCTTATATCCTGCTCCTCTCATGACCTTTATAATGAGCTTCTATGCCGTGCGGACGCCATAGACACACCTGTCAAAGATGGAGCCCACCCCGGCGCTGTGGGCACTGCTACGGTGCACGTGCAGACCGGTGGCCAGTAGGATGCCATCCTTCACCATGACAGAGCGGTGAGAGAAAGAGGCTATGAGCAGCTCGTTCCAACCTAGAGGACAAATAAGCACAGCTGAGGTCAGTCCAAGCCAGCTGTGGCTAGCTTTGGGTCCTGCCACTAGCATAAGGAATCAACTAAGCTATGCTACGGCTATAGCACTGTGGCCGTAGAGGGCACCCCCTGCAAGGCAGTGAAGTGCATCAAATTTGGAAAACTGACGTATGCTAAAAGACCAACTGCATAAAGAGTTCATGTTAACACTCGACCTGAAATGAATGGTTTCACTGTGTGTGCTGAAAACTGACAGAATGTGGTCCTAAGCATCAGGGTAATAGCAGTTCATACAGAGTTATCCAACTTCACCAGCAGAGGGAGCCATATCCACACAAAAAACCCACCTACCCTCACAGCATAGTACATGTATCAATGAACAGAAAAGCAGTGATCACTCGGATTGCAAATTTATTCTATACATATTTTCAAATTTTTTTTATTCCCATTTTTTATATTTTATATAGCAGGCAATTTCTGTGAAGTAGCCCGTGGTTCGTTGACAAAGAACTGAAGGGCTCATTTGATTGCCCACCTGCCCGCAGGAGAATGACTTGATCGTCCAGCTGTAGCTCAGAGAAGTGCGGAATTCGCTTTGCCCACTCCACCAGCGTAAAGAGCTGCTTGTCTGCTGCCTGGCAAATGTTGGTAACAGGGTCATTGGACTGCCCAAGACAAAGAGAGGCAAAATGAGGAGACCATCCATCTTCCTTAACTGCAGGTCCAGTACAGGGTCGTGGTGAGCTTGGAGCCTATTCCAGGAAGCCCAGGGCACGAGGCAGGGGACACCCTGGACTGGATGCCAGTCAATCGCAGGGCACACACACACACACACACACACACACATTCATATATATGAAATATGCGATCAGTTATAACCATATGTCAAGAACCAGAATCATATCCATCAGATATATGACCCGAATAATTGACAAAATATAAAAAGAAGTTGTATTTTGTAGCAAGCACTCAGTTTTGAAAACATCAGCACTGGTTTTCCATGGTTTTTATGTTTTAGTTAACATTGATTGTTAAGGTACTTGATATTTAGATATTAATCAAACTGTCAGTGAAGACGAGGTTGTGAGCAGTTTACCGAGTTGCCAGGGCTACCATCCACACAGGTTTCTGTTTTTGACTCCACAGCCAACTCCGCATCCAGGATCCTGTCCACAGGCATGTCCTCGCTGATGCCACAGGTGGACTCCACCTCGTTGTCACTCCTGTCTTTTCCTCTCTGTCTCTCCTCTTGTACGGCTGAAAACACAAAATGCCAGCTCCTGTTTCCTGGCTCTACGCTACGTCCCACTCTTGGCTTCACGGCACATAGTCCCAATCCCAAATCCATTTGAAAGGACATTCTGATAACAAGAAGCAAACGTCCTTTTAACTCAGCTTGCAAGTGCTTAATACACATACATGGTATCTTCACCAAAGCTTTAATCAATCAATTCCACAGTTTATATACATGACCCCATTGAAAAAAAATTTAAAATAAACCTGACAACAGAATTCTGAAGCTGGACAAATAAGGACTAATGCACTGAAGGTCCACAAGAAAACATCTGCCTAGTTTAACATCAGCTTGTAAAAAGACGATTCTGATGAAAACAAAAAAGTTTTTAATCCAACAAACCCCATGAAATCTTTAATCCAACTAACCCAAACCCTACCTCAAAAGCTATCCATAAATACTTGTCTACCAACAATAAATTAACAAACAACCAAGTCAAAGTCAAGAAATATTACTAGTAAATAGGGGAATAAAAGCGTTATTAATATCAGATACTATATGGGTGCTAACAAATAACTTTAATAAATAAATAAACTTAACTTTCAAAGGATTCCTGCGCAAAAACCTGAACTAGGACAGTTTACTTTAGTGTCAACTAACAAGGACAACTGACCAACCTGAAAAGACATTGCAGCAGTATTCATATTAATAAGTTCTAAATATGATTTATACTGTCACATTTATGTGCCAGACAGCTCAGCCTCCTTATCGCCACTGCTTGGGGATCACTGCATGTCTGTTTCCTAGTTACTGCGGTCTCCTTGCCAACACTGCCAAAGCAAGTCAGGGCGGAGAGGCTTCTCACCTTCCCTTTTCATCCCCATGGCGAGGCACTTCTGGTAGCGGCAGTACTGGCACCGGTTCCTCTGGCGCTTGTCGATCAGGCAGTCCTTGCACTCCCGGCATGTATAGGTGAGATCTTTCCTGATGGTCCTCTTGAAGAACCCCTTGCAGCCCTCGCAGCTGTACACGCCGTAATGCTTCCCTGCTCACATGGAGAGAGACATTAAGATGTACAAGGATCTGGTGTAAGGACATTGCCACAGAGCACATATTCTGGAAGTCAGACGCCTTTGTATATATTTCCAGAAGCTGGACTAGTCGGTGACGCCTATTTCGGATTCTGGCACAGAGAAGCGGGCTGAAATGTTTGTGTGGTGAGAGTCACGTCCCGTTACCTGAGGAGCGGTCCCCACAGATGGCACAGATGTGCTTGGTCAGGGAACCAGGACTGGCACACTGATAACCATTCATGTTTCCCAGGGTGATAGGGGGCTTCACATCCTCCATGTTGCTCACATTCATCGAACTCATCTGGGAGCGGCAAAGAAGGCACAAGAGACGAGTGGCCATCATTACAATCATGTGACTGTCTGAGACGGGAGTGTGTATTTGCTCAGTGTATAACAATCCAAGGTGCGTTACACGGTATTGGGGGGCTTAAGGCCACAAACATGAAACCAGAAATTTTAGACCCAAGAAAAGTCTCGGCTGTAGATCAGATGCTCCAAAACATTGACTTAACCTGACCCCTCAGAAAATTATTCAGCTGTTTAAATGTGTGAAATACTTCAGTATATTAGATAAAATCATCAAATAAGTACAATAAATATAAACATAAATAGACAGAAACAACATAGCATGCCAGCAATCGTGTCCTAAAGACCTAGGAGTATGAAACATTTCTTGTGCTTGAGAGCAAATCAATGTCACGTTCAAAAGCACTCGGGCAGTGGCCTCCATCTGTGCTGTCCCGCTGTCCCCAAGGAGCGGACTAAGTAGTTATAATGAGAAAGTAGCAGGCTGAGTGAGTAGAGTGGTGAACTCCAGCATGGCAGACGGGCATCATAAATACACAGGATTAAGGGCGCTGGAGGGCTATTGTTTGCCGCACATGCTTCCCATATTACCTTATGCTGCTGTAATGCCATATGTATGGTGAAGTATGTTTTTCAGTAGGATCCCCTTCACGTGTGTATTCCATCTATTTATCATAACTGTAGATCTGATATAGGGTTGCAGTTAGTCTGAAGCCTGTCCCAGGAGGCAATGGACACAAGGCAAGGGAGACACTGGAAGCCAGGCTATCACAGGGCAAATGCACTCAAACAATCCAACCAGAGACACCTATCTACAGGTCTCTGGACTGCAGGGGGAAACCACTGTACCTGAGGTAAACCGACAAAAACACAAGGAGAACATGCAACCTCCACACACACTGAGCTAGCAGGGGACAAACCTGCAACACTCAAGGTGTGAGGCTACAGTGATGCCCACAGAGACAGCCTGACACCGGTCATCAAAAAATATGTGAAAACCAACATCAGCTGCAGGTTGCTACAGATTCACAATCCCAGCATTTCACAAGAGTCCAGTGTGACGGTAGACAAGGCCTGATAAAGGCATGAGGGCAAACAGAACCATGTGAGGGGTGGACTTTACTTTGGTTTAACAGAAATGGCGCCAACTGAAAACAAAAACGGCCACTAATGTGACAGCACAGGGGGAACACACAAGAAAACATGACAGGTGCTGGGTCATGATTACATGAGTGGGACTGGAGATCAGGGCCTGGACACATTTTCCGGGAAATGCCACAATTCAGTTTTGTAGAATTGGTAGAAACATTCAAGGCAGTACAAAGATTATATGTACAGGGATCAGACTGAATTTAGACAGATGGAGCTATGCTGTTCAATGTGTCAAACTGGATGCCAAATTGTCAGAGAAACTGAATAATTGGGATGGTCACCAAAAAAAGAAAACTATAAAAGAAACACAGCAATAGGTTTCCTGACCGGCTCTGAATATGATGCTATGTAACAGCTAATACGATTATAAGACAGGCAATTAATGAAATGGAAACTTGATCTTTCTCCTGGCTAGCAAGTTATCTCACTTAAAAAAGAAAAAAAAAACATGAAACACTGAGGAAACACATGGCTCACAAAAGTTAATAGGATCCACTAGAAAAGGCATTCATAAAATGCGTCATGCCAGATCACGTCACCGGTGCATTTTCTAGATGACATTTACTCATTAAAAAGTAATAATGTTGATTTATTTTCAGTCAGGACTTGTTAACAGATGGAAGCATATGTGACTCATGCATTTATGAAGAGCCAGCACCACAGCACCCCCTGTCTAACTCACAAGCCCTTACCTGTGCACTGCTTAGCGTCCCAAAGCCCATTCCAGGACCGGAAGGCAGAGAGACGGATGGGGAACCAAGCGATGAGGTGATGACAGAGTAGGGGGAGGCTAAGCCGTTCATGGGGGAGCCAATGGCGCCTGCAGGGGAGGGGTGGTGCCGAGAGGGGGCTGTCAAAGTGCTGATAACGGAGGGATGTCCCAACATGGAGCTCATAGGCGGCTGGGTGGGGGGTGAGCTCAATGGCCTGGGGGAACCTGCAAATTAAACCACAGCACATGGCCCTCAGCTCCACACGAAGAATGAAGAATGAGCTCCAGAAGAATGAGCGCCCATAACATTTAGAGTACACACAGGAGAAAGACAGACGTATAGATTCAAATATAGAGTTTACAAGATTTTCCATTCATTTATTATTATCTAAAGAGGACAGAGGGCCACTGACTTCCTACACGCATGCACACGATCTGTGATGCACCTCAAGGTTACTGACTTCTATTAAGGGTGAAATCTCAGCTATCCAGCATGACCTCCATCCATCTTTCAGCTGCTTATTCGAGATAGGACTGCCTGGAGCGTATCCCAGGCAGCACGTGGGACACGGAATGGCCGAGATGGCAGTTCATCACAAAGCACATACACAACCGACAATTTAAATACACCAATTAACCTAACTGTATGTCTTTGGACCGCACAACACAGGAAGAATACACAAAGTTTATCTGCAAAGAGCAGGTCTAGAATTCAAACCCCAACCCTACAGTCGTGAGACACCAGAACTACCCACCTTGCTGCTCCCATCCAACCATTAGAGAATGATGATTATGCAATTCATCCACAGCTGCTACCCCTTTTGAACTTTCCTCAAGACACAATAAGCTGCCACAATACAAACTTTACTTGTGTATGAGCTTGTCAGAGTGATGGTGCTGAGTGACAGCTCAAGGTGTTACCCTGAAACAGTCCCCCTACTGGCTTCCTGTGTGGTGCGACAGATGGGATGGTTTACACAACAGAATTCCTTAATATTGTTTTCTCCTTAATATGCCTATATTTTTTGTCTTTAGAAAACTGGTACTGCCATTCAGAATAGCATTAATATAGTTAAATGACTGTGTCTGATGCAAATCAAGTTGCATCAAATCACCCACCTTGGCATTTATATACCGAGAAGCCAGCATTTTTGCCGCCTTTTTTGCCCTCAGAGGGGGCTAGCATTTAAGCGCGTGACAGTCTGCGCGCGCACGTCCAGGTCGTGGCGGACAGAGAGTCCCAGCGGATACGGCCGCACGGTGGATGCGTTACGGGACAGACTGCCTACCGATGGCAGGCTAAGATCCGCGGACCGGCACCTCAGCGGGACGGAAAGTAGCCGCCTGCGGACCGGCGGCGTGTGAGTTACCGCGGTTACTAGGCAGGTTTGCTCGCGCGTTCCGTGTCCACGCGCCAGAACTCGAGCTGCCCGTTGCCGCAAAAAATAATAAAAAAAAAACCGCCATCGATAGTGTTTGCTAACTTTACTCGTAATTAATCACCGCTCAGACGATATACTCACTTTAATGCCAAGGCGAAACCCGGAAATGTTACGTCAAACTGCCCAATATTGACAGTACTAGGTTTCATTCAGGCGGCGGTATATCAGTATTTGTAATTATTACTAATCCTAACAACGTAGGCACGGAATAATGTTCATACTAACGTTCTATACCGGACTATTTTGTCATACCTGTCGGAGTCTAGTAGCAGCGCAAACCAGGCAACCTTTGACCAAAGAAGTTTTATCTCAAAGGTCAGTACTACTATCATAATTATCAGGTTAAAAACACACCACATCTGGTCTCCGAAGAACAACTGGGGTTTACCTTACAATAATTATCATTAGGTCTGTGCATTTTTAAAATGTAAATGTAATTCACCTCAACTTGTTACACACAATGCAGATTCTGAATTAGAGAGGAATTTCATATATGTATGAGAATTCAAATAAAACACACAGACTAAAAGTCAGTCTTTAAAAAGATTATTAAGGTTGATTTGCCCTGAAAATAGAAAAAAATAATACATTCAGTTACTAATTTTGTGCTATTTAGTCTACTTGATTATATTGTCATTGTCACAAATATACCAAACGTAAAGGACGAAGCCCTTGTATTCGAAATCATAGCCATAGGTTCTGAGCAAAGTGAGATGAGCAAACATTCATTTATCCCCATATGTACCTGGATATAGAAGTTACCTTCAGAACAATGCCACAAAACACAAAGTAGGATAACTTTAAATAAGAATGGAAATTGTAGCTCTGTACATTGCACTTCTGCACATCATCCCCACATAGCGTTAATTGTATGGCTGCCCCCCCCCCACACACACACACACACACACTTTCTTAAATGTAATAATTTCTTTCTTAAATGAGGCTGATGTCTGATCTGTTCTGCGGCTAAATCCTCTTACCCCCGGTAAGCATATCCAGCCTGTTTATCTGAAGGCTGGCCAGCTGTCCTTAGTGGGGGGGCTGGGGACCTTGTCCACATCAAGCTGAGACACCCCCCCCCCCCCCCCACAAGGCCCATTAAACCACACGTGTCTCTAATCCTTTGAGTCTGGGCAGTGCTACTGTACAACACAGCCCTCTTTTTTGACTTTGACATTGCTGTATAGCATACAGAGTAACCCCCCCCCCCGCACATACATAAAACATGCTTGACAAAAACAGACAAGCAAGACATATTCTGGCTGAAACACTCCAGCCTTGGAAAAGTATATACTTTAGCTTGTTTCAACTTAAAATGTGAATTCATTTGCAGCAACTTTCACAAACGTTCAGTAGTTAATACAGTTTTCACAATTCTGGACATGTAGAATTTGTATGTTTTTTTGTTACTCCAAATAGCTGGAATGCAGTGATGTGGCCAGGGAGCAAATCATACATGACAGTGATTTATGAGAGTTTAAAGATGTGAACGGATGACAGAAAAAAAAACTAATTCTTTTGTTGGCCATGTTGCGGAGGTTTTTCCTCCAGCCTCATTTGGCTTGATTACTTTATCAGTTTCTTCATTCACTCCTAAATTCAAATATTTTTTTAAATGACAAAAAACACCTTTCTCCAAATGTATTTTGTAAGCATCTCTTAACGTCACAATTTGGAGAAAGTGTTTTAATTTCAACATATAGTATCAGTTTTTTTCCACCCATCCATCTTCATAACATGTCCAATACCAATATTGTAAATTTGGATATCTGTCGATACTAGTACAAATCCGATACAGTCTCTGTCTCTTTTTTTAAACAACAAAATAGAAAATGATGCCTTGGGGAAAAATGTCTAGATGCATTTTGCATGCTTTCATACTGACATATACAGTGGTCCCTCGTTAATCGCGGGAGTTACGTTCTAAAAATAACCCGCAATAGGCGAAATCCGCGACATAGTCTGCTTTATTTTTTACAATTATTATAGATGTTTTAAGGCTGTAAAACCCCTCACTACACACTTTATACACTTTTCTTAG
>JAODKM010000032.1:14268055-14281828 GCA_026780845.1 Petrocephalus sullivani | reverse complement strand
GCCAATCAGGACCCAGAACTGCGCTAATCAGGACACAGAACACAATGAGCTGTAAAAAAAAGCATGCAAAATTGCACAAAAAAAAATCTGCGAAACTCCGAGGCCGCGAAAGGTGAACCGCGTTATAGCGAGGGACCACATAATTCTAAGATTGGTTCACAAAATTAAAAGGCCAGATGGCTTAATGAAAAGTATATATATGTTTAACTTGGACACCTACACAAACATTTGTCATTAATATCAAGCTTGAATGAGATGTCAGTCCATAGCAGGCCACACACACTCATCCAACCGCACGTCTTTTAACTACAGGAAGAAGTGCACAGAACCTTAAAGAGAAATTCAAACACAGAGCCAGTGGAGGAACTGAAGCCCCAACCTAGAGATGTGAGGTTGCTATATGCTGAGCCACCATATATGTTTCCTTTCCATTACTTAGCAAAATTGTTATAAATCAGCATATATTTGAAAAGTGGCTAATATAGGTAAAAGGACAAGGGAGCTTCCATCACCCCTTTCTTATATAAAGATCTATTATCTAAGTAGACCTTATGAGCTTTATGCGCAAACATATTCTCTGGGAATGTGAGGAATAGGTAAGCTCAAAATAGCGTGTTGCAGATGACTGGCAATGATCTACAATCATGCTCATGTCTGAAGCAATGTGTTGTGCACAAAGGACGACACCATGTTTGCCAAAAATTTCAGGATTTATCTTTAATAAGGTGGGCACGGTAGCTTGAATACGGTGAATACTGTGTGGTTAACCCATAAAAAAATCCAGTTTATTACACATTTATTCACATTTTACATTTATGAAAAGTTTGTGAATTCTTTGAAAGCCCAGTGAGCTTGAGTCGTGTCTTGGGGAGGTGAAAAGATGGCAGATCGGAAGGCAGCACTTGGAATGAATTACATAATGGAAAGACCTGAGAGTTTAAGTAGTCTGATTGACGTTTAACAATGGAGCCACAAACCAATTGACTGGTTCCCATGAATAAAGGCAGATTTCTTCATGTGAATGGAGTAGACGAGCTTCCTCCTTTGAAGGGCTAATTTCAAAGCTGAAAACTACAGTGCAGCAGCAAATACAAAGCATCTCTTTAAAAAAAAACCACTTAAATCTCAAACGGGACAGCGGGTTGGCCATGGCCAGTCCAGAGAGAACTAAAGCATTGAGTACCTTGCCACAGAGAAGATGCTAAACAAACCTGTTTACTGTACTGTTGAAGAGGCAGCTAAATGTTTTTGTGAAGCTGCTTTGAGGATGATGTACGCATCTTATGCCTCAACAGACAAACACCTGAACACAAAACATGACTATACAAATCATTACCTACTGAAGTCCCAAGATGATCTGAAGTATTTATTTGTAGAGTGAAAAGCACATTTTGAAAGAAAGTGTAAATCTTAAGGATGCATGCTATATTGGTTAATATTAGTATTGGCCAATATTAGTTACAAATCAATATATCTGCATTGATCTAATGTATCAGTTTTGCCCAATATTTCTCACTGATATTTCGACTTCAAATTTCAAAAATATTCAAATTTAGCAACAGCATAGCTAAACACATAACTGCTAAAATAATGGAGATGATAGCATTGAAAGATAAGCCATTTTCCAATGTAAAGGATGACTGATTTAGTTAGTTCATTCACCAGTTAGAAGAGGTCTCAAAGTACCGGCCTGCAAGGTGGTTTTATACGGCCTGTAACATGTTTTAAATTCATTATTAAATCGAGCTTTCATTTTCCACATAGGATAAAAAATAATGTAATGTCATTCTGTTAATCAGCATTGGAAATTTTTATTGCCGGTTATTGGTATTGGTTATCAGCTCCAGTCAAAATTTTTGCATCTGTACACCACTAGTAAATCTATCTAGAGCGATGTCTGTCTCCCCTTTCATAAAGACAGTTCTACCAGAGTACTTGCATACAAATCCATATGTTGTAAAGATCACAAAAACCATGAAGGACTCTTGTCAGGTTCATTTTTACAGGTGCCTGTGATAATACCAAGTTCATTTGGTAGGACTGGGCAAAGAGGTATTGTTAACTAGCAGCACATGGTCATCCAGAAGATCTCCCCAGTGCCCAGGTGTTGCATGATGCCAAGGGTCACAGAAGCCAGGGTTGCGAGCAGTCTGGGAACACAAGCCCCCGTAAGAATCTGCCCAGAGCAGACCCGTCACACAGGCCTTGGCGCTGAAAGCCGATGGACAAGCACGGCGTGCGCCAACTGCGGTGCCAGGTGGTGAGTGCGTCAAACTTTCTATGATGACAGAGGACGTTTGCACTCTGCCAGGTGGCAGGAGCCCCTGAGGGACGAAAACAGAACAGACCGCCATTGCCCTGCAAAGTCACATGGCGGTGAGTGACCAGGCCTCACATGCAAACTCAAAAAGAGAGGCAGTTCTGCATCAGTCTAATATTCAGACTGCAGGATACAACAGAAACCAAATGATAATGATAAATAATAGTACTGGCATATGATTTAGACTAAAAACCAAGCTTAGCTGGCCAAATTTTAATGACAAAATTTCCCCCATTTTCCCCGTATTTTATTCGGAAATGCAATGTCCGTGACTTTGTTACCAAGGAGACCAGACATGATGGCCCAGCACGGGCAAAGGTGAGCCCAATGCAAGCAGCCAGATGGATAAACGCTGCGGGACAGGCTGTCCGTATCGTGGTTATTCAGTGGTCAGTCTTTTAATGTATCAACAAAGGTTACGACCAAGGCTGGACACTGCACAAGTGTGTTCAGTACAGATTTACACAGATTTTTATACATTATCTTTTAACAATTAAGCATCACCCTTCCCTCAAACCATTCACCATAATTGTTTTCTTCCCTGATCCACATCCCTATCTGATAAGATTGTCAATATTTTTTTTACTGTTTGGTCCCTCAGTTGAACATAATTGTAATGTGACCATCTCCACTAGATTTTTTTTTATATATACTCATCTGCAAACTCTGGGCGGACTCTGGGCGATTCCCTTCTCTCTGATTGCAAACCTTGGCAGCTTTAGCTGGCTGCTCGTTGCTTAGCTAGAGAGTTTGACAATATTTTTGACCTTCAACACAGTGATAAGCTACAGAGCTAACCAAGGTGGATATTCATACAACCAGAGCTAAAATAAAATGGCCAATGAAAACTTTGAAGTAGATACATACTCTATTGATTACTTGTCACGAAACAGTAAATGGTATGTTTTTGATAGAATCCAAATGATTACATTCTCTAAATGTGATACAGTGCTGAATAATATTCCATATATGCACCAGTGGCATAAGACAGGCATCGGCCCTGGGTCTAGGGAAGATGGGATCCCTAGTCCTGGGGGGGTTCCCACCAGGGAATGAGTATCCTCAAGGACCCCCATCTCAAAAGGGTTCCACTGCATCCTGTGTGGTACTTGGAACCTGAAGCAGGATAACCGACACACCCGCCAAACTGGTAAGACAGTTGCAGAACTCATAGGGAGTGCTCAGAGCAGCACAGGGAGGAAAACTAACAGCTCAGGTGTGAGAATCATTCACTTTGTGTAAAACTGGTGGCCAAATCCAGCCTTTTTATATTACTTATGTTAAAATTCCATGAACACGTTCATGATGACAAGGACTTGTCTTGTTCAGGAAAACTCCAAAAAAGTTCAAATCTGTTGTATCGCACATCGCAATATATAGAATGGATTTGTAATGCAAATTTACACATGCAAATGCTAATTCCTCTAGCGTTTGATGCTAACATAAGACATTCTTACAGACGTGCTAGCAAAAATTTGTACATCATGATGTACAAAATGTGAACAGTAAATAAACATCGCCTAGTGATGTGTGACATGTTTGTGGTGATGCTGTTGAAACAAACCTATTGCACATACAATTATGTACATAATACTTGACATTGATAAACATCTATGTAACTGCTTTATGCATTTACTATACTTCATTACTATTCTAGCATGATACTCAGTATATTCTTTAGACACTGTAGCCTGGGTGTGTGGTAGGGTATACCACCTAGGTTTGCATAAGTACACTCTATGACAGGGCTCTTCAAATCACGGTCCTCAAGGGCCGACCCCTGCTGATTTTCTATCTTTCCTTTACCTCTCAGCCAGGTGTGAAGCCTCCAGCCAATCATAATCAGTAATTATTAAACAAACTACCTGGAAGAACTAAAACAAGGCCTGGATTTGGAATCGAGGTCCAGATTTGAAGAGCCCTACTCTACGATGTTCATATAATGACCAAATTGCCTAATGAAGCACTTCTCAAAACATATCTCCATCGATAAGCGACGCATGACTGTAATGTGTTTTTTGTGTGGTAAATCTATGTTTATTGTTTCTGCTGGTAGTATAATTTCAGCATCTTTGGAAAGTGACCAGATGCCCACTGAGTACATTTTCATTTACACTAGTCATGAGCTGCTACTTAAAGTGACCACAGGCTATATCAGCAAGCCGGCTGTCAGTAGTCAGGAAAGCATCCATGTGCTACATGACTGGAGCCGCTTAGCAAAGTCCGGTGCCTCCGGCCAATGGGGCTGCATGACGTTCACCACTGGGCACAGCAGCGGGGAGGGGAGGACAGCAGTGGGTCTGCAGGACACTGGGGTGGAGTCTGTGCCATTTACTGGATTACGGAGATTATCCTCGGATCAGTCGGGGGGGAGCAGTTTATTGCAAGCAGAGCAGCTTAATGTCTCACAGGCCACAGGTGTCAGTAAGATGAGTCTGGGCACCTGTTGCTTCTTTAGTTCTTTTCTTAAATAGCAGATTTCTCCATAACCTTCCACGATTCTTCAGCTTCATTGATTTTAAGATTTAGCCACCGTCATCATTTTCTAGAGATTTGTTTTTTTTTTTTTTTACTTTTTACAAATTGCTTTTTGGAGAGGGGATTAAGTGAGCCACAATGAAATCGTGGCCTACTTCTGTAGACACCAATAGTTTTTCTTGTTTAGAACTTTCCAGTGCTTGCCAGATATAATAAGGGCAGATGTATTACCAGCTGGGACATAGAGTCAATGTTCAGCCTATGCTGAGCACAATGGCTTCAAACTGTCCCCCAAATATCATCTAATGGACGTCATTTGCATGTTCCCCCCTCTTTCTACATAATAAGCAAACTGACCACAGAAACATCAGCAATCATGTCATTTGAGAGAGAGGCCTTAACCAAGCACACATGGATTAACAGGTAGCTCAAGATTGATTTTTTTATTTTTTGAAAAACAAAACGAGAGAAAGGGCTGCTTTATATATAGAGAGGCTGTCCAGAACCATGTGCCAACAAATGAGCAGCAGTGCCAGTTAAAAGGAGCAAAAACATCCCCGCTTTGTGAAATTATAAGGCATACATGGAGAACACAGTTACTGACAACTGAGGATCATGAAAATACTGGCCTTTAACAAACAGCAAAAAACCACCATGGTAAGAGAGCAAGCACTACTCACCCTATTAAAAGCATCATTAGTTAACTGTTAGCAGGCCATGAGTTCCCAAATAAGTCTTCAGTGTTATCTAATGAGGAGGTGATTGTAGAGTGGACAACCAAGTGAGTAGGGTTTTCGGATGCATATCCTAATTCTACCATACTTCTCCCCAACACAGTTTTAATAAATACTTTGATAGCAGAACAAAAATGAAACTGCAACTGTATTAATGGAGGGGCTTACATAACAATGTAACGACTTCCAATAACATTTGCTAATTTGCGTTCCTAAATGTGACGCATATTCTTTCCGTTTTATCTTGCGCTCTGTCTTGCAATGAATAAAAAGAAAATTGCCCAGAAGGAGAGAATACCAAACATTACATAAAAGCACTGTGTGGGCAACAGAATTAAGTACAATACAGCTCCTTTCGCAGTTCCGGCAGTCCCAAAGCAAAGGGACAGGTTTGGTTTCAGCATTTGTAGGGACTAAATCAGCTTCGAGCCCTCTGGCCCACTAAACACACACAGCACTCCCACAATATCGGTAGGGACATGTCCCTACTGTCCATACCCAAATCTACGCCCTTGCCCCAAAGGCAAATTATAACAGGCTGCAAGATGGAGCAGGCATGTTAAAATGGCACCCTGAAGCCTTAAAATAGACTTCAGAATTAGAAAGAATTTGCTCTGAATTGTTGAAAAGGGGGCATGCTAATGTGATGCTTAGTAATGTCACTAAACAGGAACTACTGAATTATCACCTGTGGCCCAGTTTTTAAGGTGAAGATGCAACACAAATGGACACAACTCAGCATGCTCTAGCAGACTGTGTAGCTCTTTCCTTCCATTGAATCCTTGTCTGAAGTGAAACGTTTGCCATATTAACTGACCTTACTGCTTATCTTGCAAGTCTTTTACTTGACTGTCAATATTAGAACATGGGATTGAAGAGCTAACGGGAACCAAAAAGATGTAGACAAAAGCTGTAATTAAATGCAGAACTTTACGCTAACTACTAATTACCAAAGATGGAAAATTAGGAAAAATAGCCCTGGAATGTAACCCCCCTCACCCCACTCCAATAACCATACCACAGCAAGCAAATATTTTACAGAAATATAAACCACAGTGCATAAACCTAATGGATTTTATATATCACAGCAAACACATTAGGTACATTGTTATGGATGTATTACACATTATGTATGTATGAAGTCTGTATGTCTTCTTTGTTTAGGTAGGCATCCTCCAGGTACTCCTGTTTGTTCACCCAATCAGGTGAACAGGTTACTGTAACTTCATGTATGACCTGACGCTTTCCTCATCGGTTACTGGTATAATACCCAGGGAGATCACACACTGCCACTCTCAAATTCTCATATAGTTAGGGCTATTGTCAATAGTTGATGCCATAGTCAATCTTATTACTGTCAAACACAAATTAGACTAACCCAGAAAGCTAATTATAAAGTACGCTGCTAACAATCTTTTGGTATTTAAACTTAATTTAAAATAACATCTGGTCATATTAAGCAGACTTTCATCTAACACCAAGAAACACATTCTTCATTTAAGTAGAATAACTAAATTAACAATCTATAGACGTTTTAGGTCGTTAACCGATTTCACAGCATAGTTTTGTATAACTTTACAACTAGATTTTTCAATATCATCCACCATATTCTGATAAAATTCTGAAAAGAAATTTAACGAGACAAAATATCTCTGGAGCTTTTTTCACTACTGTAACATCGCGAAATATAACTGTCTAACATTTCTATATATCATGAATAACAAGCCTGTATCATAAAGCAAAGCCGCCCTGCCGAGATAAGCTACAACTGGACACAATCTGAGTTTTCTACTTACAGCCTCATTTACCGGAAAGCTTATCCCATATCAATATATACCACATATTCCACTAGTTACGCGTATCACATGCATACATATCATAGCTACTGCAAATTGTATATCGAGTCCAGCTAAAGTACGACCACTGTTTCCAGGACCTTACACGGTTCTGAGCTGCTTGTGGCATGGCATGCTCCAAAATTTCATTTCCTCCACGGCGGCGCGCTTAATCCTCAGCGGAACACAGTGCAGATTAACATAGCGATTCGGCTGCGAGCAGTTTGGAGACGCGCTAGAATGGCCATAAATAACAAAACCTCTATCAAAGTGCCAACCTGTGACCCTGTCGGAACGGCATAGCTGCGATCGGCTGGCTTTTTCACGGGCACATCCTCCTTGACAATAAACTGCTGCGGGACGATTGCTCGCTAGACAGATAAGGAGAGCGCTGGACTGACATGCGTCCAAAGTCCACTGCCCGAGTGCCGCTCAGCAAACGCTGAAAGTCGGCAGGGAGAATACGGCTTAAAACGCACGCTAAGCAGACGGCCAAAGGCGTAACGCAACATCAGTGCACTTACTTAGGTGCAGATATGTGTCGTTATTATCCATCCTGTGAGAGCTATTGCCGTGATAGTTGCCAGTGCGGCGCCACGGACAGCAGCATCTCTCCGGGTTCTTCTCTTCGGCCCCACTGAACTCTCGCAGCTACAAACAGGCTGGCATACACGCGGGGCCCTGCAAAGGGGGTGGCGAGAGAGGGGATTCTCCCAATGACAGCAGAATAGCGGTCGCTATCGTGCGCTGAGCTACCACAAAGCGGCTGCTGTACGCAAAAGGGAAAAAAAAGAAATAGAAGAAGAATACAGAATTACATATTGTGTATAATACTTCCTATAATTATATCGT
This sequence comes from Petrocephalus sullivani, assembly GCA_026780845.1. Classification (NCBI taxonomy): domain Eukaryota; kingdom Metazoa; phylum Chordata; class Actinopteri; order Osteoglossiformes; family Mormyridae; genus Petrocephalus; species Petrocephalus sullivani. Next base: position 14,273,609 of record JAODKM010000032.1, on the reverse strand, counting down.
TTTCACATAAAGTGTTATTAAAATAAACACGAATCAGTTCGTTGATTTAACGTGCAACCTATTACATTTTATAGTGCGACTGAGATTTCTAAAGAAGCAGTTCATATAATAATAATAATAATAACAACAACAATGTGAGTTGCTTGAAAAGCAAGCGTCAGATTTCGGAACACATTTCCAGTATTCTCCATGTAAATTCTGACTGGAGTTGGTCAGGAGACCCCTTTGAAGTGCCCCAGAAAAAGGGGTCATTTAAGGGTGAGCTCTCAGTACCTCAGAAGGTTACGCAGGAGTCACCGGCATTCATAGTCTTGAACTCTGTTATGTCGGACCCTCCGCGTTTGGGATGACCACTCAGCACAGTCCCCCTGCCAGTCTTTCAAATGGGAGAACAGACTCGGCTGCCCTCCCAGTAAAATAGCCCATAAAGGAACACAGGAGGGTACTAACAAAGATGAATAGGTTTTTTTTCCAACTCATTCCACACTAATCAGGCCTTTTCATTTGCCCATCCCATTAGTTAATGTAAATTCATTAAAGTCAAAGAAACAGACTAAAATGGCAATTTATCAATTTCTCCTTTGTATCACTAATGGAAGCAAATGGTTTGGGGCATTTGCTCATATTGTTATAGGTCTATTTTTTCTGACTATAGATTTTCAAAATCTATATGGACCCCAAAAGGCATTCTTTAACTAAAAGGATAATAAATGCCGCACTAATGAATATTAAAATTTCAGAATATAAAGAATATTACAAATCCAAACCTTTATTTCATTCATATACAAATATCCTTATTTTTAGGACAGGTGGCGAAACAGAGGATCATTACCAGTGCGATCGACGTCACTGATCACGTTTCTGAACGAAACGAACGATCACTCCCTCTTTGGACGGACTGAGTTATAGCTCTCTATCCACACCAACTGCACAATGTCTCACCCATTGCGCGCAATGAACGAAATTAACTCAACGAAATCGGGGCAGTAGCCGTTATAATATCGTTCACTTAAACCACAACCCAATTTCCATTGTAGCGCAAACCCACACAGCCTCCTCCAGCCCCATCGTCAATGAGGAAGCCCCCCGCCGGCAGTAATGCCTTTGTATTCATAACACCATCCCCAGCGCACAGCTATCGCAGCCCTAATCCCTCACCGAGCACAGCGAACGGACCCGCCTCCCAGTCACATCCATGCTGTGTACAACAGCACAGAAACTAAATAGGGGATTAGGTGGCACCTCGGAGACACACATATTCTGCAGAAATACCTATATAATCGGTCTCTTATTATTGTCTCAAAGATCAGAAAAAGGAACGTGTACTTGTTATTTTCAGCGCATTATTTACTTTGAATGGCATTCTTTTGTTCAGACTCTATTGTCTCGCATTCTATATTTATTTTTCTCCCATGAAGTATGAATGAGGTATGAAGTCTCGCTCGGTTTCATGAGCGCGAACACGGCTAACCGTTGGAAGTCTCTTACTCCGTCTGCTTTGCTTACGACTCAAAGCGCAATCGCAGGACAATATGCGCGCCTCCCGTCTCTGCACACTATTCATTCTCGCCATCAATCTTAAACACAAAAGATGCACTGTGATGCCTTATGCTGTCTAATGGTGCCTCTTCATTTGCCCGATTTTTTTTTTGTTAATTTGTGTGTTCAAATAGTGGTCTGTGTGTTTCAAGAGTGTTACAGCAGAGAACAAGTGAGGCATACAGTAGCCGTGGATCCCAACAGTATTTTCTCTTGTGGAGACCACCGCACTACAAGCTTACATCCAGCAGTGCTTGGTTTGGGACACTTCCACCATATACACTTCAAGACGCAGAGAACACATGCATTTTGTTGTTCTTATTGGTAGGTGGTGGGATTAGCTACAGAGTAAAGTAAGTGGGAAAACACCAAAATTAACAATTACTGTTATCCAAGTATTGTATGTTTCTGAGTAGATCCATCACGAAAAACACCATTGCTTTTAAAGTCAGATCCAGATGTTGATCACTGGTAATGACTGTTTCATTGGCAATTTTACTGCAGTGTAACTTTTCATGATGCAGATCATAAAATGATTTATAACTTTACTTTGATCCTAATAGTGAACATATGCTGTGTTTCTCTTCCCCATGACGAGAAGCCAGTTGCCGTTTTTGTAGGACTTGTTCACATGCTGAGAATGTGTGGAGATAAGCCAATATGTCCACTTTGCTGGCACAGGAAACAGGCTGTTAATCATCCACCATGGAACTGAATGTCCAGCTCAGTGGATTTGACCTCCACACACTGTCCAGAAGATCAGCAACCCAACAGAGGCAACAGGGCCAGGGTGAAATTGTATCTTCCTGTGTTTCTATGCCGTGGTGTTTCTATTTGCCCATGGTAATGCATGGCATTGTGCTTAAAGGTACTAAGATAATATAATCAAATGTAGCGACGCTGATACAAAGTAATTCAATACACTGCAGTGGTGTTATAAAATAACTTAAATCTGGCACATGTTGACTATAATAGGACAAAGGAGAAATCCTTTTTTCATTGTCACAGGTCTGCAAATTAAAAAGGTGAACAATAAAGACAAAGATTAGTCATGCTGCTGCCTTAGGCCATGCAAACTCCTTTGAAAGTGAACAGACACGAACTGAGCGAATGACTGAACTGTCACTGCAGCCTCATTTATTTGATCTCAACTTCCCTACATAAGAAATAAGACTTGCAATATAAAATGTCCCATTTTAATGTCACTGTCTCTGATTACAGCATGATAAGCCTCGAAACTGAGTAATAATGTGGACATCACAGCTACTGTAACTCACATCTATTGTTGCCTTTTTGTTCACATCCTAATTCACTGAATGTGAGGAAGGCTTGGAAATATTCAGCAATATACATTTGACATACTAAAGGTATTGTTAATCCATGCCAAACAACATTCCACAAAGCATAGTATAAAATAAATAATATATTCATTAAATAACATGCTATTACATTATGCTGACTATTGTAAGCCACCCCTGCGAACCCCCCATCTGAGATGCCATTGGTAACCAGGGAAGGCGGGAGTTCCTGAAGGCTCTGCTTGCTTGACAGCCGCGGCGTGACCCCAGCTGCGAGCACCATCAACAGAGGCAGCAGGCAGAGGCAGTACTACTCAAGCGTGAGGAGGTGTGTCGCAGCTGGGAAGCCCGGCTGGCTCAGGAGCGCAGTGAGCTGGGTGAGCGGGGGATCAGGACTAACAGGACCAGGAGCGGCTGTGTGAGTCCATGGGGCAGGAGAGGCAGCAGTTGGAGCAGCTGTGTGGCGAGCTGGCCAGTTGGGAGCAGGAGCACAACCGCCAGAAGATTCTGGTCAAGGCAGTGAGGCGGCCTTGAACCGCGAGAAGGTGCCGTTACAGCTCGGAGGTCCAGCTGCTCCCAAAGCTGGAAGAGGATGGGTGCTGACTGCTGGATGACCTGGCAGAAGTGGCACGTGAGGAGTATGCCTGCTGGCGTGCCACGCTCTCGAGGCCCAGCTGGCTAAGGAGCACCACGTGCTGCAGGAGGAGATGGCCTGCGGGGAGCAGCTGCACAAGGCCACCAGAGGAGCAGGGAGCAGGAGGGGCAGCAGGATCCCTCAAAGCCACATAAGAGGAAGGGTCAGCGGCCAGGAGGACCTGCAATATCAGCGGCCACCAGCAGCTCCTCAGCCTCGCCAGCGCACACAAGCGCTTTCATCAGAGGCGCACCGGGGGCTTCCACCAGACCTCTGGGACTTGTCCCAAAGCTGAGGTGGGGACTGGATGTGGTGGTCACTGGGATGCTCGATCTTTGAGGGGCGGGTCAGTGTAGCGCGGGCAGGATGGCTTAAATAGCATGTCCCGGTATCTCGCGTGATGTTTGTAAATACCTTTGTATGGTGCTATTGGTAATACTTTACCCTGATTGTTGAGTGTGTGTTTGCCTGTGTCTTCTGTGAACCCTGATTGATCCTTGCCTGTCTCTCTAGCCATGTATAAATTACCCACAATGTGAGTACCTTATTGGCCAATGGCCGACCCCCCACTCGCTCCCCTTATATGTGGTTGGATGCTTGTCGAGTGCCTGTGTTAGTCCTTATGAGGACGTAATAACAGGGCATTGTTCTCCCCTTGTCTTTGTGATGCCTCAGTCTGCCAAATGCTACAATACGAAGTATTAACCCAAACACATGACTAATCCTATCAACAGACAGACTCCAGCAGAATTACTTAATGGGTCACTTCTGGGAGATCCCATGAAAGACCACCTCAGGTTAAGCTAATTCTGTACTTAAGACCCCCAGGCTTCAGTGTGACCAGTATGGCCATTTAAGAAGTAGGCTATAATTGAGCTTAAGAATATGTTACAAGACAGATGCCATGGTAATTACCCTAGGGAATTCTTGTTGCTATGGTACATATACATTTACAAAAGCAGGTTTCTTTAACCAGTTTAAATCTGTCAATATTACAAGGGACACACATGCTACAACTGAGCTCTTCCATTCTGTATTTCTTAATAGCATGTTTCATTCTGAGTTTTGATTGATAATCTAATCGATTTTTCTATGTCTGTCTTTTGAAAAGGTGGTCTACTTATGTTATTTAGGGACTTAGTGAAGTTGTTGTACTTTTTGTAATTTGGTCATTATTTGGTGTCATTGTTAGGCCTGTAGTCAACACAGATTATTTTGAATTTCATCCAGTAAAATAACCCACCCAGTTAATACAAAAATAGGAGATAGGCTATAGGCCTATACATATGTATCATTTGCACGTGTTTGACATTGTACAATACGGAACATGGCACACACCATTAAGGAAGGCTTCAGTCACAACGTTATAGTGACAGGACGTTTGCTACCACCTAGTGGGTTGTTTGAAACAGACATGAAATTATAAAAAGCGCCATCGTGTTTACAAATTATATAAAACATTCCAGTAAACATTTTTTAAAATATTCAGCTTTTTTATTTCACTTTATAAATCAAGTTACCCTCGATGTGTTCTCCGAAAAAATACAGCTTTCTAATTATACAAACATCCAATGAATAATTTGATACTTTACGTCTAATACAAAGAATGATTGATAAAAAGCATATAATAACGTATCCATAAAAAGTTTACTTACAGCGCTACTTCATTTAACTTTTTTTCAACCGCGCCCATCCAGCTAGCTAATAACATGGCAGTTCATTTTGATTAAAACATCGGACCGGCAATACTCCAAGGAAACATGAAGGCGTACGTGTCACCTTCAGCCACCCGCGCCGCTAAAACGGCGCAGATAATATAACACTTCCCTACCCGGTCAGCGGAACCCAGCGGGTGCTTCTCAAAGCCAAGTTTGTGCCATCTGTCCGAAATGAGCGCTTTCGTGTGCGGATGGCACTGTCCGTGCCCCGTGCTTTATTAACCGGCCGTAACATTTCCCTGCATGTGCCCTTATTGGAGACGACGGCTCCTCTGCCCCGCCAGCTCGCAGCTCGCAGCTCGCAGGCCTGTGAAGTCCCGATGACAAAGATGTTTTCTTTAAATTCAGCGCATATAGTTCAGGTA
>JAODKM010000032.1:14257582-14267955 GCA_026780845.1 Petrocephalus sullivani | reverse complement strand
CAGCTCGCAGCTCGCAGGCCTGTGAAGTCCCGATGACAAAGATGTTTTCTTTAAATTCAGCGCATATAGTTCAGGTAGATTTATGATAAATGTTTTCCTCTTAAAATTTATTTTAGTATTTTTCCGCATAGATTACGATCTATGTCTAAACTACAATAAATGCACATCTGATATGTCTAAGAGCTGGTCTCTGCCCAGCAGTTAAATACTTGAAGATTGATCTTCTGTACATACCTAAGCTTTTTACTGCCGTTCCTCAGTAACTGAGAATAAAATTGTATGTATAGGCCTACACTAGATATTGTGTTATAGCCATTTTATGACATCTGCTCTAAGTTCTTGATTATTTCCTATCCATTCATAGAAAGTAAAATTCGGAACAAATATTTCTTTTATGAAATCAAGCTCAGAGTCTGCCACAGGTAGCAGCCTATGTCTGGTTCTGCTGATGCTAGGACAGATCTAACCTATGCAAAGGAGTACCGCTAGAGAATTTTTAGGGCCCCTGACTCTCAAGGCGAAACGGGCTGAAATTTTTATTTCCATAAGAATTCTGCTTTGGGAAATGATAAGGTAATCTCTGGTCCATAAGACCTTAAGTAAAAAAGCTGTAGTTTTAATCACTGACATTTTTACATCTCTCTCCATATAAATGTACATGATATAAATTTGTTAAATCTAATGTTTTTTTTTATCCTTATGAAGTCCAAATTTCCGTCCTCCTGGTCCTAATAGCTGTATATGTATGCTGTGTTTGTTCCCGTTAATTTTTTTTATGAATTTGTTTGTTTGTAATTTATTTTGATGTATCATATAATGAGTAGCAATATAATTAATTATATTTCCAATGAGGTGCAAGTTTTAAAAATACGAATATTTAATGGGAATTGAGTGAACTACACAAATTTGTGTTTGAATAAATAAAATACATCCTCAACCTATTTTGGTACTAAATCAAGAACTCATTCAAATAAATTGAAATTAAAAGCTCAGTGCTCTTTTTTGAGCATAATACCGGTTTTTTTAACTGCATGCAATACTGAGAGTATTTATGAATATTGATTTGTACGTTCTAAGTTTCGTCCCTTATTAATGAAGGCATAATAGATATAATGTTCGTGGATATAAATCGTTTCGTACAGTTCCGCCCAGGGTTCCCACACTAAAGTTGGTTCCTCGTGTCGTTCGTCCTTGCGCCAGGGACGTTCTGACGCAATTGTGCGCATTTCAGCAGGCTCGGCTCTGCCTGGAAGTGTTCGTGCAAAGGCAAAACGGTTTGTTTCTGTGACCGATGATCTGAGGAAAATGGCGTCAGATTTACTGTTACATTTCGAAAATCAGTTGAATCAACATGACGGGATGGGAAGTTGTTCTGGAGAGAATATTTGCATTGACCGAGATGAAGAGCTTGGCAAAGTGCACTTTTTATTCACCTAGCTAATCATCTAAACGTCTATTCAGTATCAGTGTAAACGTAAGGATATGAAAAAAATCATCATGTCTGTACCAGCTGCATTGGAAATTTTGTCTGTGTTCATTTGGTAGATATGTCGAAGGGAAGGTAAATTACCGGTGTCTTAAATATTTGAGTGCTGTCACTTTTTTCGTGTTAACAACAAGAATGTTGTGCAGACGTCATACATTTGTGCCAACTTCATTTTTAAAATTGAATGTTAAATTAAAGAATACGAATCCATGCATTTCTCTTCTGACAGCTTTTCGATATCTAAGCGCCTGGGCTACGTTACTAGGAAATTTTCAAGCGCCTATCAGCGAGCCTTACGTGTTCGCAGTTAATTGGTCAGTCCCGCGCGGTAGGCTGATTTTGGGAAAATGTAATCCTTCTGTGTGTTTCTGCATTATAGAAAGAAGCCTAAGACATGAAGAACTTTCAGAATAAAATGCAATAAATGAACCTTTCAAAAAATCTATAGTAAAATGATCATTACTGTTTGTTTATACACCCCAAATTGCGCTCTTGATAATGTTTCTAAAGTTAGGAAATACTTCAGCATTATACATACATATATTCCTATATACATACATACATACATACAGTATGTTGACAAGGGCAGTGTCCATAAAGTGCAATGAACACAATCTCTTGTTGAGTATTATTGAGATCTTGCATTGCTCAACTTGTCCTCAAGGTTCAAGGCTTCGCATAGAAATCAGCCTCTTTGATGAGTAGGACAGTATGTAGGATGCTGATGGCCTGGTTCATTGGACAGTATGTGGGATGCTGATGGTCTGGGTCATTGGACAGTATGTAGGATGCTGATGGCCTGGTTCATTTGACAGTATATGGGATGCTGATGGTCTAGTTCATTGGACAGTATGTGGGATGCTGATGGCCTGAGTCATTGGACAGTATGTAGGATGCTGATGGCCTGGTTCATTGGACAGTATGTAGGATGCTGATGGCCTGATTCATTGGACAGTATGTGGGATGCTGATGGCCTGATTCATTGGACAGTATGTGGGATGCTGATGGCCTGGTTCACCGGACAGTATGTAGGATGCTGATGGTCTGGGTCATTGGACAATATGTAGGATGCTGATGGCCTGGTTCATTGGACAGTATGTGGGATGCTGATGGCCTGGTTCATTGGACAGTATGTGGGATGCTGATGGCCTGGGTCATTGGACAGTATGTGGGATGCTGATGGCCTGGGTCATTGGACAATATACCTTGGAGACTTTTAACCATGTGAGTTTCACTGTGCACATTTTGGGTTTTGACATCAGAATGTAAAACACTCATGATCAATTGACTAGTAAAATCGATGCAGTCGAATGACCCAGCTCACTGATGAAAATTTTACATAAAGCAAAAACATTTATATGAATTTGAAACTGAAAAGATTGTATAATAGCAATTTAATGATGAGTTATGGTTTGTATCATTTGTATGATGCATCACAGAATGTTACCTTTTGCCTAAAAGGGTACTTTATATTTATTATTTTTATTTTTGCATTTTTTGCCTGTTCATTCTGATTGCTCATTGGATGAATAAATCAAAGTTTACTTTTTGAATTTTGGCATTTTACTGCCTGTCCAGCATGATCTAATTGCAGATCGGCTGTCTGGAAATTTTCTTGAGGTTATATTGATAAAAGGGGAATACTTGCTCCCATAGGATGGTGACACTGAGCAACTGGACTTTGATACTGATTTCCATTCTGGGACTATAACCCTTCCTGTATGAAGCGCAGCAGCTGTGGCACAGGTAGGTTGAGCCCATCGATGCTAAGCCTGGAGCCCAATGGGCCTGCCTAATTTCAGGCAGCTGGCGTGCTCTTTTTAGCCCAGTGAAATTTGTCACACGTTGGCTTTTTTTTTTAAAGCCCCCTGTCACATGACCACGCTGATGTTTCATCATAACATTCCAGTTTCTGCACATGGTTCATTGACCTTTTCCAGTCATTCTCAGACATGTGCAGGAAAAGACTCTCCTTCTTCCTTCTTTCTTTGTAAATCTGTACCAAAGTGTTTATGCAAAATCGAGAAATGAGTCACATCTGACATAGATAAACACTGATGCTGCGTTATCTAAATGAGAGGTGTTATTGTGCTCCCCAGAATAATTCTTATAGTTTCACCCTTGATAAAGCTTGAATTAACTTTCTCCTTCTTAATACAGAAACACATCATGTAGCCAAGAAACAACTGATCATACAGAAGTGAGTCCTGTAAGACAGACTTTCTGCTGTGCCTTTATGTCAGTGCCTGGAAAGAATATATTTTAATTTAGTTATACTTGACTGAAGGTCAGTCATTATGATCCACGTTATTATTAGTTAGAATGAAATCTTTACACCAAAAGTAATACTTAAGACATGGAACTTATTGCATTTTAAAAGATTATTGTTACCCAATTTCCCAGCTCTTCTGACCTAGTTATTGGTAAAAGGGAGGGGCGGGATTAACTGCCATGTTTAACATCTTGGCATCGTTCTTACAGATGCAGGAACAGCCATAGACTAGACATGGCCTCATGTGCTGGGCCAAGCCCTATCTCTCTCTGTCTCTGTCTCCCCACCGCCCAACGGGGTCTCTGTCTCCCCACCGCCCAGCAGAGTCTGTCTCCCTACAGCCCAAGCCCCATCCTTACCCACCGCCCAACGGGGTCTCTGTCTCCCCACCGCCCAGCAGAGTCTGTCTCCCTACAGCCCAAGCCCCATACTTACCCACAGCCCAACGGGGTCTCTGTCTCCCTACAGCCTGCATGAAAGTAGAACCCCCCTGCCGCCCCGGGCGGCCATGCGCTGGCGTCCATCAGCCTTCCCAGATGGAGCTGCTGTGAGCAGCCACGGCTCGTACCAGCTGCTGCTCAGCTGCAGAAGGGGTGGGGGTGGTGGTCCTGCTTCATGCCCGAGGGGCCCAAGTGAGTAATTAAAAATTCTGCATGTTGATTAACAGCTTAATCACCCTGCAACACATCATCAAACTAATTACCCACAAACCATTTGAGATGTGCATCATTATTAAAAGGGTGTGGATAAATCAGCTGGTATTAACATAATTTTGGAGCCAGTGTATTTACACCCCATCACAGGAAGTTAAAATTGCAATCTGCCCGATGACACTCATTGGTTGTGTTTTTTTTGCATGAAAATGATCATGCTGAGTTTATAATTGCGATGAACGGCACATGTTTTCAAAGTGACTTAATTGGAAAAGCATACTTCAGGCCTGGTGGCCTCCAGTCATATTAAAGTCACATGATTTGTGGCTGGTGACCCTCTGCAGGGCGAGAGCCAGTACTCTCAGTCCCAGACGTTCCCTGTGTCCATGCCTTTGGAGTCCAGTAGCTGCTCTCTCACCGAAGGAGACGCAGTCCAACCACTGGGACTGCCAGTGGTGAGGAGGCTGCAGTGCTTGGCAGATGTGATGTGCACACTTCTTTCTTGCAGTCTTCTTTTGGAATCGTCTTTTTGATAAAAATATTAGTATAATTTGGCAGCTTTTCATCCTAACAGTTGTTAATTCTCTGACTGAAGAAGGTAACATACTTTTTAACAGTTGCACTGTGTCTTTACTGTTTCTTTAAAAAAAAAATCTCCAAAAAGGGGGTACAAATTACTTTTGTGTTTGTTTTTGTTTTTGAACGTCAGATCCGCACAACCATCAAAACCTCCTGTTCCACTGGCCCCGAAGACGTGAGAGACTGGTGCGTGAGAGACTGTGCGTGAGAGACTGGTGCGTGAGAGACTGTGCGTTAGTGAATGGTGTGTGAGTGATTGGTGCGTGAGAGACTGTGCGTGAGAGACTGGTGCGTGAGAGACTGGTGCGTGAGAGACTGTGCGTGAGAGACTGGTGCGTGAGAGACTGGTGTGTGAGAGACTGTGCGTTAGTGAATGGTGTGTGAGTGATTGGTGTGTGAGTGACTGTGTGTGAGTGACTGTGCGTTAGTGAATGGTGCGTGACTGATTGAGCGTGAGTTATTGGTGTGTGATTGTTGCGTGAGTGATTGTGTGAGTGACTGGTGCATGAGTGACTGTGTGTGAGTGATTGGTGCGTGAGTGATTGATGCGTGAGTGACTGTGTGTGAATGGTGTGTGAGTGATTGTGTGTGAGTAACTGTGCGTGGACTGGTGCATGAGTGTGCCCTGCGTTGGATTGGCACCCCACCTGGACCGGTGGTGACTCAGAATAGGACAGCAGGTTACAGAACATGGATGGATGGGTGGATGAGTCTGAACTGACTGAAGAACATGTGCGTCTTTGTGAATGGCAGGGAAATGGGCAGGAATCATCCGCCTGTCCTTTACTCATTATGATGTCGGTCACAACAAGCTGACTCTACATAAATTTATAAATTCATAAATTGGGGGGCAGAGTGTGGCTCAGCAGGTTAAGCTCTGTGCCTGTAATCGGAAGGTCGCCAGTTCAAGCCCAGCCTCTGGCTGTCTGTGGGCCCTTGAGCAAGGCCCTTAACCCCCAGCTCCCTGGGCGCCGCACAAGTGGCTGCCCCTCACAGCCAAACTTACTCTCATGGAGAGCAAGGTTGGGGGAGGTGAAAAGTCAATTTCCCCACGGGGAAATTAATATTTACTATTGTTAGTGCCATCTGAATATGTATTATGATGCATAATGATGTTCAACTGCTTTATAAAATCAACAAAGGTCTTTAGTTTCTGCAAGGAAGCATGTTCACTTACATTTTCCAAGTTTGCCCCGGTTCTTTTTAAAAAGTAGTTAAAAAAGTAAGTGCTCTTCAGAAGCTGACCAGCAGGTGTCGCCGTACGCCTGTTTTATGCTGTTCTCAGGTATGACTAATTTAGTAATTTATGGAAAATCCAAAACATTATTTCCTTTAAGCACTGGCAGTAATCATAGTTTCCCTGAAGTATGTTTTTTAGGTATCTCAAAAATCAGTATTTTTCCTGGCCAATCGCTTTGCAGAGCTTGTTGGAATTTACTTGCACATGGGTGTACGTTTACTAGTTTACAGAACAGTTCACTGGAACAGTTCAGGTTAAATGCACTTCTGAGTGATACAATAAAAATGTGAGGAAAAACTCATTTTAATATGGCAGGCAGTACACCAGGCTGCAGTTTCATACTCATTATTAAATCGTTTTATGGGTTTTAAGGCCTTATTTCTGTGTTTAATGTATTTAATAAGTATACTGCATTTCAGTAAGTACATATTTATGCTGTGCATGTGTCAAATGCTGCATATTTTGTTTAATTAATGGTTTGCTGATGCCTTTCTGCAAACACAATATTGATGTTATGATCGTACCTAGTGCTTGGCTACTTTCCATCAATTGCCTCAGTTTCTTGTAGAAAATGGCAAAAAAAACAAAAGCAGAAATCCATCCGTCATCAGACCCTTTCGACACGTTCTGGTCCGTGCTGGAGTTTCGTACATGAATGACCTCACCGCAGCCTGTGTGGCTTTGCCGGTCAAACAGGGTGATCTCTGCCAAAAGTGAAGGCGGCTTCTCCCTGTCCGGTCAGGCAGAGATCCATGCTGCCCTTATCATCAGCATGGTCCTCCCTCCGGCCCACATAGGAATCTCCTCTTTCCATCCAAAAAGACTTACTCAGTTGTTTCTCTCGCGAAACAAAGCGGCCTCCTCCCAAGCCGCCTGGGATATGACATGCCTTCCGTCGCCATGGGCACCGCCCCCCGCTTTCTCTACAGGCTCCATTATCTTCTCTGTTTTGTTTTCTGCCCAAACTCGGCTGTCCTGCTGACCCACGGCCCTTTATCAGCTTGGTCAAGCTGGTCCTGCAGAACTTGGCTCTGTTTATGTAGCACACAATAAAACAACAGAAATACCTTTGCTTTGTCCCCCCCCCCCCTTCTTTACCTGTAATTCTCCTACGCTCCCAGTTGTCTTGACCCAAACCTAGTTATGTTGGGTTAAAGAACAGCATCAGTGTTTCCACATGGCTGAAAAACAATCCCTCTAGCCCTGTGTCTTGAAGCTTGGGGAAGCAGTCTTGTTTTCTGTTTGAGGTCAGGGTAATGTAGCCTGTGGCATATCTGACTATGCATAACTGGTCTTGAGTGGAAACTTGTTGTTCCTGAGGATGGTTATACTCAGGGTATCTCATCTGTTGCCAGGACATCCGGTGATGCTATCGCAACCGGCCCAGGTGATCCAGATGTGTCCTCGGGTCATGTCAGCCCCACCCACGGACTGCACGCCAGTCCAAGTGGTGACGGCACGGACACGCAATCTGTGACCCAGCAGCCGCCCAAGGGGGGCGGGGCTTCCAGGCAGAGATTCCACCCCTTATGACGTCATTCGTGCAGAATCCAGGAGCCAGAGAGGATGCGATGCTGTAAATCCCTGCACGTGTTAATAGCTAATCCTGTTATTGACTGCCAAGTGTGCGCATGTGTGTGTGTGTGTGTGAGTAACTGTATGATAACAGTAGGATGAAGAAGATGCAAAATATCTTCATGTACTTCTGGGAAAATGGTGAAATGTAACATCTTCAAAAAAGCAACAACCTCACACATCTGAATTCACTTTAAACTTAAAACCAAAAAATTCAAAGGCCATGTTCATGTCTTTCTAGCAACTAGGCTGAACCAAAACCATATGGTCTGTTTTTTTTTCTTAAAACATTTTTTACTTTTACATATCTACAACACAGCTTAAAGTCTATACCTTAAAAGGCCTGGGCATGTAACAGGACCATAAATAAGGGAGGTTTAATATTGACATGCTTTGTGAACACAGCAGTAAATCATTTGCCATGTGTTTTGTGAGTGGATTTGTGGATATAGCTGATTACGCTTGCTTCCCTAGCTGTCAGGTTACTGGGGAGAATATGCTGCTTTTTCACTGAAAACCCCCTGCGGTGTTATTTTTTTTGTGTGTAGTAATGTGTAGCCAGCAATTCTTCCAAATGAAATTTATATGCATTGTTATAACTGAAATAACTAATATCTATTTATAATGCCTTGAGCCTCCTTGTTTTGAGGATTAATAGGGGCTGGCATATGAGGACATGAATATTCCATGGATACATGTCTGAGTGACAGTTTTTGGGGAAAACACGGTTGTTAGGAACGGATGACTTTATAACGTCAAACAGAGCCAGCAAATGTAATGAGGAGTCAAACCTGACCATGTACTCCCCTGCTAAGAAAGCTAACTAACTACCCACATAATCGATTTTCCTAATGTTCAGCCATAAACAGTATGGTGTGAGTCAATGGGTGGATTCTCCTGCCTCGGACCATCCGAATTCAATTATAGCGGACAACCAAATGGTATCAGAAACAATCAATTTGTTTTTCTTCTCAATAGGGGGATGTATTTGTGTCAAGTTTGTCATGCTACAATAACAAACAGGTGAGAAACCAAAAAAGAGGCTATTTTGTGCAGTGATTGATTGCAACTGAATCAGTTTTGCAGTTTTTTTAGCCCTGCATATATGTTAATTTTCTCAATGACTTCAGTGTGTTCCAGTTCAATTCAGTCCAACTTTGTTGGCGTTATACAACAGCAGAGCTAGTGCATGCTGTTAGTGTAGACCTCACAAGTGATATTAAGATATATATCCATCCATCCATCCATCCATCCATCTATCCATCCATCCATCCATGTTTTGAAATATAGATCCTGTAACCACTTTTTCAGTACTGGTTACAATATTTATAATGACACATTATTTTATTTTAAGACTTTAATCTCAATGCATATTTGCCCTCAAATATAATTCATTCAACAGATTATAGTATTTTCCTGGGAATTCAAATTCTGTGAATTATCTAGGTGTTGGTGGTAAGATAAAAAAAGTAAACAATAATTATAGTAGATGTCTGTGATTCATCCGCAGTTGCCATGGGTGATGATGTTCTCCCAAAATGTTTTTGATGTTTTTTGATGGAAGAAAATATGTGATGAAAAATAGGCGGATTTTAACCTGCAGCATAAACTGTATTGAATACATTTAAATTCTGTGATGATGAAAGCTGTCTGAGTGTGATGTTGGCTAATAGTTCATTTGTTTGTTAAAAAAAGTCTGTCCAACTTTAACTGTTCACTTTTTCTTGTTACTGAAATTCAAGACATATTAAGAACAGAATATGGTGATTCTGGTATGTTTTTCACTGACATCAATTAACACACATTGCATATGTTGTCCTTATAATTACAGATCGCTTAAGGTGTGAATGTCTTTCTGAAAACAAACTTGTTCTGAATATTGTAGTGTATTGTTGGTATTATGAGTTTGGAAAAATGTTGTTAGTAAATGTGACAGTTGGGCTTCATCCAACCTCTGTTCATTTACAATACAATGCGTTAATTTTGAATAATGCTGAATGTGTGTGAATATTTCATGATGAGAATCGGATGCTGTCTGTGGGCTTGGTGCTGCATTTTGTGCATTTCTACCGGCAAAATGTTTGTCAGATTTCATGGTGACAGGGAGGCCATTCCTGGGGCTTCCATGACATGCTTCTTCATCTTGTGAAGCAGGCATTGTAACATGCTTTGGTTTGAGGCTAAGCAGTTCATTTGTCTGGTGGCCATGGACACCATGTCCTGCATGCTTCAACTGGAGTCATCTAGTGCAACTTCCCACAGGAGGTTTGTGTTTTCAGAGTGGTAATTAAATGGCCTCTGGAGAGGTTCTCGCTTTAATTCCCTTAAACGCGCTACGAGCTGGAGGTCGTCCTTACAGGCGAAACCGGCAGCACTTCCAAACCCCCGCCGTCTTCCCTGCCCTTGGCAGTCCGGCAGCCCACTAAGTGAATTCCTGGTACTGTTTCCATTTGTTTTAATGCACTTTGTCTCTTAACATTCCAACGTGAAACGCCGGTCCGGGAAAAGAGCCGCAATCCCTGCGGGTGTGCAAGGCGAGGCGGGGTGGGGCGGGGCGAGGCGAGGCGA
>JAODKM010000032.1:14232304-14243289 GCA_026780845.1 Petrocephalus sullivani | reverse complement strand
CGCCGGTTCAAGCCCAGCCTCTGGCCGTCTGTGGGCCCTTGAGCAAGGCCCTTAACCCCCAGCTCCCTGGGTGCTGCCCTTCACAGCCAAGCTTACTCTCATGGAGAGCAAGGTTGGGGGAGGTGAAAAGGAAAAGGAAAATTAATAAAGTATCTCAAATAAAAAAAAAAAGACACATGTTAGTATTGATCCAATACAAGTACTGTGCCAAATTCTGAAATGTAAATTTCAGGCTATTTATAAATGGTTAGAAGGAAGCTATAACTAGCGGCTGTAGTATAAGAGTGGCATCTTCTAAAAAACAACAGTTTTTCCTCAAGGAGAGGTTAGGAACAAAAGATGTCACATATCATATCATGTATTCATTGTGGCCAGTGATGTCTCATTGTTGTTGCTGCTTTGCTTTTAGACCTGTTGTGCTATAAACAATAATAACAATTTCACTTCAGTTCTCATAAACTACTTCACTTCTGTAGTTTAAAGACATCTATCCTAGTTATGATCCTATTGAAAACGATCCATATGATCCAATGCTGGGTCAGGAAATTGTGGCTTAATTCTTTCCAAACCAAACTCGTGTTCCAGAATTTCTCTCAGGATCAATAAATTTTGTCATATCGTATCTGTTTAATCAGCCATGAACTGATTATAGCTTTGTCTCATTTTCAGTTGGGCCCCTTTGCTTGCTGATTACTGTATTTGCTGACTCAGGCAAAAGCGCTGGAAGATTTGCAGTTGATGATGGCTAATATCAAACACACTTGCTCTTTGGATCTGACGAGCTGCTCTTGACTTGTCATGTCAGAGCCCAAATCCAGCACCCTATCTCCCTTCCTTAGGACTTGTGAAGAAGAAAACCATTTTTACATCTATTATGTTCACTATGCACGTACTTTCCACTGTTTGCTACTGTTAGGTGCAATTTTATTGTTTGCTGTAGACAAGGAGTTATGGATGCTTATGATGCACATTTAATTAAATTAAGCTTCATTTGCATGTGTACTGTACAAGTACTTTGGAATTTGTTGTTTTTACATATCTTTCATCTTGTTCTCCTTTCTAAAGACATAGACATACAATATAGAGGTGAGAATGCAACTCTGTCTTGGCACAGACGCAACTTGGTGTCAATCCAATGACCCCAGAGTATTTTTGGGGGTTAAGAGCCTTGCTCAAAGGCCCAACGGATATGAACCAGTCCCCTTCCGATCACACACCACCCTCCACCACTTTGTCCTTTTGCTCATTATGACATGTGAATTGTTTGTTTTTATGGTTTACTTAAGTATTTTGTTTCCTAGGTTTCAGGGTGAATTTTCTGGCTGTTTTGCTAGTGTTTTCGCATGCTTTCCAAGGTCATTCCGTGTTCTGGATTTAATTTGTCATTTTAAAAGTATGCTCTGTTGTAGTCTTATGGTCAGAAACCCAGTGCCGTCAGAATTTCTCTTACCCTTTGTTCTGATGCATCACCATAACCTGCTTGCTGGGATTTCGCCTTATTCCGCTGCATGTGCTCAGCACTGTAGTTGTAGCTAATCGGTCATATGGTTATCTGGGAATGTAAGCTGAGATGTTCAGACTCCACTGGTCTGCAAGGGATCAGAAATTCCTCAGAGACCAGAAGGTGCAAGTGTAGGTGGGGGCTGCTCAGTAGACTGGGCTTTTTGAGACCCTTTCGGCTGATGGGACAAGCAGACCCAACGTTAGATGTCATAGCTTTCCATGGCCTTGGCATGGGTGTGTGATGGGAAGAGCAGACCGGATGTGACCTGCACTCTTTATTGTTCTGGGAATGAAAACCTGAACCCATAGTTTTCCTATTCTACATAAAGCAGAAGAAATTATAGTTAATAGCTATGAGATTTAAAATACTGTGACCCATTTGTTTAATTAGCCGCTTGAATTCTCTCAAAGGAGTATTTCTGTATGTGAGAAGAACATTTCTGTAAAAAATTTGTCTTGAAATGTTCAAGGATTCAAGGTTTTTATTTGTCACATGCAAGGTATCCAGTCCAGCTTTGACCTGTAGTGAAGTGCAAGATGGCCGACCCTGCCGTAATAATGTAAGTGTGGACTTTTAAAAATACAAAACGTTTAGGAGAATAAAAAGCTTGTTACTGGTCGCATGACTCTGGACATCCTTCCGTTAGTTTTTTTCAAAATTATTAACAGAACTTTATGAATACATGCTTGATACATTCGCAGCCCTTCGGTGATGGGGCTGGACAGTCTTACACGCAAGAAATCTGACGGCAATTCTGAATTATTCCATTATCATCTTAAAATTAGCTACATCGAAAGCATTAGGGTAGTTTGCTAACCTTACAGGCTATTTTCAAGGTAATCAAACTGTTACATACATGTAGATGACTGTGCAGACGAGTCTCGAATATAAATTCTCACGCCTGCCAGCTGACAAACCTATTATGTTTGAGCAGAAAGTAGACTGGGCTGTGTGCTGTTAGAAGCTTGCGAATGTCCCTACACCATGGGCATTGTGAACACTGGCCTCTTTGTCATCAGCCGTGTTTTAAGAAGCCAGGTGGAATGCGCACACTTTGGTTATGCTCTGTGTCAGCGTGGGGTAAAGGCAGATGTTTTTGTGTAAATCAGTGCGAAGAGAGATTTACTCGTGACGCTACTCTTCAAGTAGGCAAGAAGCGCCATCTGAAGGGTGCTTGGTTATTTAGCGGCACATCAAATGTTTATACTTGTGAGATCTGGCTTTAAGACTTTTGGACTGGTTTTTGTCAGTGATTTAAAATTCCAGAGGGGATTCTCTGGAAGACAAGGACAGACTCACTGACACAAAATCTACATAAGCTGGACATACTCCAGATCTCTTTAGATTTGTTATCCTTCCGGGTCGCCCCGAGCCTATGGGCAAAACCCAGTATGGGAGCCAGCCCATCTCAGGGCACACTTACACACCATTTACTCACACATGCACACCTATGGGCAGTTTAGTAACTCCAGTTAGCCTCAGCATGTTTTTGGACTGTACATGCAAACTTCACACGCATGGAACCTCAGTCCCAGAGCTGTGAGGCAACAGTGCTGACCACCCTGCCACCGCACCACTAATCCAATAATAAATAAATTAAAAAAGAAAGTTTTTATTCATTTTTTTTGGAAGTATGAGCTATTGTACTCAGAACTGCTTATAATTTTTTGTGTTCTTTTTGTGGTTGTGTGGTGTAAAAATATTTGGGAAGATGATCAGACAGATGATATGTGGCAGTTACAAAACACTGTTGGTGGTGCTGACCACTTATTAGTATTTTAGGGCCACCTTCTTCTCCAGCTACCCACCACAACAAAGGAACCAGACTAAAGATGTCAGTGGGGTTGCCAGCAATGAACGTAAAAGGCAAGTAAAATGTTTTTTTTTTATGTTTGTGTTATTTCAGTTGGGAGGAAGCTGGGCAGGAAATATGTCAGTTTAAAAGGCTGCTCAGAATTATCAGGAGTTTTGAAACTCACAAAAGAGGTCTTTAACTTGAAATAAAAACTTGAAATGTTTTTTTATTTATATTAACCCCGGGAAATGCTTTTCTGGTGTCCAATAAATCCAGTTGTACAGTGTATATTTCACAATCATTATACCCTAACACTCTTTTCTTGGTCTAATTACAAATTAAACCTAAGTAACTGAATCCCACAGAACCACGCGTAGACAATAGTATCACTATGTTCTAGTCCTCACTTTATACCACTAACCAAAGGTTACGAAATATCATAGGCAGTTTGGATTCCTCTCCTTAAGCCAGGGTATCCTCACCAGCAAAAAAACAGAGTGAAAAGTCAAATCTTCACTTCATGCAGCAGAAAAAATATCTTCCGAAGGAGAAATATCCTTTTTATGTAACTAAGGAACTAAGGTGAAAACTATTTAGATTGCCCAAACTAAGTATTTTAAGATTAATAACATGCATTCATTTTGATTACATGTTATTTAAACAAGTCATTGATAAACTATTTGGAAGTATCTGATTGATACTTTTCTGAAGAAATCCAGATGTATGAAAACACCCCCTAAATAGATACAGTTCCTTGTTAGACACATTGGAAGCTCCGATGTCTGCCAGTATTTTGACTTTGCTAAGATTCTTAGCTTGAATATGGATTCTGTAATGGAAAGCAGGTGCATTTCCATCCAAACCTACTAAACAGTGATGCCCCCCCACCTGTACTGTCCGCTTTGTGGATTCATGCAGTTAACTAGATTTTTTATAACCGTTAAACCCATGGTTATTGAATTTCTGCCAGTTTTAAAGTTCAGCTCTGTTAATTTTATTCCTATTTGATTGCTTCACCACATTAAACCAGTTCTTATGTTTAAAGATCTGCTAGCAAAATAGAGGAATAAGGAATTTAAACCAGTCTCTGTTTTCGAGACAAGAAGGCATGCTTAAATGCAGGGACTGTGGGAGGCAGTTCAAAAGCATTCGATGGTGGTCTGCACTCGAGCATGGAAAGAAAATTAATATTTGGTACAACAATATGATAGTATACAAAACATTTGTGGCCTGTTCTGATCTTATTTTATTGTATATTCCATTGCAATATAAATCTTGTTGAATATAACTTAAGAATGTGTTTGATTATTTTTTTCTAAAACGAGAATGTAAAACTGTTATCAACATGCTTGTATTTATTAAAATTTATTGTACTTTAGAAAATCCCTCTTCAATAAGTGTTCAGCATACCGTTCTACTCCAATGTACGCAAATGATTTTCTGTGGCTAAACCATCCATCCATTCATCCATTTTATCTTGGACAGGGATGCAGGGGAGTTCAAATGCTCATCCCAGGCAGCATGGGGAAGAATGCAGGGCACCACCCTGGCCCCTCATCCCAGGCAGCATGGGGAAGAATGCAGGGCACCACCCTGGCCCCTCATCCCAGGCAGCTGAACATAGTAATCAATACAAACAGTTACACTAGTGGGTAACACTCTACTTGAGCGCGCACAAATAATGTAGCAGTACACTCTACCTTAATGTAGTAATTAACCAGAAACTAAGTGTTAGTTACTTACTGATCCCGTGTTCCTACATCATTACTCAAACATGACGGTTCATGTCTATCATGCTGTTAGAATATTAGTTCATGATTTGTACTTGAGTAGTAGCTGAGTTACTAAGCTACTTGTGCCCCCTAAAATAGTGTTCCCATTATTGCTAATAGCAGTATTTAAGCAGAAGCTTAGCTGCTGCACGCCTGGTCAGAAACGCAGGTTGAGGAAATTGTATCCTTCAGTGAAATGGGCCACACACCTCACCACAGTGCTAAGAAAGGACAGGTTTTTCAGCAAAGAACATGGAGTGACTCATATTTTCCTTATTTAGGAATTATCTGTGGAAATATGTGTGTTCTGTCTGACAGTTGTCTTTTGATATGGCCAAATAACATCATTATATTATATTCATGACTCTCCATAGAATCTCAAACTTTATTACTTGAGTATACCATATATTTAGAATAATTCACCAAATTGTTGAATTGATTTAATTAAAATTCATTGTTTTATTACTTATCTGTACTTATGTGTCCAACTGCCTTGCAAAAGATATTCTAAGGTTTAAATTAAGTCTGCAAACTCTTTTTAAAGTGGTGTTGCAGCATGGTCTTGCTTCAACCTCTGAATTTTGGTGCAAAATTGTATTTTGGGAGCTGTTTAAATCAAGTTTTTATTTTTGTTCTAGAGAGCCCAAGGGTCTCCTTTTGTTTTTGGTTAGCCAGGGAAAAGTCACTGCTGAATATGGTACCATTATGACAGGAAGAATAGGCCATTTAACATAATTTGCTAAATGTTTTAAGCATTTAGGGGCATGGTTTTTAAAACAAAAGGTTATGTTTGTATGGACTGTGTGTAGTGTTAAATTAGTATCAGCTTGTGTCAGACCATTTCATTCTGGAAATTGGTTATGTTCCGGAAATAATAACAATATTACAATTCAAAACATCTGCACAATAGTACAACAGTACTAAAACACTGCTTCTGGGACTAGCAGTATACTGCTGTCTTTGTTCAAACTGCCTTGTAATGTCTGTGCGTGTCAGTGTCTGTCTCAGGTATGTATTACATTTTGGGCATCAGATGTCCCCAAAATGTGATAGTAACCTGTTATGTTAACATTGTGGGGGTAATTTTATCAGTCCGCACAAGGGAAACTCAGTTTTATAAAACAAAGAATTTGCGACTGCAATAAATAGTCAAAAGTCTGGAATTTTGTTTTATTACTTATGGCTAAGGTTAGCACTGGGTAGGGGTTAAGGGATTGAGGTTTTTTCTTGTGTGTGTGTGTTTATAACTTGCTTCAGTGATTATGTATTAATTTTGAAAAATCTAACTAATATCTCTTCTATTCTATCTTATAGTTCTGTCTCATTTTAGTCTAAACATTATTTGATGGACGGTGAATAGTTTGTTGTGATGTCTCTGTGGGATTTGACTGATCAATGTGACATTTTCTGTGGAAACACTGAACCCTGGTTAGATAGGATCTGCTTGATCAGAGAGGTTGGGTCCGGAGTGCTCACTCTGGTGGGTAGCTCTGTTGGCTCAGACAGGCTCCTGAGCAAAATAAGCCTTTCCTCTATACTCATGAGGTTCCATACAGACTCTGGCATCAGGCTGACACAAGGGCCTCATAGTCTGCATAATTTACCCCAACTTTGATTCCTCAGAGAGAAAACATCTCTAAACATGTTGTGAATATACAGTACACAGTAGGATTATCGTAGACTATGTTGCATAATTTCATAAGAGGCATGTAACCTTGTCAGAATTGTTTTATAAAGTGCCCTAATTGCTTTTTTGTGTAACTAACTAAGGTAAAAGCTCTTTTACATGCCCAATTCTTGTACCTGCTGCCACCTGAAATTCAGTCCGGCTTAAATGTGCAGACTTGCTTGAGGGTCCCTCATAGTTTTTTTTTATCACTTAAACCATTAGCATGTCTCTCCACAGCCCAAGCAGAAATCTCTCTGCAGAGTCTTGGCTCTTATGTAAAGCATCTGGTGCTATGCAACTAAACCTTTTTTTAATTGGCAGCGTTTGAAGAGCTGCAGGAGAACTGCATAGAATGATTGTTTATATTCTCATTGCAGTTCATTTTTAAATAATGTACCCTCTCTGCAAGCCTAAGTACAATTTTATATTCATAGTCCTTGTGTGATGCTGATAACGTGAATTATCCTACTGATGCTTTATATCGACTATGAAGTGTGGCTCACATAGTGCGTTCCATTTGCCCTCAGAACTCCGATTCCGAGTCGGATTCCGAGTTTCAAAGCCGGAAGTGACAACATGCGCGCTCCCGTTTCTCAGAGATCTGAGAAATATCTCAGAGCAGCCCAGAGTACCCCGAGTTTCTGATTCAAGATGGCTGCTCAGTGATATTTACATTTTTAAGCACTTTAGTGCTGTTTGAGTCAACTTCGTAAGCTGTGTACACCATACAGTGTTATTGTAGTCGATAGATGTGTTGCTACGGTCACATAATACGTAAAATACCGCATTGTGTGTCGTTTATCTACTGGCAATGCTAAAGAATTGTTTGGTCCATGTTGCAAACAAATGGCTAAGTGGAATCATAGGTTTACAGGATCTGCGACTGGAGCCAAAAAATTACCATAAAAAGTGCAGATGCGTTAGGGTATGCCTAGCTTTAACCTAATCCGAGTTCTAGCTTCTGTGGCAAATGGAACGCATCCAACTCTGTGTTCCCCAAGTTTTTAGCGGATATAATGTAATCTCGGCAACTGAAACTCAGATCCCAAGGCAAATGGAACGCTCCATCATTCCCAGTTTGAGCATTAGCCTACAGTTATACTGGGTTGCTAAGAAAATCACTGGGGAGTATTAACTAATGTTAGGTTAACGCTAGGTGTTCAGTGGTTCGTTCATTGCTCATGATTATCTGTGACACTTTAGAGATTTGGAATTTAGCACAAAATATATATTTGAGTGAAGTAAAAATGGGATGAATAACTTCATAGTTTTATTAAATCGTAACAAGGTACTTATTCTTATTTTTATATGTCAGTAGAGGCCTATCTGTTAGCACTGTAACCCTAACCCAAACCTAACCCAAACCTAACCCAAAGCCTTCTCTCATCAGCAGGCTAGTACAAGCTCCTTACAAATATATCATTATGAATGTAAGCTTTCACTTGAAAGATCTTCTAAATACTTCTGGAGGAAGGTTTCACACAGCATTATGTCAAGTAAGGCTATAGTATTAACTTAGAGCTTAGACACATGTAAGTTGGTATTTCAGTGGCATTTTTATGGTCCCGCCTGTTAAATTTGGTCATCAGAGTAAAATTCTGGGTTCTATTTTAGACTTAAATGAGTAAAGGGAAACATTAGCAGCATTTGTGTGATTTCACCCAAAATACCATTTTCAAAAGCAGTGTCAGAATGCAACATGTAACAGCCTGAAGTCACATACAGCAAGTGATGGTGAGGATATTCGTTCTAATCTTGGTATAAGACCCCAGTGCAGTTTGGAGTCCAAAGGAGTAGAGGGAGGAGCACCTGTGGGTAGCAAAGGAAGGCGATAACACGTTCAGTATGTCTGCTTCTCTCTCCTTCGCTTCTGTAAGCTCACAACCAAAATAAGCCTGACTTCTCCTGTTATGCAAGGGTTTTTTCATGGTTTCTTGAACAATGTGTTCTGTACTTCAGTGGAATTGCTTTTTAATATTTAATATTTTAGTGTTAGCATTCTTAGCCATATTTGACAAACAAGCTTATGCATAAGAAAATTGATTCCAGTGATTCTAGCTATTAAGTCCATACTTCTGGTAGAAGCAATAGTTCTGGGTAAGAGAATTAAACATGAAAGTCCATAAGGAGTCTAGAGATACTCTTCAAGTTGCAGACACTAAGGTTAATTGTTGCCCTCCAATAATAGAACATACTGTCCTAATTTCTCCTTTTTTCCAACACAACAGTGGCAGATACTTGTGACCCCCATTCTGCAGGGTGGAGCTGGGGGAGGGGTCCCTTGGGTAGATTTTATTTCTGCCCTCACCTGCATCTCCCTACCCCAGCTGCAGCCTAAGCAGTGATATTAACTCTAACTCTATCCTTAGCTCTACCCCTGAGCATGAGCATATTTTTAACTAACTAACTGATTAACTAAGCCTAATCATAACCCTAACCTATCCATATCCCCAACCCTAACCTTAGCCATTACCCTAATGGCAACTTCATTTCAGACTCTAGCTCCATCCTTAATGTTATCCCTAACCCTTACTTCTAACCCTAACGTGAACTGTACCTTTCTGTTACTCGGTCTATAACCCTAATGTTAATCCTCTCCCTAGAGCTCGATGATAGATTCACACCTGGTAGCCCCTTCTGAGGTTCCCAGCTCTGAGTATACAGGTAGTTGAAGGGCACTTTGTTGTGCAGGGCATCAGACAAGCCCGCACCCGTGTCCATACTGTGCTCCTCCTGATGGTGGGGAAGTCCCTTGTGCAGGATCTGTATTACCTCCATATGGAAAGTTAACATCCCTCTGTAATGGCTTTTCATTGTAGCTGAAGGGCAGACCACAGACCTTCTTTTTCCAAAGAAAAAACATAAAAGCAGGAAAAATTATTTTCTCGTAATATCAGATGTCGAGCTGCCCAGTTTTCCAAATCATGATTTTGTATTCTCTTGCAAACACATTGCAAGTTGGCATTTTTCTTATAAGGAGCACTGTTTCATGCAATATCTAAATGAGAAAGGTGTGAATGGATCAATTAAACATTAAAATTAAAACTCAGATTCATGCTAACTGGCATCTCTAAGCTGTCCGTAGTGAATGATTTTGTATGGGAGTGTAGATGTGCATTTCGCTTTGCGATGGACTGGAATCCTATCTCGGATGTACCACTGCCTTGTGCCATGTGCTGCATGGGACAGGCTTCAGACCCACACAGTTATGCTGCTCAGGATTAGCAGCCGAAAGATGGTTGGATTGATGGATTAATTAATACAGATAATGCAAAAAAGAATGCAAATATAAATACATACCATGAGCTCTTAAAACTGCTTAGAGGATATGTGTTATGGTGCTTACTGAATGCTGGTCATAGCAGAAATGTATGGAAATATTCAGGTAAATAATTGATTACTGATTTGCTTTATCCCAATGACCCTGCACTGGATGGATGGATGGATGAATGGATGGATGTACCAGTTGAAAGATTGATTTAAAAAGCTGGAAAATTTTCCATAATGTCCGTAAGTCATGATATTGCCTCCTTCGTGCTGGAATCACACAGGTATCTTACAAACACAAAGTCGTTGGAACCAAATATTGATTCATTAGTCCAGAAGACCAACTTCCACTCATATTAATTGTCAAATATATAGAATATACAGCTTATGTAACTGTGGCCTCGAGCAAGTGTACTCATGGCAAAACAGAAAAAGACACTATGTGAGGTGTCAGTGGGTCCCTCGTGTAAGCAGTGCCAGCCTTCGGGTCCGCTTTGTGAATTACACACTCTTTAAGGCGTGCTGAAGAAACCAGATACAGCGACTGAATGACTGTCGTCAGTCCTGGCTGTAGCTTGCATTTCTCCACCGATCTGAGCCACGAGAGGGAATTCTTTGCAGTTGGTGAACCAGTGTGCTCTGGGCTTTGGGTGAGCCCACAGCATGAGAACGGCACAGTATCAGCCTCAGCTAGAGGTTAAAGGAGAAAATCTGAATTTTTTCGCCAGAGAAACTACGAGTCTGATAAATTTGCTGTGGCCAATTGGTTTACAGAGAATATTAATTAATTATGTTAAATATTAATAGGCCCATACATAGTATTAAGACAATACACATTATCATAAGGCAGGGGCTGCCAACTTCATTCGCAAAGGGCCAGTGTGTAAGTAGGTTTTTCAGGTAACATTTAAGTCAGCTATTCTAACCCAGGTGTGAAGACTCTTCAGCCAATCAGTCCTCTAATTAGTAATATAATTA
>JAODKM010000032.1:14193107-14217794 GCA_026780845.1 Petrocephalus sullivani | reverse complement strand
CTTCTACTGCTATGAGTGTGGGCACCAGCAGCAGAATTATATGGTTACTGTAGTGGTGCTTTTAACTCTATTACATTTTTATCGCCATGGTAACTGGCCTATGTCGGTTGGCTGCCGACTCAGAATCAGAAACACTTCATTGATCCCGGAGGAAATTGCTCATGTTACTGAACTGTCACACAGAGACACAAGACAAGAACATAAAAATATAAGAAACTGAAATAAAATGATAAAAGAGAGACTCTGCACTATATAGCCCATGATATATACATATATGAGAAACAGAATATGACATGTTAAATAGAATAAGCACTGCAAGTGGTCATTGCACGTAATAATACAGGTACATTACCAGATAGTATTGCCCATCCGATAATATTGCTCCATCACCGCACTCGCAGTAATGGAGCTGGCCCGGCCCAGCCGGGAGTGCGTTTCCCAAAAGTTACTGTTAGCAACTAGCATAGTTGGACTCATTCAATTGCATGGTACCAACTGTTTAAGTTTGTAACATAGTTAGTGACTATGCTTTTGGGAAATGCACCTCGGGACAGGAGTGCGCTTCTGTCTGGGAAATTCAGTCACTATTTCGCGGTTAAGGAAGAAAAAGGGGCACGTAACATCATGCAGGGCAACCTTTATTTACCAGCCACCAATGCACTTTCTGCGTCCAAAACTCCTCTTCCAACCTAAAGATCTTGAAGTAAGATCGTTTTATTTGCAGCTTGTTGGTTAGCTTGTCTGTCGTAGCCCTTTATAGTTATAGTCAAACTGCCAATCGACAATCTGCTATGTGCTAACTATGGCTATTTACCATGCTATCCAGCAGACGTTTCCTCAAAGGCTGTAAGATCCAGCGCGTTAGCCTTGTGCAGTATGCAGCTTCGAGACCACAATCAATATAGGCTGTCTGCTTCTGGTATTTATGTGTACTGCTTTTTACATATTTAATGTTTTTGCATACTGTTTTTGCCGTATGTATGCATGGTCTTGTTGAAGAGTATAGCCTAATGATTTCGCCATTTAGCTAGCAAAACGGTTTCAGGATAATGCTTTATGGCAGTGCTTCCACAGAGCGATGAGCAGGACATGTTAAATAGATGCGATGGACTTCTCATGTACATTTGACGGGCAATTTATTTAGAATCTAAAAGTATAATGGAACCACCACCCAGGTTTTACAAGCTCCCACGCATCTGGCGTGATACTTTAATACATTCAACCAGTTGCTACAGTGGAAGGTGTGATTGTCACGTTCATACTGCTGTAAAATG
Source organism: Petrocephalus sullivani (assembly GCA_026780845.1). Lineage (NCBI taxonomy): Eukaryota > Metazoa > Chordata > Actinopteri > Osteoglossiformes > Mormyridae > Petrocephalus > Petrocephalus sullivani. The sequence goes on along the minus strand of JAODKM010000032.1, from coordinate 14,216,520 downwards.
TAAGACAATGTTGAAGTATTGGTATCCAAATCCATACGTATTACTCGCATTGAGTAATCTACGGAAGTCTGTAGAGGACATGCATCATTTTTTCTTTTCGTTATCTCGAGATCGCAACTTATTTGTCTTGTGATCTCGACATAACCAAAGTCACTTTCCTGTGATCTTGCTACAGGTTTAGTATTATCCTCATGGACAAAAGCATTAGATTTTACTTTGATCGTGGATTGTCCCAAGAGGAAATAGCAGTATGTCTGTCCGTGCTATTAACGGATGCATTTATGGATCCTCGAGGCACATTATCTGGCACATTATTATATCACCTGTTCACGTGAACGTTTTCTGTACCAAAATTCGAACTAATTTTGCAAAATTTGAAATAATAAACCAAGTAATTACACATGGATAATTGTAGGTGAGATAAGCTTGTATCCAGATAATGTGCCTCGAGAATCCATCAATGCATTCGTTAACGGCTATGTGGTTGGGCTTCAATTTGTCAGAATCCATATGCCATAATTTTTATTAATATACTGCCTTTCTCACACTTAATGACACTTTACAATGCAAACAATAAGTAGTTAGGGCCAGGCACACTGTAATGACATCTCTGCAATCTACTTCCTCTCCTCTCCTGCACTCCAGTGTGATCCAGGGTTACCTGTATATCTCTTACCATTTGCCTGGTAAGCCGGCGTCTTTCAAACATCATCTGGTAACCATGGAGAAATAAGTCGTAATCTCGAGATAACGAAAAGGAAAAAAAAAAAAAGTTGATGCATGTCCTCTACGGACTTCCGTAGAAATCTAATGGAATACCTTACAAATTACAAAATACATGCCCTAAAATGTATTCTGTAACCCCCCTCCCAACACTGCCGATAGCCTCTCCCAGACAAGAGCAAGGATATGGCAAGCTGTTTCAGCTTTAATTTGTTTTTAGAGGATATCGCAAATTCAAATCTAACTAGTTAGAATGCAAATTCTTGATATTGGAAATTCAGTTGTTACTAGTTATGTGTATTTCTGATATTACAAATTCAGTTCAAACTAGGTAGAATACTAATTCTTTATCAGAAATTCTAATTTAATAATTAATTCAATTTAAATAATTAAAATTTAATTATATCTAGTAACAGTTCAATTCATGATATCAGAAATTAGATATTCAACTAGTTAAAATTGTATTCCTGATATCAACAATTAGCATTTTGACTAGTTCAAACTGAATTCCTGATATCAGAAATTGGCATTTTTACTAGTTAAAATTCCAACTCTCATTGAAGTAAAATGTAATTTCCTATATCAGTAATTGGCATTTTAACTAGTTAAAATTGAATTTCTGATATGAAGAATTTGCTTTCTAGCTAGTTAGAATTGAACCCATTTTCGTGCTCCCTGATTTTCCAAGGCAGTGTGTTGTGTTTACTTCCTGTACTGTTGTGAGTCTATACTTAAGGAAGCAGGTAATTGACAATGATGCACAGATCCTTCCTATATCCCCTGGAAATATATTTAAAATTTGAAAAGAAAAGAAAAGTATTACCTTGCATCATTACTATGTTTTACAAGAGCAAAATTACTTTTCAACTGCAGGAAGGAGCTATCCGGAAAATGTGGGTGACTTTACCAGTGAACCCCCAACAGGGGACAGTGGCAGCACTGATGACACTGATAGTTTGCCTTCAGGATTTTCTGTTATGCCAAATTTCATTGGTGAGTTACACTGAAAATCATTTTAAATATATTAAATTCCACAAATGTTTGTAGTGTTAGCTTCAATATAAATTGTTTAATTAAAGAAAAACCTATACTAACCCAACTGTCTTTATCAATCTTTGCCCATAGTGTTGTCAGCCATTGCGGTTATTTTAGCTATTTCCATTGGCATATGGCTTCATTGCCAATCGAGCCCACCCCCTGTCCCAAGCAAGGGAAGAGTTGACATTTTTCATGAAGAAATTGGGAGAGTAAAACTCGGCTTCCCCAACCAGAGGGCAGCATTGTGGAAGAGGAGTGGGATCCATCTGGCGCGGAATCTGGAGGTAAAGCGGCCTACAGAGCCAGTCAGCATGATCCTGACGTCGGGTCGCGGGGCCGAGAAGACGCTGCACTGCCTTGCGGTCCATATAGCCAGTGCCTTGTCTGCTGCTCTCAACACTTCTGTTCTCCAAATCGATGGAACCGGCCAGGCCTCGTTAGACAGTGACCAGGTTAAGCTGCACATTGACGAGAAGCTGAAAATGGCCTTTGGGCTGACGAAGGGACCGGTGGTTATCCATCGCTTTGAGGAGTTCCCCCCAGGGTCCACGCTCATATTTTACAGATACTGCGACCATGAGAATGCCGCTTTTAAGGAGGCTGCTCTGATCTTCACCGTGCTGCTTGAGGAAGTCGAGCAGCTGGAGCCGCAGCTAAGTCTGAGCGACGTGGAGGAGATGGTTCAGGATCACATCAAGGGCAAATTCCTTTCTGCCGCCCAGCCAGCCTCTTTCGATAAAATGGATGTTGATAAATTAGGTGGGCTTTGGAGTCGGATCTCGCATCTGGTCCTGCCAGTGGCTGCTGAGAGAGACATTGAGCTGGAGGGCTGTAAAAGTTGAGAACAGGAGAATGTTGGGCTGCACCTTCCAGCCAGCGGAAGAAATGCAGTTAACAGTCTAGTGCTTTATCTCAGATTTCCACTTTTACTATGAACTGTAAAAATAAGGTATCCTGAAATAAAATTTTCCCTTACTTGCTTTAAGAAAACATCAAAAAATTATGTTGGTAGGTCAGTTTGACTTTAAATAATCAAGGTAAACATTTAAACAACTATAATTTGCCTCGGAGTTGTGTTGTGGGCAAAGGAAACAACTTATAAGGCTAAAGATTTGTGTACTTGTTTTAATACAACACTGAGATAGAAAGCTCTGAAGTCGTCTGATTGTTTTTACAGTGGATCTGATCCTGTACGGGCTGGGATGTAACGGGATGTAATGGGATGTAACGGGATGTAATGGGATGTAACAGGGTTACAATGCAGATCATGGCCTGGGTTCTTCACTGTGTGATATTTTATCGAAATCTGTGCCTTAAATTCTATTATATAAATAAAAGCTCTTATTCTATTCAAATAGATTGCAGGTTTGTAATTTTCAGCATTAGGTGTGTGTGTCTTTTTAATTGTATACAGTCATGAAAATTCTAAGGTGAAACATACCTTGGACATTTGGATATGGCAGACAATCACTTGGTCCTTAAGAAGTTTTAAAATGAGGTAAGTACAACCTCAGATGATTAACAACACATAACATATTAAACAGTGTCATTATTTATTTAACAAAAAAAACGAAGCTGATGATGAATGAAGTATGCCCTTACTGCTTCCATAGGAATTACCTCCATAAAAGCAGAAGTTTTGGTAGTTTGCTGGTCTGAAGCATTCCGGTGTCAACTAGTGATAGGCAGGTGAAGCTTCTTGAAGCTTTCAAAACTGTCCCCATATTGTGTTGGAATCGGTTTCAAGTCTTCAAGCCACATTCTCTAACATATAGAGACACCTAGCAGGTTTCAGCTTGCTTTGAATATTCTGAGAATGAAGTCTTTCTCACTGCATTTGCATTTAATGAATAATGTTATGCTCAATATAATCATTAAAAATCCTATGTGTTTCTTTGTTTACTTTATATGTATTTTCAGTCATAAGGTCTTTTCAATGTAACATTGTGATGGGCTTTGCACCCATAGCTTCCGGAATAGGCTCCTGCTCCCCGTGGAGTGAGTGTGCATGTGTGTAATGTAATGTGGAGTTGTGCATGTGTGTGTGCATTTGCATTATGTGAGTGTGCATGTGTGTAATGTGGAGTTGTGCATGTGTGTGTGCATTTGTATAATGTGAGAGTGCATGTGTGCGTGCATTTGTATAATGTGAGTGTGCATGTGTGCACAGACTTGTCTTCGTTTGAAGATCTCCCTCCAGCTGACCAACGTTGGTGACCCTGTAATTTGTAAAGTCTACAGTGATGGAAGGCTATGGGACTGGATTTTACTCAAATTGGAGAAGTGGTCATGGTCTTCCATAATGGCATTTTACCCCAAAATGTCTATTCCTGAGTTTGTAAATAAGGAAAATCTCCCTCACTATATGCTGTAAAACCACAGCAGAAATACCTACCAATGTCAATAGAAACGTATACCATTTCTGTGTTACTGATTTTACTTTATTTTGGAGAAACTTCTTCTGGATTTAATGAATATCCCCTTCTCTCCTATTATACCCTTATGCAAATGAGTCCTGTCAGATTCCTCAAATAAGCATGAGCAACAAGTCAGCTGGCAGTTAAACATGGTGCCCCCACGGAGAAATAGGCTCTTATTTTACATCAGTATAAGCATAAAGATAAAGGCCTGTCCCATCTTCAAGCCTATTTAGTTACATGCTAACTCTGCTTTATTAAGAACAACTGACAGCTCAAATAAGTATCAGCAAAAAGTTTGCTGGAGTTTAAACATACTACCCCAAGGCAAAGTTAGCCTATGATATTTAACATAGGTCAAATGTACAGGCGTAAACATAAATAAAGGGCTGTGTCAGCTTCAAACCTACATAAAACCACTGAACTCCACTTGACTAAAAACATGTGTCGGATATATCAAATAAGCATCAGCAAAAAGATCGCAGGGTGTCTAACCTATTGCCTCTAAGGTGAATTTATACCTGGTTTCACATAGGTCAAATGTATATACATAACACAAATCTAAAAAAACTGTGCTTGCTTCAGTCCAGCTCAGATACATTTTAATAGCTCTCCTTGAATATAAACGCATGCCAGATGTATCACATAAGTGTCAGCAAAAATGCTTGCTGGTTTTAAACATAGTCCCCCAAGGGGACTACATTATAGTAGATCTCCTTGAATAAGCAGCAGTAAAAGTTTGCTGGGTTTCTAACACAGTCCATCCAATGATTTATGTCTGATTTCACAGAGGTCAGATATATATGCATATCCCAAACTTAAAGGATTCGGCCAGCACCAATCCCACTATAGGACATTCTAGTGACTCACTTTGAATACAAACCAGTACCAGATATATCAAATAACTGTCAGCAAAAACTTTGCTGGGTTTAAACACAGTCCTGCCCAAGGCAAAATTCTGCCTGATTTCACATAGGTGAAATGTATTGTGGAAGGGAAAAATAAAAGGAATAGTGAGCCAGAGGTGGGAGGCATTGTGGGATTGTTCTTATGTCTCAGGCCTTAAGCCAGGAAATGTTGTTTGGGATTGGTGTGTCCTTGCCTCCAGTTAGCTTCGCAGGCCAGAGACCTTGGAGAGGCAAACAGCAGGGAATATCTGCAGGAAGGGATTCAGAACTGCCTTGTATGGCTAGAATTAAGTATGGCGTATGGTAGGGTACATAAGTAGGTAATGTGTCCATAGCATAAGAGCTAGTGCACACAGAATGAGAAATGTATGTGCCTACATTGTAGTGTTACCTTAGGTATAAAGTAGCCAGCCATGGACCCCAAAGAGGGGCCGTACCTTTTGGTGGCCCTGCGATGGGCTGGCCCTCCATCCTGGGCTGTTCCCCACCTTGTGCCCATAGCTTCTGGGATAGGCTCTGGACCCCCCCGTGACCCTGAATAGCATAAGCGCTTTGGGAAAGATGGATGGATGTATGTTTGATCTATTTGAGACATTTAGTGTTTGTGCTATAGTGTTCTGCAACCGGAAAAAATTATGAGTTGTTTCAGAAGTGTAAATCTAGTGTTTGTTGTTGTTCTGAAGTTTAGAATATTAATAAGAAAGTATGTAAACATTATTTCCATACACAATAGACTTTTTATGGGCTGAGGAAAAGGAAAAAATGGTGTTGTCCCATGTATTGTTCCCATTTACCTTTTTTACTTTTGTTACCTGTATGAAATAATATATGCTAGACATTTTTGTGCAGATGTCATACTTTTTAACTTTGCATTATTATCTTTTATTCAAAGTAAGGAAAATTGTTTGAGGAAAAAAAAACATTTTAAATATATGAGGTATAAAATAAGGTAACATGAGTACTTTTTTCTCTATTAACACGTATACTTTTGTTTAACATGTCAGTGTAATATATCACACAATTTGTGATCGTTCCTGCAAATAATTTACAGTTAAATGCATCAATCGTGTATGAATACCGAACTTTTATTTTGACACAATAGACGAAAATAGCAACCGGAAGTCGCCCCCTTACTCTTGTCAGGCTTGGGGGCCGGAGTCACGTGACGTCGCATCGCCGTCGCTCCGGCTGGAAGCGGAGAGGAAGGGCGGGGCCAAGGCCTGAGTGACGGCTGCAGACGCTCCGCTTACTGTGTGCAGCCAGACCCGGAAGCGTGCAAACTTTGGCAATTTCGGCAATATTAAGTACTTACTGTATTTGGACGCAGCTTATTTAGTGTAAGGGCATGTCGGTTTCGCCAGTCGTCCAATTAAACGTTTGGTTCTGTGAATAGCGTGTGGTTCTTGAAACCGAAAGTTTTTAAACTTCCCGGTTTCCGGTGGTAAAAAGCTTTTAAAAATTAATTGAGTAGGTTTTTACAAATCAGGACCAAATATGGAAACAAGGAGAAGAAAACGAAAAACAAATTCGTCACATGACGGTTAGTAATAATCCATTTTACCTGATTTTTAGGTTTTACCACGTGTGTAATGTATATTATGTGTGCATGTATTTTTATTTATTTGTTTATTTATCTGAAGACCCAGAAGCGACAGTAACGAAGAAAAGTCGAAGTACGACAAACGGGACCCCAAACGAGACACTTGCCAAAGATTCTGATCAGGCAGATGTAATAGTGAGTGACATGGAAACTGACCAAGGTACTGTACTGTGTTTTACGTGAGAGTTTTCAGAAACCTTTTATTTCGGCTGGCATTAAGTGAGGGGGTAGCATGGTGGCTGGTAGGGTTCCATCCTCTCTATGTTGTACAGGATTCCATCAATTTCTAAATACTTGTACTTGTTGGGTGACTGTGTGTATGTGTCCCATAATGGACTGGCACCCTGTCCAGGATGTTACCCTGCCTCACACCCCATGCCACTGGTCATATTTTGATGGATAAAGCTCTCAAAAGTCAAAGAAAAGTTTTGTTTCTGGTATTCAAATGATGATGCTAGCTTTGTGATAAATAATAGTCACTAGGCAAATGATGTCATTTCACGGTGTCACAATGCATACACCATGGCTTTAGGTGCTGATGCATATCCAAGCATCTGCATTGCATTAAATGATCAGGCAATTAGTGTGATTTGCTCCCCTGCCAACTGTCTCTTACCCCCGCCCTGACCCGCCCCCCACCAGCAGCCTCTGGTTTCACAAAGAAGCATAAGCTTGCTGGTGTTGACACAGAGATGCCAGTTGTGGAAATGGACGGCTCAGAGGACCGAGCACTCGTGTCGGGGGCTGCTGGAGGTACCGTGCCGCGGCTGTCAGCCAAACTGCGCGTTAAGAGTCCCGATTTTCTCATTATGATGGTGATCCATACGGTCATTATTCTGGTCAAGTAGGCGCCGGATTAATGTGCCGTCATAAAGATTATGGCCTTTTTTTCTCAGAGAGAGAGCCCTCTAAGAAGGTAAGGAAGCAGTCTGAGTGTGAGGACGGCGGGGGTTCAGATGACAGTGATGCGATGGATGTCCAGGAAGACGAGGAAGACTGCGGCAAAGGAGTGATGGCAGAGCGATGGTCCCTTTGCAGGGCAGGCGATGGAAGGCAGAGAGGCAAGTGCCTTTATGCTGCTATTATTATAGCTCTATATAATATTTCTATAGTGGTTTGTTTGGGATGTTGCTTTGTATGGTTGATTGAGGTGTCATTCAGATTTTTATTATGTTTGGTTTTTCGGTCATTTCAATTTTGTTTAGCGATTCCATGATTGTATGTATTGGAAATTTGTCAGATAAAATTTACACTCAATGTAGATTTTAAATAAAAAATTTAAATTGATAGGATTTGAAAATGTTTTCTTTAAAGTGGTTTTCAGTTACATTTTCATAAACAAGATAAAACATGATGTTCCCAGCAGATAAGCATGTTTTGTGACCCATGCATAAGGGTGTTTGTGTTATTATTGATTTTTAGCCGAATGACCGCAGATATGAAATTAAGGCATTTTTACCCTGTGCTGTAGATCCCTGTGTCGAACACCAACTTGCCGAAAAACTTGAACCCCGGAAGCCTATTAGAATAACAGAAATAAATTTGCCAAGCAGACTCAATAATGTGGAAGCCAGAAAAGGTATTTGTGTTTCTCGCGGTAGGACTGTGGATGTTTAAAAGGAACTCTGTATGAAAGAGTGTTTCACATTATATTCCATATTCTGTTCCGTGTTCCGCATTCTGTACCCAGATTCCATTCCAAGATCAGTGGCTAGTTCTCTTGGAGCTGGTGTCCAATCACAGGGAGAATACCGTGCTGCGATTGTGGTTAATCAACGGCAGAATTGTCACAGGGATGTGATCCTGGATGACGTGAAAGGTACTGTCATTAAGGCAGTGATCCTGTTTCCTTTCATTTGGATTTTTATTTGTGCCGTTAGGATGGGAGCGAGAGTATTTGTCTCCTAGTTATTTAATTACTTACGTTTTTTTTCTTAAGCAAACCAGCAGAATGCAAATTATCTTCCTCATGGTTCCGTGACCCATTCACCAAAAAACCAGGGAAACCGGATTGCTTCCAAAAGTCCGAATATTGATGAAAGAAGAGAAGGTACCAGTTGTACCCTAACAAGCATGTTTGTTCGTTTGCCTTGTGCTGTGGCTAGTGTTGATTTGTGTTGTCTTTTGAAGCTGCATGTTTTAACTTAATTTCCCTATAGCCCAAATAATTTTTTTTTCCTCTAAACAGAATCGTCGAAGACGCTCTTGTTGACATTAATCCTGGTCCTGCTGTGTTTCCTTGTGGTTTACCTGCTCCTGGTGGACGATAACACAGATTTAGAGGTTCCTCATGACAAGAACATGACAATTGGCTTTGAAGCCCAGTTTATGGATTTAGAATCTCAGTTCCCTGGACAAAGGGCAGAACTGTGGAAGAGGAGCAAAATCCATCTGATGAGGAATCTCAAGAAAAGCCAACACAAAGAGCCGCTCAGCATGATCCTGACGTCAGGTCTCAGGGCCAAGAAGACCCTGCACTGTCTGGCCGTCTGCATAGCCACTGCCATGTCCTCTGCCCTCAACGTGACTGTCGTGCAGATCGAGGGAGCTGGCAAGGCCTCGATAGACAGTAACCAAGTAAAATTGGATATGGACAAGAAGCTAATGGCAGCCTTCACAGCTGATAAGGGTGTGGCCGTCATCCATCAGTTTGAGGAGCTTCCCCCGGGTTCCACTCTGATCTTCTACAAGTACTGCGACCATGAAAATGCGGCTTTTAAGAACGCGTTTTTCATCTTCACCGTCCTTCTGCCCGTGGAGGAGCTCGACCCAGAACTCAGCCTTAATGGAGTGGAGGAGATGGTTCAGGATCACATCAAGGACAGGTTCCTCTTGCCCGCACGGGAAGCCTCTTTTGATACAATGGATGTTGAAAAATTAGGTGGGCTTTGGAGTCGGATCTCGCATTTAACTCTGCCTGTGTCTCCAGAGGCAGATACTGAGCAGAATGGATGTCGCATTTAACTCTGCCTGTGTCTCCAGAGGCAGATTCTGAGCAGAATGGATGTCACATTTAACTCTGCCTGTGTCTACAGAGGCAGATTCTGAGCAGAATGGATGTCGCATTTAACTCTGCCTGTGTCTACAGAGGCAGATTCTGAGCAGAATGGATGTCGCATTTAACTCTGCCTGTGTCTCCAGAGGCAGATTCTGAGCAGAATGGATGTCACATTTAACTCTGCCTGTGTCTACAGAGGCAGATTCTGAGCAGAATGGATGTCGCATTTAACTCTGCCTGTGTCTACAGAGGCAGATTCTGAGCAGAATGGATGTCGCATTTAACTCTGCCTGTGTCTTCCATCACTATGTGGTGATATGCACCAATGAGAGAGTGACAGACTGCTTGTGATTGTTCTTTTTTTTCCAACAAAGCTCTTAATTAATTAGCCTTTATACTATCCAGTCTCACATATTTCAGCTTGCATAATCACATTGAATCAAACGGACAGGTTGATGGCACGCTGATTTTAAATGATTTCAGCTGTTTTTTCAGTGAACAATCAAGTAACTGGTGGCTTGAATCTAAATGAATCGAAATGAATCCCAATATTTTATTAGGATTGCTCTAGAATACTTATTTATCATGATTACATGAATACTGATAGATTTAAAATGTCATGTCTATTTATTTGTCTTTCATCAGTTCATATAAATGGCTAAATTTAAAAAAAAAAAACACTCAGGGACTATTTTGATTATATGTGCTCTATAATGTGCATGTGAGTCTCCAGTGTGTCTTTAGATGGCAGCTCTCTCAAGACTATTAAAGGGCTCTTTTTGGACAAAAGGCAGGCTGAGAAAGCAGGCTGCGGAGACCAGGGCTGGGAATAAAGCCCTGGAAATGATGGAAATAAGTTGCTGGGACATGTGGGAACAGCCTCATGTTCTGCTCTGATGAAAAGTTTCATCGAGAGTCTAGCTGGAAGCACCACAGCAAACCTATATTTAGCATACGTTTGGTGTAATGAATTAATATGAAATGCATGTATGGTTTTCAGTGGGGGGCTGTTTGGAAGCTCAGATTGTTGCACTGGTACATTGTCTCTTTGTGCCTCATACTGCTGCCCTGCACTGGTATGCTACAGTATCTATGGGGTACTATACCTTGCTTTTTACTGTGGTTAGACTGAAAGGTTCTTGAAAGTGAGTGGGTGCATTAAGCACGCTCGTTGGTATGATAGCTTGTGTAACAGCACTTGCGTGCTTCGGTTTATGTCCAGGCTCAGGTACATGAACAGCAAGGTGCAATCAGAATGAGCTGGGAAGGGCCACTTCCTCCCGAGTTAAGTGCAGCCGTAGTAACGCGCAGGTAAGCGCACTGTATGCTAAAGTGCATCGGATGTATCATGGTACAGTCTCAAGTTGTTCCTTGCCCTGCATCAATGTAATAAATGCTCAGGCTTTAAATGAATTATATATAGACAAAAACAAAATAAAAAAACAGATATATCACCTTCATTTTATATATTTTCTAACTATGCTGTTGTGTTGGGTTTCCTATATAGCGTATTCCAAAGCCACTGTGGTAAACCTACCGTATGGCTGTGATGTCCACAGCAATGTTGTTGTTAGTTCAGATGGAAATGGAAAACCTTTTAAATGATACATTAAAACTACCACTGATAAAATAGTGGTCCAGTCCTGGCATTCAAGTCTTCTACTAGTCTAGTGCATTTTGCAAATTTAGGAGTACCAGCTTGGAAATTGGCCTTTTAAAAATATTATTTATGCGTTTGTAGTATGTGTGCTGCAGTGTCCAGCAAACAAAGTATGGTGTCATGCAGATTAACTGCTTACAGCTTATCGCCGCATTCTTGGGTCATTCACAGTGAAAACGTAACCAGCACGGATTTCTCTGATGCTCACTAAAATACACTTCTGACAGACAGAAATCTGCTCGTGTTTCAGTCATAGTAATCGTTAAAAGTTAATGTCCTATGAAGGTGATGATATGCTACTGTAAAACGTGTATTTTTATGGGTAATTTCAGGATTATAGGATTATATTCAGAAATATATTCATAGAATATTCTTATGATTATTGCATTAATGTAAGTGTTACTTAAAGGCTGAATTCAGCTCTTAGTACAAAATCAAGGAAAATGTTACATTTTAATGAAGCTGGTAGGAGACTATTATTGTTACGTGATAGAAGTGATTTTCCCATCCCAAAAAATCATATCGCGATCTTTTTAACACACGGTCGCAATCCACGACTGAGCTGTTGGTATGGTGGGTGGGCAGGTGCTGTACAGATGGAGTTGTAACACATCACTACTGGCCATCCATGTTTTATGTGAAGTTTGGTATTATTGGTAGGAGGACATAAAATCACGACCTCTACGATTTACATGAAAGGTAGATCGTGGACGTCTTCAAGATTGATCATGATATAAAATCGTCAAATCACTATTTTCAACCATAGATTGCACTGATTATTATAAACTGCATTTATTTGTGCACAGCATAAATATTGCTCTTGAATTTGTTTTTTTTAAATGTTGATGTAGCAGTTGAAGTCACATTCTCCCGTTCTTTTAATGTGACTGAATGTGTTCTGTGTTCTTAATTGCACTGATTTTAATCAGAGTGAAGAACAGTGAGGGATTAACGGCTGGTTCATACTTCTCCGCACACGTGCAACACTCATGCATCTGCATTGTGGACACGGAAATGTTCATTGTTCTCTGGTCTAGCTGTGCACTTTGCACATGTACAGAACGCATCATAGACAAAACACATTGTGTGCATGTGACATACTTGCTATGTCCATCCAATATGGGGTGATTCCCAATAGCAAGAACACAAAGATCGTACTTGTGGTCTTGGCAAGACCAGTCTTGCTAACTTGCCTTTCAAGGACGAACTCGGGGCACAATGAATAATGGGATTGGTCTTATTTGGCGAGGATGCAACCAATGTGTCCTGGATATTTGGGGCGAACCAAGAAAGACATCTGGAGGTTACTACCCTCCATGCTTCTGTTCTTGAGTATTGGAACTGGTCTCCAGCAATGGAAGATGCTGAAGGAGAACACATCTTTTATAGATGTACTGACGTGAATTGATGTGCCAGATTATTAAATTATGAGTGCAGCTAATTCTAAAACTCTTGTGCCTTATTAAAATACCAAATTTCTCTTTATACTATGGCCTTCGCTTTGTAAGTAAAGTATTTGTGTCGTATCTAGATATGTGTCTTCTGATGTTTTTCGTATACGGTTCAAGTTTTCAGTGAGTATTAACTACCTTGAATTTCAGATAAGTCTTCATCTCAAATGTTTTGACACTTGTTAATGTGATTGTATGTACGCTAGGTTGAAAACTTACTTCTGGTAAGACATTGAATTTTGTTTTTTTGCTTTTACTTGAAATGAAATTCAGTTGTTACTGAAAAATATCATTGATTGCTGTTTTAAACTATCTTACATTTGAGTGTTTTCGGTATCGTAAATAAAGAGGGCATTTCTTCTTTTTTATATCTTGTACGCCTCGTGATCCTATCCAGGGTGTGTCCCACTTTTTGTGTCGCCTTGGTATGTTTGGCGCCTCTACAGGTCAAATGGTGAATTTTTCTTTATCAAGCATTTTGTTTATATTCAATACAGGAACAACCATATAGCAGAGGCTAGTACAGGAGGATTTCCCAATTCTGGTCCCGGAGGACCAGTTTGCAGCACAGTTTGCAGATTTCCCTGCTCAGAAACACATACTAAACCTGGTAATTAGCTTAGTAAGTGCTTGAGCAGGGAAATCAGCAAACTGTGCTGGATTCCTGCCCTCCAGGACCGGAATTCCGCAACCCAGATGTAAAGTGATGAGACTGTAAAACCTTCAGTAAGTTTTTGCTTTGTACGCTAAATAAGATAAGTAAATGAGCCAACTTCAGCCTCGTGACTTTAATTACCATTTCAGTGTATAGTTCTTTTAAGTTAAAAGTATTCTTTTAAAATTGTGACAATAATAATAGAGTGTCTTGACTGCAAATTCTGTAGCATTTACATAGTAAACTTCAGCTGGATTTCAGTAATGGACAAAAGAACACTGGCATCACTGTAAATATCACCACCTGTTATTTACAAAAGACACGCGAAATCCCTAATTTTCTCTTGGATGTGGACATGTTTAAGCTGGGACCTGGATCTGCACACTTGTTGAATTGTTATGCAGGTTTTCCCGTAAGTCTGCAGGATTTTATCTCAGGGTACAAACTCCCTAACGGTCAGTGAGCTGGCGCAAATTGGCATAATGACGTTATATTGTTTTTTATTCTGTGGAAAATGAAAGATGGATGCATTGAACACATTTAATAATGGATTATAAATGCTGCAGGCCAGTACATTGAGACCTCGTACAATTGGTGAATGAGTCGACGACATGCCTTATCTTCCACTATGGAAAATTGCTAATCATCCAATGCAATCATCTTCACCCTGGTTGTTAGCCTCATATTCCATATTCAGTTTTCCGGCTTTAATAACTTTTCAGGAAAGTAAGGTAGGACATTTTTCATGACAGAATTTTGATGCCCAGTACACAGACAACGATGCACACTGTTTATTTTTGCGTCTCCAGCCCTTTCATAATTTGCAAAATCTTATTAATGGCTATGAAAATAGGTCATGTTTTTGCATCACAAAAACCTGGTGTGTACATTTTTTATATCCACTGTAGGCCCATATTGATAGAAAATTTCAAATCTTAGGGGGAGAAATTGTGATTCATATTTTATCCAGAATTGTGCAGCCCTACGCCTCTTTTCACGTTTTTGCTGCATACATCACAACACGAAAAAACCTGTAACCAAATAAGCAGTGTAAATGCCAAGGGTCCACACAGTGCAAACAGCTGCAGGCGCATCAGCCGTGTCTGAGAACCGGCGGAGAGGGAAAACGATATGGGAGATAAGGAGAAAAATGCTGACGTGAAGCACACCCACTTACGAGAGGTCACAGCAGACGGATGGCGCAGGTCAGACTAACCGTGGCTGGTGGTATTGGACAAGTGGAGACTAAAAAAACACCTTTATAGACAAGCTGTGCAAACAGTGGATATTTCCATTGTTCTAAAGCTGGAAATACTGCCTACTATAACGATAAATCAATATTATTATTATACTGACTCAATTTTAATATTATACTGGGCAAGAAATTAATACGTATATGAATATGTCTAAAAAATGCTGAAATAAAATATAGTTAAGAATATAAGAATTGTAATTGTAATAATGTGGTATACACAGCTACAGAAACCACATAATCACAGTAGATGGCAGTGTACCTCAGCACGTCTGCGCCATTCCTCCTCTCACTAAACCTTACTGTAAACTTCCACAACAGTATTATTTCAAACAAACACATGTCCCTAATTCTGTCATATGTAGCTATAATTATTTTTTAAATAAGTTCAGTACTGTTAGTGTATCAAATGTAACAAAAAGGTTACGGCTGAGGTCATGCCTGAAATTCATGCAAGAAAAAAGAAATGTAAATAGCTTCATAATCAAACATCAACCATTATCCCTAAGTAACTTTATAAAAATCCCATTAAGCATAACAAATAGCCAGATTATGTAGCCCTTCTTCTAGGAAACCTTTAGTTAACAAGAATTTCCAACACAGTAAATATGATCCAAAATAAAAGATACAACGTTTGAATACATACTGAAGCAGGACGATGGCAGGGTGTCGGCGGGGCGGGTGTCATGAACCTGCCTAATGAGTCCCGTCTCGTCATACACCACCGCGTCCTCCTGGCAGATCGTACCAAAAAAATATTCCTTCTCTTTTCCTATTTTTGATACAGGTATTCCTTGTTTCTGGAGATTTCATAACAGGCCAATTCCACACAGAAGGGCAACCAAGAATGTAAGGTTTCCAAGTAAGAAAATAACCAGCAGAACCACTTCTAAAGGTACCTGTATAGAGAAAATTAGAGGGAAAAATTTCAGACTTCTATGGCATGGCAATTTATTACAGGCTCATTTAACCAGAGCTAGACCTTAAACCTAAGTTTGATAGCAAGTAAAAGCAGGTATGTCCAGGCACTCATGGAAAATAAAATTATGGATGAATGGATGGATGCTTGTCAGCTTACCGAGCTTGGAATGTCTTCATATACTGTGGGACAACAACAAGACCGAATGTTACAAAATGCATATCACCTCAAAATATTATTATTATAATGCCCTGATTTTTTATGCTACCTTGTTGCTGAATGTTCTTGTTCCATTGAGCATGCAGGTCAAAGAGCAGGAAGAACAAGGCTTCCCAGCCAACAAACCCTCCCATCACTTTGGGTAGCCACTGGTTTGACGAAGTGTCCACTACTTGCAGGCCAGTAAATATGGCACCCACTGAAAACAAGAGACCACACTTCAGCTCCAAATGTTTTTTTTTCCAGTTCCCAGTAGAATTACAAATCTCACAAAATTTTTTAAATCACATTAATAAGAAAACTTTAGAAAACCGTAGAAGCTTTTTGCCACGGACCTTCAACAGCAGCAGTAATGTTGTGTAATCATTGTACTGTTCCACTGTACTTTCCACCTACGTCATGCTTAGCACCTGTTGAATAGCTTAAATGCTTTAAACACCAAGGAATGTTTTTTTGTTTTTACCTGCCAAGGCTTTGATTGCCAGACCATTCAAAGAATGTCCCCAGTTGAAAAGGAACCTCCTGTAATAAACATCAAAGGGAGATTGCTGGGAGATCATAGCCTGGAGTAGCATGGGTATTTTATTGATATTAATATCATTATCAATATCAATGCTAATATCACATTATATAACAATATTTCATGCTTGACAGCGAAGGGCAGCCACCCATAGAAGCACCGCTGAAGCTGGGGTTAAGGGGCTCACTCAGGGGCCCACAGATGTGACTATTTAGCCGAGACTGGGCTCGAACAGACACAGGCTTAGCCCACTGAACCACACGCTGCCCCCAAAAAGACATGCAAAGGTCTTTCAAAATGTGTCAGCTTTGCTGCAATTTTCCAATATACTCATGTATTTTTGACTTGACCAGTACCCCTATTGATATGGCTAGTCAATATCTCACTGACTTTTTTAAAATTATTAAATTGATTAATTGTGTGCTTGTCATGGAATGGCTGAGGTGCCATCCAAGAATATCTCAGCCCCTTTCTTTCACATGTTCTAATCAAGCTGCCCTGTTGATCGCGCTGCCCTGTGGGTCATCCTGAGACTTTGCTGGATCCCCCCGGACTTGTTGGACGTCATGGCCGGCCTGTACACTGCTCCTGTGAGTGCTGTGCGGAGTGAAGGCAGAACCTCCATGTTCTGGGGTCCAGTGGCTGTGGGGCATTTGTTTGTGAAGACTGATTTACTGATCTTGACTTTGTCAACCATGCTGTAATCTTTCCAGTGACACCGGTGGGGGCTCTGAATTGGGGCTCTTCAGAGACTGATAGGTCTGAGTGGCCTGGATAAAAACCGAGATCCAGGCCTTTAATGACCTCTTGGGCACAGCCATCAGCCGTGTGTCGTTCTGCGGAGAGGATCACTTATCTTGGCAGTGACATACATGTCCTTGGTGACTCTTCCTGTGAAGTCAGTAGACGGACTGGGAGAGCATGGGGGGGTCATGAGGTTGCTGGAAAGGGTTGGCGCTCCGAATATCTTTGCAAGAGGACGAAGGTCTGAGTCTTTAGAGTCCTTGTGTCCCCAATCTTGCTGTATGACTGTGAGACATGGACACTATCCAGTGACCTGAGACACAGACTGGACTCCTTTGTTACTGTGTCTCTATGGAAAATCCTTTTGGTACCACTGGTTTGATTTGTGTCGACGAGCAGGGAGTCCCAAATAAGGCACATTACCTGCATTGTGAGCGTGGGTCATTTATGGCACTGTGGCCATGTGGCGTGATTCTCTGATCTGGCTCACAGGATCCTCATTGCTGAGGACCCAAGCAACAGGGCTGGGCCAAGGGGATACCCACATAACACTTAGCTGCAGCAGATAGGCGGTCATTTCCCGAGAGTGGGGCTGGACTGCGCATCAGCCTGGGGGGGTCGCCAAATGGGATTCCAAGGTGTCTCCTCATGATGGGTACATGCTCCCCTGCCTGGCCTATTCTAATGTTAAATTGCATTTTTTGTTCTGAGGACATATACCATTACTGTAGTTTTAAACATATCCTTTGACTGTTTAAGACTTTTGCACTGTACTGCATGATATTATGTATATATATATATATATATATATATATATATAGATATAATATTAACACCCACTCACCACTGGTGACTGGGATGGCATCGGAAAATTGCCACAATTGGTTGGAAGAAGGTCAGAATCATAACTAAACAGCCCAGAACTGAATGTGGGTTCTGGAATTACAGAAGAAAAAGAATATAGTGTAAGACAATGATCAGTAGACAATGTGTTACCTACTAAGCACAGGAGCACTGACTTCTATTGCGAATACAGACAAAGATTAAAGGCAGTAAGTGCAGCTCACAAAATAGCAAAAGAAGAGTTTAAAAGTAATATAAACATTTCATTTTTAATATTAACAAGACATATTAATCATATGCAATAGCCTCATTCTTCTGTACCAAGATTATTTAGAAATTCTCTTCAAATTACAAGAAAAAAAGCATCTTATTTACTCTGCGGCACGACGGCCAACGCTAAGAGAACGAAGGCTTTTCTCAGGATATCATTGTACATGAGTAGCAGTGGAAAGTCATACTCACGTCAAACCAGTCCCCTGCGTTTGCAAAAACCAAGATAAAAGCGATGATGGTGGCGACGTAGGACAGGGACAAGAGGCCCACATGTGCCTGGGGACAGCAAAGGGCAGAATGGCGTCACGCGGTGTTTGGCGTTCAAGGACACCGTTACACGGGCCATCACCTGGGTCAGAGTGAAGACCACTTCTCTGAGCTGTAAATATACACGTGAAAGACACTGTTTGGATCATCAGTTGGTGCGCCAAGTGAGTTTTCTGATCCAGTATGTAGGTGCAGGTTCAAGAAGGTGATTAATTGTCATTGTTGATGCACCACAGCACGCAACAAAGAAATGTGTCCTCTGCATTTAACATCATGGCACAGCTATGTGAGCACCCGGGGAGCAGTGCTTGGGGACAGTACCTTGTGGGTTGGGGACTTGAACCGGCAATCTTTCAACTACACGGTTGCATCCCTAACCACTACACCACCTGCCTGCCCCAGGGGTTAGAGGGGGAGTGTTGCTGCACTCTGGATTCCCAAACCAAATCCTGACCATGATTTGGTTTCAACAGACCAGTTTAGTATAAAGAGCCACAGTCTCAGAGTGCTCAACTGGTTGGTTGAAACAAAACCTTGGTCCAGATTTGTACTTTCTTGACCTGAAATTTCCCCTTCTGCATAATCATATCCATCCCTCGCCCTTATCCAGTTCAAGGTCACTGTGAGCCTGCTGGTCCGTCCTGCATAAGGTGGTGGCCTCCCTGGACGAGATGTCCGTTGATCAGGGCACACACATATTCACACGCACTATGGGCAAGTTAGAGACACCAGTTTGCCTAAACTGCATGTCAATGGATTGTGGTGCAACCCAGTAGAAACCCTTAAGATATATAAGATTTTAAGAGATCCGGGATTAGCTACAATTCACAAGCTGAGTGCATGCTTGTTAAACCATCTGAGCTACACTACTCATTCGGGGCTTGTTTGGATTCATTCTGGGCTTCAGTCCCTTACGGCACAGCCTCTGGTGATATATTAGATGTACGGGATTTGAATCTCCAGCCCAGGAGGTGTTAAACCACAGAAGGTAACTTACCAAAAACCAGAAGTCTCTGTTACAGCAGCCTTTCCCTTTGGTGGCTTTTTTAAGATATCTTGCAATTAACATGCCCAGACTCCCTGTGGTCATCCAGGCTATCAGCATTAATGAACCTGTATGGGAAATAAGTATGCAGTAGTCTTTAGTCTGTCCATTATTGAATATTAACAGGGGCATTGGAGGGGCATGGATACCCCAGCAGATTCAGGGGGCCCAGCACACATATATCTATATCTATATCAATCTCTATATCTACGTAGATCAACAGTAGATCAGAATAGTAGATCAGCACATGTTAGCAGTACCCTACATTCCCCTTTCCAAATGGCAAATCTACCATTAGTACCAATTCCCTGATCGCTGCGTTCCATACCAGTCTAGGCCCCCGGAACTTCATACATCCCTGTCCGCAGTCCTGACCAGGGTAAGTTAGAAGGTGGAGGGATGCATGTATAACATAAGATATTATATATCCTCTAAATGTTAAGATGTAATGCAGCCATAAAAAAGTCACACTTTAATATTCCCTTGGATCTTTGATTAGCTTTGATTATGCTGCACATTCGCCATGGCATTGTTTCCATGACCCTATGCAACATCTAGTCATTTATTTTGATTCAGATTTGCTTTAATTTCTAGCCAAGATCTTGTATTGATCTTGTTGAGATCTTGTATTGATCTTGTTGAGATCTTGTATTGATCTTGTTGAACCACTCCATACAGCCTTTTCCAGCACTGTATGGAGTGTCTTTTACAGACAAACAGTGGGATTGAGGTCAAGACCTTGTGGTGGCCAGTTCATGTGTGAAAATGATTCCTCATGCTCCTTGGATCATTCTTTGGCAATTTGAGCCTGATGAATCTGGGTGTTCACCCTGTAATATGCCCATGCCATTAGGTAAGAAATAATCCATTGGTGGGATAACCTGGTCATTGAGTAGGTTCAGGTACTCAGCTGACTTCACTTTACTGCTGCCTAGCATTGCTAAGCTGTAATAATGACCCAGTCACTTGCTTTTAAGTATTTGCTGAGTGAAATTCTATTGGCGATTTTTTTTGGCCACGCATCATATACCTAACTAATGACATTTGTAATAATGTGAAATACCAGATTTAACAAGACTTTAACACTAATGAGAGCTCTTTAAATGTATGGTAAGAGTATTTCCCCTGCCACTGTCATCATGCAAATCGAGAAGCAGAAATATATGGATAGCTACTAATTACTATTATTGAATAATAATGACTAATTCGTAATGTATTACTATTACTAATAATGAATAAGAAAAATGACATTTGAGAAAAAAACCTACCGTGTGATTTGACAGGACGAGGATCATCCACTTCCCCCGAAACAGACAGTGTAAGCTGAACAGGGTTTTGACTTGTGATTGTATCTATATGTTTCTGGATGAGACCTCCTGAGATCAATGGACCAAAATGAGAAACAAGTGAAAACTGCACCCAAGAAACCACAATGTCAGGAACAATCAGTGGAGTAAACAGAGCGTTCAGACTGGCGTCTACCGCTGACGGGCCCGTAGGCGTAGAAGAGGTAGCTGGAGGTGGTCGGTGTGGAGCTTCTGTAAAACGAGATGGGGTCGTGCGATGTGAAGGAGCAGCTGATGATTCCATTGGCATAAGACACGCTGATGCCAGAAATGTTCTGTGCAGAGATAAAACACACAGTTTCTTTCTATATGTACTAGAAACAATTTTGTACATAGCAGGAGGTGCTATTAAATTAGTATAAAATAAATTAATGTTTTGATTGATAAGCTGCTCAGTGCATTGATGGGTATTATCGGCCTAAGGATTATAGGGCATTTACTGACAATGTATATTATTTGTTTATTGGCAAATCCACTTTTAATACACATCCAGTGCGACCTCTTAAGAAATCACACAGAGTTCTGACTATCTAGTTGTTAGTTATACTCCAGACTGGCAAAACGCACATTAAGTAGGAATAATATCACTAGAGTACCTGGGATATGATGTCTGGGGAAGTCATTCCTGTGGAATGGGCATGTTGCACCTGAACCTGTCCTTGGTTGTACGTGCAGATATAAATATCATCATTCCCCTAAAAAAAGCCAAAAAGTGATATAAAAGTGATATAATTTTCCTGCAAACAGCAAATGACAAAAAGAGTGATTTACAAATGTTTCAAACTTACAAAAACATAGGGCCAAGTAATACAAGGGGCTGGGATTAAGTCTTTATATATAAGGCCTGAGTTTACATCACTAATAATAAAAATGCAGAAAATAAACAGGAAACAGTAAATGCATATATACATATTTAGAGTATAACTGCTTGTAGCCATTTATGTTTTTGTCATCATACGACGTTGGTCGTTTGGACTAACGAATGAATGTTTGGGCACAGCTCCCTTGTGTTTGTAAGACACAGTGAAACCTAGATTCCAGCAAGAGTGCCTCAAACTTCTAACTGGTATTCTAAATACAATTTACATAAACATGAATGTAAACACAGACGCCTGGATCTAAAATTGCAACTGGAGATAAAGAGTGTTACCATCAACATGTCGTACGAAAATCCAATGGAGACGTAACCATTTGATGGGCCAGATAATTCGATATAAAGGTCTGAGCTATTGGATGACATCAGGACAGACATGAAGTAGCAGCTGGAGCTGTTGGCAGGGTTACAGTTATCTGGCCGACTCAAGCAGACCTTGCTGACTCCACAGCCGTCGTTAGATATGGTTATCTTAAAAAAAAGAAGCAATGTTAACTAATTAAAATAATTCCCACTGCAACCCTGCACAGGACAAGTAGTGTGGAGAATGAATGAAGGAATATTTCCCAGGATGGTTCACAATATATACAATAAAATGTAAGGAAAATGTTTTAAGCCATTTATCGGCACAGGAAGTGTATATTCGCTCAGAAAAAAAACACAGAATTTAAAAATATATTTGAATGTCTGCAAATGAACAGCATACGATAAAAAACAAGAAGACTGACTAGAAGAAGATTCCTTCGGCCCCCAAACCTCCCTCCTGGCCCATCATAACCATTCCTTGCATACATTAGATTCCACCACTAACTCTGTTAAGTAATGTAATTATTTAAATAATTGTATGGGGAATTGTTTAGCCAGACATGGTATGCAAGTGGTGTAGTCAACAACTAAATGGGTATATCTGGATGGTTACTGCAAATACTGGGGTGATTTTAAGAGAGGTTTTGAAATGGCGAAACTAACACACTTACAGACAGACATAGAGAGATGAGAGTCTTTCGCAACCCTTCGATAAATAACGTCGTAAAAATCGATCTTTCGGTTTCTTTGTTGTTGTTTGGTATACAGTTAATCTTGCATAAAATTGTGTCATCGTCTTCAATGTTGACGGCCAAGTAAGTGCAGGGGACTGAGCTCCCTAAACCACTGTTACAGTCATGGCTGATGTCCAAGGAAGTGCAGGGGACTGAGCTCCCTATGCCACTGTTACAGTCATGGCTAATGGCCAAGGAAGTGCAGGGGACTGAGCTCCCTATACCACTGTTACAGTCATGGCTGATGTCCAAGAAAGTGCAGGGGACTGAGCTCCCTATACCACTGTTACAGTCATGGCTGATGTCCAAGGAAGTGCAGGGGACTGAGCTCCCTATGCCACTGTTACAGTCATGACTGACAGCCAAGGAAGTGCAGGGGACTGAGCTCCCTATACCACTGTTACAGTTATGGCTGATGTCCAAGGAAGTGCAGGGGACTGAGCTCCCTATGCCACTGTTACAGTCATGGCTAATGGCCAAGGAAGTGCAGGGGACTGAGCTCCCTATACCACTGTTACAGTCATGGCTGATGTCCAAGAAAGTGCAGGGGACTGAGCTCCCTATACCACTGTTACAGTCATGGCTGATGTCCAAGGAAGTGCAGGGGACTGAGCTCCCTAT
>JAODKM010000032.1:14164600-14183047 GCA_026780845.1 Petrocephalus sullivani | reverse complement strand
CCTATTGGTTTTATTCTGTCTTTATATTTGTGGAACACGTTCTTTTTATTTTTGGTAGCTGTATTTTTATTTGCGAAAGCGCATTGTGCTTTTGTGGGACGTATGTTTTGTATTTGTACAGAATCCTATATTATATATGTGGATTACTGGGAAAATGGATGCATGTTTTCCGAGGTGAAATACAGCCCCAGCAAAGGCTGGGTAATGCCCCGCTACACGTTTGCGCCTCAACACTGTGTTACCTGTAGCTAGGACACGAAATTGAACAAGAAAATACTACTGAAGCAAAAACGAAAACTACTATGTTTTCACATTTAAACCCTTAAAGGTCATTCTATTATACTTTTAACTAAAAAAATGACGGGCGTTTACTGACACTAACTAGGCCCAGTCGCATTAAATATGATAACGAAACACACTGGATATGATAACAGATTAGTTCTTGCCAAGTGTGTTATTCCTCATGACTTCAGTTCCACCAGGTGGTTCCCTATGCACAGTGCGTGCAGTGTGTGACACTGACCTGCCAGCGTGCCCGAGCGCAGAGGCAGACGGCGCCCCCTGTCGGCTGACATCCGAACTCTGCCCGGCGCGCCGCACTGTATCCGAGGCGCCCTGTCGAAGGTAAGGCGCTACAATGTAGCGCACCGGCACTTATTCACAATCGAGCAGCCGTAAAATAGCACTGCGGATTTATCGCAGCAGAGAGATTCATCTGCCTGATTTGATCTATTTAGTCATTTATTTATTTTCGCTTAGTGAAGCGAAACTGCTTGACAGGTGCTCTTCAAAGACGCAAGGAGTATGTCCTGTTTTGTGCTGAAATTTGTTAAACACATTTTACAGGTTCAAACTGAGCAGGATCATTGTGTCTGATGGCAGAAAAGTGAGCTGTCGTTCTCATGCTCCTAATAAGAATTTTAATGTAATTTACTGAAGTCCTTCTTTTTCAGTGAACACGGAAGTACGTGCACAGAATAGACGCGCTGCAAAGCAGTACTTACTGACATGTTCCGTAGTGACATTAAAATCACGCTTCAGATGGCTGAGGGTGATTCATCTCCTGTGTGACCTGGTCCAAAATGCCAAGGGAGTAGTTCAGGGCTCCAAAATGTCGCAAGGAGCCAGGAGCCCACTTTATCATTATCTGCTGCTTTTTTTTTGGCTTGAAGTACAACGTGATACTTAGTTCTAGGAAAAGTTATAGATGGGGTGCATATTTAGAGACCTGTAGATGCGTATAGCTATGTGTGTACATATGGAAGTGAATAACCAGATGATTTACCATACATCTTTTTTTCAGATGCTGGTAAAAATTCTGCTTTCATTGTTCTTAGCTTTAAAATTTAAGACAATTGCTGCTTATTCAAATGGAAATGTAAGAAATGCTTGCCAAAGCATGAAACCACAACATAATTTTGACTCAAGTACAGAACCACCTCCCTACAAGCTGACTGTGAACAGCAGTAAATTTAGACCTGGGGATCAAATTCAAGGTAAGGAAATGACTGATTAAATGATTAATCAAAGTAACATTATTCCCATCATGTGACTGATTGTGTCTGCAGCTGTGTTATGTCTGAGTTGTGTATTTAGGGGTCCGAGCAATGTAGATGCTGGATCCATATTGTTTTTATCATATACATATGTCATATTTTTTGTTGTTTACTTTTAGTAAACCTGTCAGGGGTAACATTCTTTGAGGGATTTCTTATGGAAGCTCGGGATTTTCAAAATCCCGAAGGTGGCCCAGTAGGAACCTTCACCCTCATGGATTTAGCCAAGTCGCAGCTTCTGAAGTGTGGCCAAGTGCAGGTACAGACACATTTACTGCATTTGCTGTTTGGGGGATGTTTACCAAAATGGCGGATAGCTTTATTAGTCTTCCTGAGGAAAAAGGCTTAATGTCTTAAAACACTTTTTTTTCCTAAGGGATCAGCTGTGAGCCACACCAGTGCAAAAAGGAAGACAGGAATCCAAGTTCTTTGGAATGCTCCGGCAAATTCTCCCCCCATCGTCAGATTTCTGTGCGTGCCCATCGGCACCAGCCATTCTCATCCTCAGTCCTCAGCGAAATAACTCATTTTTCTCTAGTGTTATAGGTGATGTGTTACGTTATGTGCAGGATATTTAGTGTGTGTCTTTGGGGGCGATAGAGTTTGGCTTGGGGCTGAGCACCTGTCCCATATGCCACAGATATTGAAACGGCACCCCTCCCCCCCGAGGTTCTCAGTGCTCCCATTTCTATTCACCAAGGGTTGGCAACAATAGCGATAAATTTAGCGCGCCCCCCCCCACTGGTCGAGCACCTGCCCCTTGAAAAGTATCTGCACAGCACTGTCCACTTAGCTATGAGTGTGAGAGGAGTGTGTCCATAATGTACTTTTTCTTGCCTCATAATACTTTTCTTGTTTGTGAATTTCAGAGTAACAGTAGTACAGCACTACAGCGTTTACTGGGACAGAATTCCCGGTCCGGTCATATCGCAGAGTGGAGCAGTCCCGACCCCGGAAATTCCCACAGCGGCCACTGCCAAAGAACGAGCAACGCCATCCCCTCTACCTCCCCAGCCTGTGAGTCCAGACCAACTTACTACCGTGAGAGAAAGGTGTAGACGTCATGCAGAAACCAGTCTGTTTCCAGAGGTGGAAAGGTCAGGTCTAGCAAGCAAAACTCCACACCAAGGCCTTCTTTTAGCCAATCAGCTGAGTTCTCTCTGACTATGACTCTCTATGCTCAACCGGTTGATTGAAACTAAAAACTGAAATTTCCACATCTGTCTGTTTCTGAGTTAGAGATTTTTTCTCTAAAATTTCTGCCATTTTCTTTGCCTCAGTTCAGCTCCGAGGGGTGTGGAAACACCAAATCCTGCTTGCGGGACCCTGCGGCTTGTGACCCAGCTGAGAGTTTGCCCTGTTTCTTCCTCTCCTTCACCACGGAGGGGGACACTGCACAGTTTGAGCTCAGTGGGCCTGCCAATGGATACCTGTCTTTCACCTTGTCGTTGGACAAATGGATGGTGGGTTTCGGGTCCCGCCTTGGAGAGTCCATGTCCATGTCCATGTCCTCGTCAGTGTGGTTTCGTATAAGCTATGGATCAGTGTTGTGCACAGTCTTTTTGGTGGGTGCTTTAAGCAGAGGGGTGCATTTCACTGACTGAGGGGGGGCTTGGTTGTCCCCCTTGGTGAATTCTGCATGGTCGTCAGTTACCTTAAAAAGAGGGGTTCTTCCACTTGATGGGGAAAATGTGTCAGTGAAGTGGGAGTAATGGGCTGAGTCTGCACCAGTCACTCGGTGTTCCCGTCACTTTTAGCTGTAAAATAGACGCTGTAAAGAAGACCATGTGGCACTGGGGTTAGAGAGAAGGAAAGACTGATATGGGCTTAACAGAACAGTGGGGAACCTAAATCGGTGCTGGCTCAGGAACGAGCTACAGCAAGGCCTGGGACTGGCATCAGAGCCTGGCTGTGAATTCTGGGAGCCAGCTTACGGTAACCAGGAGCCAGCTGACGGTAATCAAGAGCCAGCTGACGGTAATCAGGAGCTGACGGTAATCAGGAGCCAGCTGACGGTAGCCAGGAGCCAGCTGACGGTAATCAGGAGCCAGCTGACGGTAATCAGGAGCTGACGGTAACCAGGAGCCAGCTGACGGTAATCAGGAGCTGACGGTAACCAGGAGCCAGCTGACGGTAATCAGGAGCTGACGGTAATCAGGAGCTGACGGTAGCCAGGAGCCAGCGAACGGTAATCAGGAGCCAGCTGACGGTTATCAGGAGCCAGCTGACGGTTATCAGGAGCCAGCGAACGGTTATCAGGAGCCAGCTGACGGTAGCCAGGAGCCAGCTGACGGTTATCAGGAGCCAACTGACGGTAGCCAGGAGCCAGCTGACGGTTATCAGGAGCCAGCTGACGGTAGCCAGGAGCCAGCTGACGGTTATCAGGAGCCAGCTGACGGTAGCCAGGAGCCACAGCTGACGGTTCTGTTGCCGATGTTGTACATAGGGGAATGACGACATGTACATGTGCGTGAGAGATGGTGAGCGCGTGGATGTCAGCGCGGCATATCTCCGAGGCCGGACGCACCCTGAGAGCGTTACACAGGTACAGAATTTCTGATTAGAGGAGCTGCATGTATTTCAGGTTATGTATTATTAAAAAGGTGCCAATGCTCATAATTTTAAATGTAACTATTAAGTGCTAGGATACCAGTAAATTTGGTTTTGTTGTAGAAACCCTTTGAGATGTTGCTAATGAACAAGTTATTAACAAGTTAATAATATTACTGTTATTATTATTACTGTTAATAATAATAATAATAATAATAATAATAATAATCCTGCAAAACTGTAGTGGATAAATGATAGATGGATGGATGGATTACAATAAAATTATCCTACAGTAATGATCAACCAGTTCTCCCCTTCAAAATTTTTCAGACACCACCCCCCATGCATCACTGCTTGCATCTGCCTGAGTTTATTCATGCAAGGTCCAAATATCAGTGGCCTTTCTGACCTGCACCATCCTCTACATTCCCAGGGTGTCTTGAGGGATGTAGCTTGGAGCTGGTCTGATGGGGTTATCAGGTGCAGGTTCCGCAGAGGTGTCTATACCCCTCAGGATGCCCACAGGTTCCTCCTGAATGAGAGTTACTACCTCTTCATGGCTCACGGTCCTGCTAACAATGGTGAGCCTTTGAATACATTTCATTAGTTTCTTATCTTCTGTTGTAAATCAGGCTTTGCTGTAATTGTGTTTGGTATCCAAGTTCTTGGGTAATTGACATTCCAGACCGTTTGGTTGGTACTACTTTCTACTTCGAAGTGTAGAGTTGAGACAAAGTCCATTGTCACTTGTTATTGTAATGTCTTCCATAAAGTTGATGAGATTGATTGTACTTTGAACTGAGGTACCGGTATCAGAGGCTGACACCTATCAGACGTGGGGTTGATTATCTGTAAATCTGTGTAGTTATTTCCAGTGTATCAGTAGATGTCTGTTATTGAACCTGAACACAATGGAGGTATCTGCAGAGCTATCGTCTGCAAAGGCTCATTCAGGCTTTTTCTTTGATGATTTAAGGTGAGATTCATAGACATGACTGCCAGCCCCTTATTACAACCTATCAGAAAGTCATTTCTGGCAAGCCCGAGGATTTGACTGGCTCACGCTCACCAGCGATAATGAAGCTTCATGGTAAGTTTGCTCTTATATTAACGCATGGGCTTGCTCTGGTTGGACACATGAGCTGACTTACAGTTTTACCCTTTTTTAGGTTACTAGTGACTCTGTCATTTTATTTGGGCTGTTTATCTGTTTGCAGTTGTATATCATGGAAGGCTTATTGTATGTAGCTTAACTGGTTTAACTGAAAGTAGAATGTCGCTGAGAGGCCTCTCAGCGGGATTTTTCTGTTTTCGGACGGGCTGTGTGACATTAAGAGACTCTCTAGTTTCCTTACTATTGACCACGTGGCCATTGGAACTTGTTGTTTATGCATTTCTCAGATGCCACTTTACAAGGTAGAATCTCATCAGCTAATGAATGAATGAATGTAATGAATGTTTGCCATGTTTATCACATGAATCTGTGACTTTGTACCCGCCAGAGTAATATTTTGCCATGAAAATTGGTCAAATGTGTTTTTTAAAAATACAAAATATTTGAACTTTTTTTAATCACAGTTATTACAGTGCTCTGATTTCAATAGCATGCATACAGGATATTTTTAATTTGTTGCTTGTCTGTGTAATTGATTGTAATTGAGATAATTGAGCTACTGCTTTGCTGGGCTTTTTAAAAAAGACTGTGTCCTAATGCTCTACTGTGATTTAGGTCGAAAAAACAGTTTTTCAGTTTAGAAATATCTGCCCCTCTTTTTATACCAACAGGATCGCTTATGCTGATTGCCTGGATGACATCTGTTAGTGCTGGCGTCATGGTGGCCCGCTACTTTAGACATGAGTGGCCTGACAGTGTGCTCTTTGGACAGACTGTTTGGTTTCAGGTTGGCTTTGTTTTTTTTTTCCTTAATGTTTAGTAACAGAAATCATTTACTAATGCATTGAATGTTTTTCTTCCAAGTGAATTGAGTGTTTATGGAAACACCAATGGGCGTGCCGTGGCAGACTGGTTAGCACTGTGGTCGTACACCTCTGGGGCCAGGTTTTCAGTCTCCACCCTGGCCCCGGGGGTGTGGACTCCCTGAGTCATGGTCAGGTTTCCTTCAGGTACTCCAATTCCTACCCCCCACAATGAAATGACATGCTAAGGTGAAGTGGGGTTAGCACATTGTCCTAAGGTGTGAATGGGAGCCGCATCCCGCGTTATTCCCTGCATTGTGCCCACTGATTCCGGGATAGTCTCCAGCCCCCCGTGTCCCTGAATAGGACAAGCAGGTACCGAAAATGGATGGATGGATAGCACTAATTTACTGCAATTGTTTCAGTGTCTAGTTTGCCACTTTTATTCACCACAGTTATTGTACAGTCGATGAGATGCTCCAGAATAGAATGTATCTGTAAATGAAATGCTGTGTTAACCTGCCCATTCATTCCTGCGGTACTCATTAGCGTGTGGCAGCTCAGTACCGCCACCAGGTGAGTTCTCTCACTCGGGGTTTCTGCTGCTGTTCCTGCAGGTGCACAGGGCCTTGATGCTCCTTACCGTGTCACTCACCTCTTTGGGGTTCATCCTGCCCTTCGTCTACAGAGGAGGCTGGAGTCGAGTGAGTGCTAAAGTCTGCCATTTGCTCCTTTTCATGAGGTGACCTCATGACCGAATGGTGCGCAGGGATTGGATGGAAGCTGGAGGTCTGTGCCACAGGGTGTGCTGTGTACGTGCTGTGTATGTGCTGTGTATGTGCTGTGCATGTGCTGTGTATGGAGTCTCAGACGTGTCAATTTCATGGTGTATGTGACAGCTTATAATAAATGCATATTATCTACAAATGCATCCAAATACTCACAACTTTTTATATCAGGGTGCATTTTACTTGTGCTATTTCCCAGAAAACCAGCAGAGGCCTCTCTTGTCTGTCAATTTTTCACGCTAGTTTTAAAAAAAATAAAATAAAAAATTGCAATATTTTTCAGTTTATTTTTATTTATTCTCATTTATTCTTTTTTTGCCCTCTTAGTGCTACTTAACCCTTTATCAGACTCTTCTTCAAGGCTTTAAGGGCGTCATGTGACCATGATGCTACCAATCAGTGCTCATTGTCTTTCTGTCTAAAGGTCTACTGGTTTATTTGCAAGAAAGCCACTTAATGGTCATGTTCTGTGCCGCTGATGTCAGAGAGGGCTGAGCGCTTCGTCTTTGGCATGATGGAACTGACCCCTGCATTTGCCCCTTCCTGTGCAGCGTGCAGGTGCTCATCCTTACCTGGGCTGTGCTGTCATGGCTCTGGCCCTCCTGCAGCCCATGATGGCCATCGTTAGACCTCCTCCTGACTCCAGCAGGTAAGGCCTAGTGGGTGTTTTCTTAGCTAACTGATCAAACTCTGTTTGAAACATCACGATGTAGCCAAATTCGTGAAGACTGAAGCCTTGCGATGCTCGTCACTGCCTCCGGTAAAAATTCACCTCTTCCTAATCTTTACCTTCAGACGGTGGATGTTTAACTGGCTGCATCTGAGTGTTGGCACTGTTGCAGAGCTAATTGCAGGTGAATGGCTATGTGCAAATTTGTTTGTGCTCTCTTTCAACGACACAGTAATTGCTACTAAATTAAATATACCCATCCCCCAGGCTAATGTGCTTTATGGAGTGTTAGTTTTGGCATTGAGGGTTTTTTAAATTATTATATTTTATTCTTTTTAATATGCAGGCAAATCCCACTGCTGTGTACTCCAGGCTGCTGAGTGGAGTGTAAGTGTAGTCTAATCACTCGGTAAACCTTGACTGTCTGTCTCTAGTCATCACCATGTTCCTGGGGATCCATCAGCAAGCCCTGCGTCTCCCTGAGCCCGGATGCACAACTGCGCTTGCAGGCTCAATTGTCTGGGGAGTCACTGCTCGGCTGCTGCTGGAGTTTCACAGCAGAGGCCTCCTCAAAATAGGTTGGTACATCTTCTGTGCCATTTCCTGCTCTCGCCACCCTGCTGTCAAGGTTCAGTTCCTTGCAGTTTTCTTGGTAGAATATTGAGTTAGTACAGTTTTACCCTAATTTTTACCTTTAATGGTAATTTATATTAGTAACATTGTTGTGTGTGGGGAACAACATTGAACGAAATACCTTTAATAATAAATGACATGGTGAAGTAGAACCCTCAAGAATTGTGGGTTTGATTTTTGGTCTCTGGCTCTGCGGTGTGGAATTTTAATGTGCTTCTCTGGTTTTCGTGGGTCCAAAGGTGGTTTGCGATCACTGAGCATGCGCCCCATGCCATGCCCTACCCTGGACTATCGTTTAACCTAGGGTAACCCAGGATTCTCAGTGAGATCCTATAATGGACTCACGGTTATAGATTAATGAAGATTAAATAGGATTAAGAGAATAATCCAGTAAACCAAGCAGATTATGCCTTTCACAGGGATGGATAACACCACGGATCAAGACGCAATACTGTCTGGTCAGCCTATGAGGGTTGATAAGGTAAGCATTGACACTAAATATTTTAACCCATCAGTAGAATACTGAACCTCCATTTCTCTTATTTTTTTTTATAAAATCTCGTTTCAGAGAAGTCAATTTAGAAAAATTGTTCTCGCTGCCTTCCTCTGTGGAAACATCGGATTCCTGAGTGCACTCTTACACACCATAAATGGCTTGTGACAGGAAGCGAGGCCTGCGTGCTTTAACGGCAGACCTGCCTGAAATGTGACGTCGCAGCCCCCCCTGTGGCCACAGAAGGGAGGCAAAGAGCTCAGTTAAAAAGTGGGGCTCAAACACAAAAACGGACAGACCACAGCTAACCGACATACAAGGTTGTACTTACCTATCGGACAAGCTACAGAAGACCAGCTTATCAAGACACAGGAGGAAGATGCCAGCTAATCAGGACCAGACACTTGGCAAGACCCTCCACCCAAAGCCAGTAACAATGTCAGCACCCCTGCCCGCAACCCAAGAGTAAACCACAATCAAACTAAAGCCAGCCCCACAAACTGGATTCTGAATGGAGAGAAAAGACCCACTGGCACAGAGCAGGATCTCACAGGACAGGTGTGACATCGCCATACCATTCTTAGAGCTCCTGCTTATTTATGCATCATACTTTTGTAGCTTACAGGCCCATGAATGGACAGGCATCCATCTCCATCCAAAGGCTCCTCAAGAGAGCTATGTCCTATCTCGCCTTCTTCGGTCAACAAACTCATTCTGCTTGGAGCTCCCTCCACCATATGAAAAGTGGTGGAATGAGATGCTGAACCATGCCCTGGCATCAGACTCCTCTGACACCTTCAAGAAATGCCTCAAGACCCATCTGTACCATGAATTCCTCTACTAGCCAGATTCCTCTATGGTCCCTGAATGTTCTAATGTTGCAGTTCTGGTTCTTGAATAGTCTTATTAGATTCTTGCTTTTTAAAGTTATGTAGCTCCTGCTCCAATACTGCTTACACTCGTACCTGGGCCTTCACTGGAAGCTCAGCCCAGCTGCACTTATGCCATGTTGGTGGATGTTTACAATGTGCCATTTGCCTCACTTTGCCAAAAGCGTCTGCTAAATTTGGGTAAAACTACTAGAAAACTGTCTTCTGCCTTATGCTGCCAGTCTCTCTAATATACTAATCACTGGTAAACATGCAAAGTCTAAATGTCAATTACACTTGCAATTTTACCAAAAAATAATTCTCACTGTGTTAGTCGACCACAGATATAAGTATATTAGATGCTAGTAAGATTGCTAAGCATGAAGTATTATCTTGGTTCGTCTGGTTACTTTCGGGTAAATCAGTAACTCAGTATTTTAACACAGATTAGCTCCAGCGCACAATTTTTTTTTTTTAACTTCTGCAGTTTTTGTCCTTTCCTATATTGATTTAATAAAATACGGAGAGTACCGTAAGCTCACTTAATGTGTATTGTTTCCTAGTGTAACTGAAGGCTATCTGACATTTTTGAACTGATGTGGAGACATTTACAAAGTACTTTGGATTATTTTGCCAAGGGCTTTATTGTGAATCTTGAAATATTTTAGGGAACAACAAGCAGAATAAACAGATAATAGATACCTGAACAGACAAGCCACTGGCATCTCTGCATCCCCTGCTGGCCAGTTTCTGCCTCCATTGGTGCCATCAAACAGACTGATGACAGAGATGTATCAAGGGTCATTGCTGGTGTAGAAACATGGTAGGTATTCATAAGGATGCATACTGTGTCATCCCTTACGAAACAAAAATATATTGAAATATATGGAAATTTCAATATATTCTGTTTGACAATGTTGGACTTTTACTCACAATTTAAACATCTGTAAGATACTGAAATTATGGAATTGCATTCAGAAATTGCATTATTCATACCAAAAATTATAATATAGAAGATTATTATGCATGCCCCTACCATATATGGAAAATGTATTGGAAAATACATAATTTCCTCTTATTAACTCCTAATATATTCTTAAGTATATTTTGATTAAATATATTTTTCAATTATTCTACATCATACATCTAACAATATATTTGCTATTTGGAGACTATGAACAATATAACTGTCAATTGCTTATGACTAATTCATTCTGAAACAACGAAATTGAAGGTGCAGTCGACTCAGTGTGAGGCATAATAAGTAAAGAAAAGAATAGATAAAGAGTGTGTAATATATAAAATACAAATTATTATGTTTGGGGGGAACTTAGCTTCATGTTCATCCCCTTTCTCAATATTGTAGGATATGCAGATCGCTACATAAAATGAATTGGATACCTAAAGAGGATTATCACCCCAAGCAGAGCCCAGATGGGTCTTCGGATATCTCAGTCAGCTGGGTAAACTTAACAAGTTTAAAAAGGTTTAAAAAGGTCTGGTGGGGAAATTGTGCAGTTTTTCCCGATTTTGAGCAGGATGTGTCCATTATAGATCATTACTACTTGATTTCAAAACAAAAACGAGACAAACGAATAATGCAGTTAAAAACACGGTATTTGGCGGAGTGCTGTTAGCCACTGCCTGTTTGTGTCCTTCTACTTGTAGTTTAAACTGTATATTTTGTATTCCATTTTTGTTTTTCTGTACTGTCAAAACTGGAGCCGCGTCGCCTCGTCTCTCTCTATACTTGTACAGTATATAGAAGAGATGACAATAAAGTTTACTTTCAAGTTTAAGTTAACCCAGCTAACTGAGAAATCATGGGGGGGGGGGGAGGCTACAGGTGCAAGACAGGGAACAACCCAGGGTGGGGCACCAGCCCATCGCAGGGCACAGTCACACACCTACAGTCCAGCACTTACACACCTACACTCCAATTAGCCTCAGCATGTTCTTGGACTGTGGGGGGAAAACGGAGTACCCAGAGAAAACCCCATGACAGCACAGGGAGACCATGCACAACCACTGTGCCGCCCAAAATTTCTTCATTATCCAAATTGCTTCAGCTAATTCTGAGGATTGTCTGACAGGAATATCATTTATCTCTGTATCTATTAAACAGTTTTCTTGTTTAGCTTAAGTTATCCAGCTAACTGGGAAATAAATCCTGCTTTGTGGAACAAAATACAAAATGCATTAAAATACAGTAGCTTATATGACTATTGGGTACAAAGTAGGAGAAAAGCGAACACAATGTGGTGACTGTTGGCTGAACGTGAATGTGTGATGACGAGATTAATATGCAAATTATCCTGTGACGTCAATTAGCGACTTTCTGTTGGAAATAGTTTGCAACACTGCTCTAAGTAGCATGTTGTACATTATTCTGTACAGTAGGTGGTAGCAGGGCGACTGAGGTTGGGTCTCGTCAATCATATTATTCATACCGTCCTTTATATTAATTAGTTTTTTGGGGCATTAGCAGAATGCCATCTGGTGTGCCATGTTAATAATGGTGGCGAAGAGGCGAGTTGCAGAAATCATACTGGTTAATGCGGAAGGAGCCGCAGAGGAAAGGAGCTTCATGTAAGTTTCACCATTTTCATTAGATTATTTATATATGCAGTTATTATATTCCGTGTCACCATATATACACATGCAGTATACTGAGTATGGTGGCACCAATATGGCGGCACAAGGCGATTACGCAGTACTATTGTAGCTTATAAAATTACTATTAATGTATATAAAACGTCTTATAAAAGCTAAATAAAAGCAAAAGAGTTAATTTTTCTAACATCGTGAGTAACACTGAAGCAAGTGAAAGTGGCTGAAGGTAATCTGCTGATCGGTTTGTTTAATCCCTGGGTGTGCGGCCTTCGTTATGCTGAAGAGCCCATCTTGAATGTTTCTTTTCGTTTCCGCCTCTTGGTGGTGTGTTTCGCGTTTGTAGCTGGTGCCCAGTTAATGTCGCTTCTGTCAGTGCCTGCTTTGTCTACCTTGTACGTGTCCAGGTCGAATTGTTATAGATTTAGAAATTTTGCGAGCACTGTAACTAATTTTCATTTTTTATTCATTTGTTGATATTCTAATGCCAATGTAATGATCACTATTTCACAGAGCACCGCGTGGTATCCTGCCGTTTGTCTTAAATTATATTGGGATGGTTACTGAAACTAACTGAATACGACACAAAGCTGCATTTCTTTTCACAAGGCGCCACTGCCCTTATCAGACCAGTTGGTTGTTTTTGTAATTTAAAAATGCCGCCAAACCTTATTAATTAACCAAAATATTTTTGCCGGTCTCCATACGTCAGAAATGAGAGAAAAAAACTTTTTTTTTCTTCATATGCTTCATAAATCTTTATTTCGATTAAAAATACAACACAAAAGAAAAGATAACACTGAAGGCAATCGCGGCGGCTCTGCATTGGACACCGATTCATTCGTATGGACGCGAATAGCTGAAATTCAAAGCTAAGCAAGCAAAGCCGGAGCATTTAATAGAAATTGTTTTCACTACAAAGCGCACAAAAGTTTTTTAAAGGAAATGAAACGTATTTAGGATTGTCAGTCTACGCCAAAGCTAAGGTACCTTTTAGCGTTTTTGTATATTAGCAGCCCTTCCAAACAAACACAAAAAAGTTACAAAGAATCATTACCTTTATAAGCAATGCTTATTTGAATATATGGTGTAGAGAATATGGGGGATTGTTTATGACATCTTTAATTATATGTGTCATACTGTCTTTAATATGTGTCAATCTATTGTCCAATAAATACGTCAATAATTAAATGTCAACAAATCATTCAATTTATTATTGCAAAATGTATTTTAATTTGTATTTTATTTATGGGCACATTTAATTAATTTAATTGTAAGATGTATTGACGCATAAATTGGAAGATAGATTCATTATTTGAAGGATTCAAATATGCAAATTTTATCCGCACTGATTGGTCCGTGAAAGACCAGTGGGAGTGTTCACACTGCGGACCTGCATCTTATATGCCACGTCAAGTATCGGAAAGCGGAGGATTAGGTCTGCTGCAAAGCTCTGTTGCACATGGGATGTGAATTATGATTTGTGCTGCTTTGCTGGCTAGTGCTTGGCTGGATTTGCAGGCCTTGCGAAATGACGTTGCTGCCACGGGCCCAGCCAACTGCAGCCAGGGCGGTTGCCTGGGCAAAACGACAGATTTCCGGGACATTGTGCTTGATTTGCGGATGTCAAAGATCTGCTGTCAATTTGCAGGAGACTTCGGGAATTTCCGGGAGAGGTACTTCATGTAGCACATCAGCGATACTCCATGTTGTCTGACATTGCAGGTCCACAATTTGAACATCCCCACTGATCTTTCCCAGACCAGTCAGCGCAGACCTCATTTGCATATATGATTCCTTCAACTCATCAATCTTTCAACCTATTTTGCAATCTATCCTTCAGTACATCTTACAACATATCCTTCACTAAATGTCAATAAATAATAAATTTTAAATTAAAATAAGTTTTGCAAAAATAAATTGAATGATGTACTGGCATATTTTATTTTTTGTATATTTATTGGACAATAGATTGACACATAAAATTAAAGATATGTCACAAAAAATCCTCTATAGCAGAAAGCGGTCAAATATAAATACATGCATTATGAAAAATAGTGAAAAATGAGTCAATACTGTAACTTAATTTTGTACTAATTATATAAAAATTAAGCATTGCTTTGTGTTAAATATCTGTGGGACAATTCAAGTTTACAAAAGCAGGACAACAGGACATAAAATACAGCATAGAACAGGTGGAATTTTATAATATTGCAATGCATTCAGTTGTCATTTGTATGCATGTATATTGATAAAGTACAAAAGGAACATTTATGATTATTTCAAGGTGGAAGATAAAAAAGATTAATTGTGTCGCCTCTATTGTCATAATAGAATGAGAAAACCTATTTTTCAACTATATGAATAGTTTAAATATACAATATGTATTATATGTATACTTATTTTAATGTCTCTTGAAAATGTCTTTAAAACTGAGAAAATACAATAAGTATATCCTCTTAGTGTAGCCAGGGATACATCAAATACACTTCTGTCTTTCATGGACATAAACACCAACATGAATAACTGTAGACTAAACACTGCATTCAATGACCATGGTATCTGGCATGTGCACAATACTTTATTCTGGCTTATCCACATATTAACTATGTAGCAATGACGTCACACAAGCAGTAAGTGTTGATATATATGACATCTGCCCTGCAGTTTCATGAAGTTACGTTCATAGTACAGATGTTTTGGTCAATGGCCGACATTCCCCAACACTGCCGAACTCAGCGCCCCACTCACCACCACACAGCTTGCTTCATACTCCAGAGAGAGTGAAGTAAGAAAGAGCCTCACCTGGAAAACTTCAGGCGGTTTTTGGTTAAATCAAGGAAATTAACACACTGCCTCATCATGATTAATCTAATAACAGCAACACTGTCCGGATTTAGTCTAGATCAGTGTGTTTGTTCTAATTCCTTTAGCATGGCAACTGTATTCAAAGACAGTGACATTGCAATAAAGGAAAGGATTACGAACAAAGAGAGTTTACTTTGTTTTCACAGGAATGATCCACCTTGCAGGCTGACTTCATTGGGGAGGAGGGAGAAGACTTACATTTCACAGGAAGTTCTGTTGAGAATAATCGGGGAATTAAATCACATCTGTGTATAGAAGCAAGTAACAGATAAATAAATTAATTTAATGCAGATTATACTCACACCATTCGATCGACAAATGAACAACATGAAATCATATAAAATTGTGACTTAAATACCTGACTTATTGAAGGCCAGGCTATCCAACGCATTTGGTGACATTAGTCCTGTGTCGTGTGTCTCTTTAGCATATATACTTTCCCTTTGCTTCTTCAGCTCCTCTTCTCTCTGCTTGACCATCTTTATCTCATCGTCGATTAGAGATTGGGTGCTCCTGGAGCGTAACTTGAAGAAGGGGTTGTTCAGAAACGTGCTCTCCTGCGTACCCTGGCAGACGGAGTTCAGGCAGAACTCGGACGAGCTGCGCGTGATCATGGTGGGAGCCTCCATTATGATGACGTTAGACACATCTGATGGCCACTCGTTGGCTCGCTTTGCTAATGGATTGGTGTCTTTCTTGCAGTGTGTTGGGCTGGATGGGTATTGCTCAGGTTCTAAGATGATCACGCTATTGCCTGACACCTCTTGACACAGCTGACCTTTTGACGGTGAGGAGGTAATGATAAAGGATGGCGTCTTAATGCTGGGGGACTTATTGATTGGGAATTTGCAATCCTTTGTCTCAAACACCTTTCTCCTTTCTTCAATCTCCTGATTCAATCTTCTGTCAGTTTTTCCAGGTTGAAGAGTGACTGGTTTACCAATAGCTTGTGTGCATTCATTGGCATTGCAGGCTTTGGAAATTCCCCGCTCCCGTCTCAGGCTCTCTTCACGTTCCATAGCTAAGCGAATTTCCCTTTCTATCGGGGTCTCATCATCACAAGGAGACCTGTAGCTGGAATCATCAAGGCCAGAGTCTTCTGAGCATGGGCTCAAATGAGTCTGAGAATAATCATTCAGCGCTATACAGTCCAACTCAGGTTCTTTTTTGGACCTGTCAATATTTCGCACAGGGGTATACATGGAGTTGTGTCCTCCCTGACATGTGCTTTGCCTAAAAGAGGGTTGATAAATCTGGAATTTTGTCTCCTCTTCCATTTTTAGCCATTGCTTTCTCGCAACTCGAAAATCCACATGCTCTGTACTGACGTTTTCGCTCTTTGTCTCCTGAATCACACAGTAGTCAGGAGGAACTTTCTTATTAGTATTTACTTTTGAAGACTCTAAATCATTTGTGTTGCATTTTAAACCATGACTGAACTCCTCTTCATCTTCTGATATTTTTGATAAGCCATGAAATAGGGAGGGCGTTACATTGGAGTGCTCTTGGGTTTCAAATTCATAGTCATCATGGTGTCCGTACTGGTCTAGAATATCTTCGCGGTCTTGGATGTTATGCTCATATTGGTCTAGTGAGTCTTCAAGATCTGGTATATGGTGCTCATATTGGCCTAGAGCATTTTCATGATCCCGGTTGTGGTGCCCATATTGGTCAAGTGTGTCTTCATGGTCTGGAGTGAGGATATCATATTGGTCCAG
Source organism: Petrocephalus sullivani (assembly GCA_026780845.1). NCBI lineage: Eukaryota > Metazoa > Chordata > Actinopteri > Osteoglossiformes > Mormyridae > Petrocephalus > Petrocephalus sullivani. Next base: position 14,166,375 of record JAODKM010000032.1, on the reverse strand, counting down.
AGCATCTTCATGGTCTGGGGTGTGGTGGTCATATTGGTCCAGAGTGTCATCATGGTCTGGGGTGAGGGTATCATAATGGTCTAGCACATCTTCAGTGTCTGGGGTGAGGTTATCATATTGGTCTGGAGCATCTTCATGGTCTGGGGTGAGGTTATCATACTGGTCGAGAGCATCTTCACAGTCTATTGTGTGGTGCTCATATTGTTCTAAAGCATCATCACGGTCTGGACTGTGGTGCCCATATTGATCAAGAGTGTCTTCATGGTCAGGGAAGTCTTTGTCATCTCTCTGGTTGATTTCTACAATGTTCTCCACATTCTTTTCAACTTTTTGCACAAAGAGTTCTTGGGCACTTAAGTTTAGGATTTCATCCATGTAAGAATCATCATCCTCCCTGTTAATAGAGGAGGAAAAGATAGCCCTCCATTTCTCATCCGTCTCACTATTAGAGGAGATAGGATCTATCTCAACCCGCAAAATACAATTTAAGTCAGGATCGCTTGGGTCAAGATTTTGACACGTGGAGATGCTAGAAGAGGCGTCTTCGCTGATACAGTCTTCTATAATGGACACCTGTATTCTGTTATTGCTGAGGCTGTCCATGGTAGCTTCTTGTATCTCGGGCTCTGGAGTTTTTATGGCCTCGTTCTCTTCAGTGTCCTCTGTGGTGGGCAGCACAGGAGTGTCAGATCGCTCCTGGTCTGACTGCTCTTGTGTTCTGTGAAGCATTTCATTCTCACAAACTGTTCCTGCACTAGAAGTTGTATCAGAAACAGAGGAGGTCATGGACTCAGTGCGATTTAGGTAATTATGTTCTGTCTCCAAGATCAAAGCCTCCTTTTGACACAGATTGTCTGTCTCCTTCCCATTTTCTAAGCTATGGTGTTCCTCATTTTCAGCTGCCCATTGTGGCAAGTCTGCTGGAATGTCTACATTTCCTTTTGTTCGGGAATCAGGGAAATCTGCACTGGGCCAGACTGCTTCAGCCTCCTCAGGCAAGTCCTTATTTTCAGCCACCTCTGTCTCCCCAGAATCCATTTTATGGTCCCTTACGGTAGCCATTTCTGATAGCTGGCTGGTCTCCATGGTTACTTCTTGTGGAAAGTGTTCTTGTTCTTTTTGTTTCTGATTTGGAGTGTTGCTGCTGCTTTCTCTCACTTTATTTCCATTTGCCTGCTTCACTGCAGCTGTACTTTTCTGTGAAGTAAAATGAAAGAAATACATTTCTCCAAGAGTTTTAAAGGTTTTACCTATTTTACGTCTTACTGTTGAAATGCGACATCTATTCATGACAATTAGCGATAAATAAAAACACAAATCCCAGATCTTTTTTTTGTAAACATATAACTCTATCTTATGCATAAGTTCATTATTACTAATAATTTATTTTCACATCAAAGTCTTGTTAGCTATACATATTTTGAATTTTCCATCTTTCTTAGCATCTGAGAGTATTTTGAACCAATAACTAACATTACTGCCACTGTTACTTACAGTAGATACATAAGTACGATATTAACTCTGAATTAGTGGTGCTTCATATTTAATTATAGAATATATTATAGTATATTATAAACTTCTTGTCATTGTAGACTGCTATAAATCTCTCAAAATGAAAAGGTTATATCTATCTGTGCAAAGGTATACATTTGAATACATATATATTATATATATATAATAATAATAAAAAACAATATATATATAAGAACATAAGAAATATACAAACGAGAGGAGGCCATTCGGCCCATCAAGCTCGCTTGGGGAGAACTTAACTA
>JAODKM010000032.1:14147672-14164500 GCA_026780845.1 Petrocephalus sullivani | reverse complement strand
GTGAATACCCGTGCAAAACTATTATTGAACTCATTTACTATATCAATGTCATTTTCAATTATAATACCCTTACTATATATAGTAAGGGTATTATATATATACATATATATTATATATATATATATATAGTATATATATACTATATGTATGTGTATATATATATATATGTGTGTGTAAATAAAAATCCAACAAGCAATTTGGCCTACAGGCTACTGCCCAGGAGGGACATTAGTGATGCACTTTGCGGTAGTTATTTATTTCTTCATGTAATGGCGTTTTTGAGTCGGGATCACAAGGAGACATTAAAGGGACCATTACGCCACATATGTGCTATTACAAATGTATGTTAGTAGCGATCCAGGAACAAAATAAAATTTCCCGGTTTTTGCAGTCATCAATTTAATTTAAGAAAGACAAGCAAACAAATGCACCTGTTTAATTTATATAAGGAATGAACATAGGTTAGTTATTTTGAAGGCTAATAAGTACTAATAAGTACATTGTAACACTTATTCTTTTCATACTTTAAGAAATGGAATGACGTTAGACTCCTCCCCTGGTTTCTAGAAGTGTCTCATCAAATAGGGTATCAGTTCTGAGTAATGTCCTGGAACTTTTAAGAGTGTAAAAGACATGACTAAGAAAGAGATTTAAAAGTGTTGTTTTTCCCCTAATGTTTCTACTTCAGCATTCAGCTCCCAGCTTGTGCGGAGTCGGGCAGGACAGGAATCCATCTGAATGAAGCCGTTATGTAAGGCTGCATGATGGGACATTGCACCCCCGCCATAGTTGTGTCCTCCCCATGGCTCACGCTTGGCTGCTGGCGCTGATAGAGAAGAGGTCAGCAAAGATTATTTGCAACTCTATACACCTTGGGCCCGGGACCCAGTCCCACAAATGATACCAGTATCAAAACTGAGCTGGAGTCTGTCCCCGACTAGTGCAGAGTTTATGATATTCTCAACCAACCTATTATTATTATTATTATTATTATTATTATTATTATGTAAATCTAATAGTCAACAAAAATGCGTATATGTGCAGTGAAGTGTGTTATGAATATTTGAACTATAGAGCTGGTGAGTCACACCATCGCTGCACTTCAGTTACGGAACACCTGTTGTTGTTCTTTAAAAAAATGTTTTGATCCTAACCGATGACACCGTCTTCATCACATCCTTAATGTACTTATTTTTTCACATTAGAATATTTATGTTTGTTTATCTATCCGTCTTCCAGTTGCTTATCCACAACAGGGTGATGATTTAAATGCGGTGCTTATTTTTAAATCTGATTAATCTGAGGAATTAATGTTGAATATGACCCACAGAGCAAATAATATTCAAGGTTACGAAAGCAGTCAGCGCAGTTGGCTTGTGACTTCTTCTTAATTTGATTAAAATCTTGTTTTGTGATAAACAAATATGCACATCGTCCCATAAAAACCTGTATTTGAAACTCACTGGAGTTCACTGATTTCACAAATACCAATATTCCCCCATTATTACAAATTCCTTATGTCAGGATGCTTTTAAATACTTTTTAAACCTGGAACTGCTAAACATTCTCATTCCCTTTCCAGATATATATATATATATTAATATATATAACTAATACTCCTAAAATACTTTGTGCCCACCTGAAAAGAACCCTGGGAAATACTGCAGAACCTGTCTGTTTTACCCAAATAAAATACCGTCTGACATGTTTAAATCCGATCCTAGACTGGCTGCACTAAGTGCACTACAGCTTCGCATGTCTGTCAGAACACCCAGTGCCTCTCAAAATGGAGTCTCACCTCACCGCGATTCCGGCGCCAGGCAGCAGCAGGGCTGCAGGGCATTAATCACCAGATCGCTGACAGACACGTTGGACAGTGCTGTCACCCGGCCTGTTGCCAAGCGCTGGCCAGTCGTCGATCCAGAGCCCAACTCTTTCACACCAAAGGACGGAATAATCAATTGAATGCCAGAATGTCGCTGTCTGTGAACAGTACTAGCTACATAATACTGTATGCCCCCATGTGTCATTTTACGCTCCAGTGATGCTGTTATTATGTTTGTAAATGTTGCTTATGTTATGAAGAATGAAATGAGCGAGTCAACAAAATCTGTATTCATTTTTGGAAGAATCAATGATATCAAATTCATCGTTATCATTAAGCAGCACGCAAAATATAACTGCATTGCTTTATTGCTGCAGCACGAACAAAACATTACAAAAGTATTTGTGACGCCCTTAGGGGTAATTAAGTTATCCATGCCAATAATCAAATAAGACACAAATAAAAAGTAGGATCTTTCTTCTTTTCTTAAAGAAGAAAAAAATTATTTGGAAATAACTTCCACACTTTCACAGAAGTGTTGTTAGGTTAATTGGCCACAGAAACCTCTGAAGTCGTTTAAAGAATGCACAAATTTGCACCCCCCACGTTCATCTCCCCGGTCACGTTGCACGTATTAGGAGTCAAATCAAAATAACAGGCTGCAAATGTCAATGCACCATGGTTACCTCAAGGGACAGAGCAATTTGGAGAGATGGGCCAAATGGGAAAGGGAGGTCCGGAGTGGGCCGGCTTCTCTTCTGATCATTTCACATGCATTAAATAACAGGCATTAAATAATGCAGGACACAGACGGACGGGTAGAGACGCCTCTCTTTCTCAGAGCCTCCCACAGGCTCACACTGAGCAGACAGATGGAAATGATCTCCACCAAATGACATGCCTCTCTAAAGCCGCCATGCTCTCTACCCTGCTGGCTGCATGCGCCATGAAATGGAAGAGTTTGCTGCCATTTATTTTTAGAATGTTATTTATTTAATTATTGGGCCAGCTCAGTGGTTGGCACTGTAACCTCACATCTCCAGGTTGGGGGATTTGGTCCTGGCCCCAAGCTCCGTGCGTGTGGAGCTTCATATGCCCTCTCTGGGCACTTCGGTCTCTCCCCGCAGTCCAGGAACATGCGGTTAGGTGAATTGCTGTGTCTCAGTTGCCTTTTATGTGTGTGTGTGAGTGTGAGTGTGTGTGTGAGTGTGAGTGTGTGTGTGAGTGTGCACCCTGCGACGGACTGGCATCCCATTCAGGGTGTCCCCTGCCTAGTGCCCTGTGCTTCCTGGGATAGGCTCCAAGCTCGCCACGACGCTGTACTGGGTAACTAGCGATGGGAAATGGACGGCACAAGCCTAGTCCTGTTTGTCCAGGGACTTCTGTCTTTATCACATAAAATTACTTTGCAGACTTTTAAACAAGGCCTCAGTAGAGCCTCCTGGGCCCCCAAATCCTAAATTGCTGTCTCCATGGTAACCTGCTAACCTACGTGCATTTGTTTCATGGTTAATAAGTGGACATAGCCATTGCTCTTCTCTAGAATTGAAAAAATTGATTCAGATTAATTGTGATTGATTGCGCCTTCGTTCCTCAACAAATTACGTGTCCAAAAACGAGGCCGATACCTAAAACCGACATTTTGTCCCAGCTCCCTTCCTCAGACCCAAATAACTCCTTTCTGCTCTTGCCATGAGTGATGCAAGAGCCTGGGTTTGTGACTTTCGGCACTGCGACAGGGGGCGAGGGTGCTTCAGTCGTCGCTGTCATTACCAAGGACGTTCTCGTGTTCCTTTCAGACTGGAATAATGCCGTGAATCATAGGTGTGGGAACCTTGCTGGAAAAGCAGCACAGGGGCTCCGTTTCGATGTGCTGGAGACAAGCCGCCTCAGAAAGGGAACGCTGTGGATGATTTGTTTTTTGGAGAGAAGACCGGGAGTCTCAGCACGAACAGTGCAAACGAAAAAGCCAAAACACTGTTTCTGGAGGAGTCGCGGGGATCCGCTCATCGGCAGCTGGATCAAGTCAAATTATCGTTATGAACGGCATTTCCCAAAGCTAAGCAGGCGGAGCCTGGAGCAGCCCTGGCATCCTTTTCAACATCAGCCCCCACTTGATGAGTGTTTCAGCTTGATGACACCTTGGAAGCTTCATCAAGTTCTACCTTAATGAGCTGTATGGGTCTCATAAATGCATAAATATCCTGTCCTTCTCTGCTTTTCTTAGTCATATGAACAGTGAAGCATTTTACTTAAAGTAACTGACATTATGTTTACGTCTGATTTATACATGTTGGCATTTTTAATTGATTACAATTAAGGGTAACTTGTTACAGATTTTAAATTAAAATTGAAGCAGTACTGTCCATTCAGGGATCTAAACGTGACATAATATGTTTGCTACAATGAATCCCAAATCACAACACTAGGAAACACATTCAAGAAAAAATTCACACACACACGCAAAAAAAAGATGCTTTCCTCTGTATGATCAGTAGGAAGAGGCTCTTTGCTGACCAAGTGCCCAGCTGGCACATTCATGCTGAACAGCAACAAACTTCAAATGCAACAGTTGGCAGCAAGCTCATTTTGCTCTCGAATATATATTTGTGATACCAGGACTGTGATATTCTTTGCATAACAATAATGTTACCTGCAACCCAAGAGTACATGAAAATGCTAAATACTCCAATCCTTCATAATCACTCCTGTCTCCGCAAACTTAGGTACATAACATCTGTTGATACACGATATTATATTTTTAAACTCCTTCACAGCATCACCAATCATCAAACCTACGGAACATTGTCTAGCCAGCAATATAAAATATACTGTTGCCAAGGAAATAAACGAGAGAAATATTAATATTGATATACAAATGGTGTGCACCTGAATATTCTCTTAGTTAGAACAGCCTTCCTTTTTCTTAGATAGTCTTGAGAGGTTTTTACTCAATTGACATGCTTAGAGCAGCCCTTAAATCTGCTAAGGTATCCCGAATCCACATTTAATCTGATCTACTCTCTCTTATCTCCTGGGTTAAAAGCCCCCATCACTTCCCACTGCTTAGTCCCCCAACCCTATAATTTCCCCAGTGCCTCTACCTGACAAGCAAGCAGCCAGATTTAGCTTTTAAATCTTTTTGCAAAGGACGTTTAAAAACTTTGCTGCCGACCTACCTGCTGCCAGTGCTGCATTGGCCGTGAGTGGCTGAATCTCTGCCTCTCAGAAGCCACAGCGGCGTGCGGACTGATTGAATGTGGCAGAACTGACCAATGACGATGCAGCACATCGTGTGCGCGCACACACACACACACACACACACACACAGGCACCCGCACAGAGGCAGGAATCCACGCCAGTACCATTATTTGAGAACTCCACAGGTTAATAATGACATATGGGGCATAAGCACACAGAAGAAAGACTACTTTTTAATTAGTCCATGTATATTGTGCCCTAGATCACAAATTACATTTTTTCATCATTTTTATCTGGGAGTTTGACAGTTAGGACTCTGACATTGTTAAATGTTCATAGTTCTTCCTCAAAATAATTAACGTTGCTGGATAATTATTTTTTGTTTGTTATTAAGATGCGTGTGCCTCCCTTTGAGTAAATATGAAAATGTTTATTAATCAGGATTGCTTTATGTTCCATGTTTGTGATTTACATATAATAGATTATCTTTACTAGAAAAAATATTATTCACTAAATTACCGTTATGCAATTATTTGTTTTGTTTGTTTTAATTACACATTCTTCTTCTCTTCCCACTACTCCAAAATGCTCCAACTGTACACAGTGTGACCCTCATATCTGCAAATTTTCAGTGATAATCCACATTTATTTCTTTAGCTGACCTGAAGCAGCATATCATTGTGAAAGTAGGGTCAGCCTGTTGATGGAGCAGTTGTGACTAAGGGCCTTGCACAAGGGCCCAATTGTGAAATAGGTCCACCAACCACAGGATTTGATCCATCGACATTCCGATCACAGGTAGCGTCGAAAACCAGTGTGCCATATTCAGGTTTGATTTCCGAACAGCATCCACCTATTCATCCATCCATCCACCCACCTACCTATCTATCCATCCAACCATCCATCCATCCACCTGCCCACCTATCCATCCACCCACTTACCTATCCATCCGTCCATCCATCCATCCATCCATATACCCACCTACCTATCCATCCGTCCATTCATCCATCCATCCACCCCTGGGGCAGGTAGGTGGTGTAGTGGTTAGGAATGCAACCATGTAGTCAAAAGATTGCCGTTTCGAGTTCCCGACCCGCAGGTACCCTGAGCAAGGTACCATCCATCCACCCGGCCACTTTCCATACCTACTTGCCTTACGCAGGGCCTCTGGGAACTTCGGGCATCAGGCAAGAAATAACCCAGGATGGCATGTCAACCCATCGCAAACAAACAATAGCTCATTTCTTGATTTCGTATACTTGATTTCTTTGTTCTCCAAAATTACATAAAATTCATTCGCTGGCCAAGTTGTATAGTCAGTGTTTGGTCCATCATGCATGAGTTGCTTGACCAAGTTGTTGTTGCTTAGACATTTTTTAATCAAAAGCTGCTATGTAAGATATACTGAATATACAAGGGTAACAGAAAATGCGTGCACTGTGCATAATCTTGTTGTTAAGGGTTTTTAAAATAGATTCTTGAATACAAATTGTGGCAATAAATGATAAAAACATTGATATAATGATTCCTATACTGGGATGGTCTTATGAACTAGTATACATGTGAACAAAATATGAATTTTTTATTTATGTTTCTAATAACTCTTTTTCTGTGGATATGTCACTTGCTTTACCTAGGCATAGTAGCTCTCCTGAATGCCTTTGCTACAGATCACTGTGGTTGTTTTCATTCCTGTTTAATGGGCAAATAATATTTAACAGTTCATCATTGTTTAAGTAGCATTTGCAAAGGAAGAGCGATAACGCACAGTGATAAATGGAACGGAATTAAATCACAACTGTGAAAAAGATTCAAACATTCAGGGAAGGAATCTATCCCAGGCTAGCCGACTGTAAAAGTGCTTGGACTCCTCAGTCTTCCTGCAGCAGCTGTGTCTCGCCCACTCTGTCTTGCACTGGATGCATATGCCCTGTGTGTAGGACAGACTGTGGTGTGCTGCTCTTCAGGGCGTGCTTACGGCAGCTACCACAATCATAGTCATGAAGATTATACCTTGTTCCCTAGCCTGGCCATTCTCATTCTTAGTGCTGTGGGGAAGAATGCAGAGAGAATTTCAGGACACCTCATGCATTACATCACCATGTAATATCATGTAATATCACAGTCATATCTGTTTGTGTTGTGTAACCTCTTAGATACTATATACTACTGTATTACTATGCTGTTATTGTAATTACAATTAATGTATACGTAGCATTTAATATACTTGAATATGATATTCATTTCAATACTGTACTACAGTTTCCCCTATTGTTACAGTATACTCTGTTTTAAATAATAGTCTGTGTATATTATTCTTGTGTTGTATTATCTAATTGAATTATCTTGTTGTGATATGTTTTCTGTACCCCTTGTCATGTAATGGAAGCATATTTCGGTCCTTGAAATGCACCATACATCATTATTATTAGGGGCCCAAAACACGTGGTACATTGGACAACTATTGTTTTTGTTAGGATTTTTCTCTTTTATTATTATTATTATTATTATTATTATTATCATCATCACAGTGCCAGTATATGGTCCCTTTAAGGACCTATCTTTGATGCTGTGTTCTTTGTTTAAGTTGATTTAAAATCTATTAAACTAATTTACTATATTGTGCTTAAATGTGAATGTCCAGAATATGTTTGAAAAATGTTTTTTTTTATGTCTACAATCTATTTGCAAATATCAGAAATTGCTGAGAATTTCCCAATTCTCTGAAAATAAATAGTGCAAATAAATCAAAGTTACCAATATGCATGTTAAATTCCCTACATGTTATACAATTATACCAAGGGTAAATACATGATTGTATTTTTGGTTACAATACCGAACCTTTATACATTTTTTTTTATATTTATTCTGTCAAAATATTCGCCCTGTTTAATTTTTTTATTTCATAGTATTTGACTATCCTTAAATGTGCTAAAGATTTAAATATATATTTCCTGGTACTCAGTAATAATCTGGGGGTAAAATAGGAGACTGTGCATATATTAATTAAAATACAGCAGATTTCTGAGTGCTGGCACTACTGTGTGAAACCTGCTTACATAACGGATTTTGCTTTTAAGATTCATTTGAAGAGAAATCGGGTACTATGAAAATGATGCATTTGAAAAGCCAGGTGTAATTCAGCCTCTGGAATCTATTTTCTTATGCAACACTTGATAAATGTTATATAAGTAGCACTCAAGCATATATTATAAGCTGCCACTTTAATTTCTGCTCGTTGCTTTGTCAGCTATTGAGCTGGGCTGAGCAGTTCTCAGGCAAATTCTGTAGCTGATACAATGTAATGATGTATTTCTTGCTGTGGCTTGTGATGAAGGAAGAACTTCCATTTTAAAATTCCATTTTGAGTACCACACACAGGCCCACACATTAGTAAATATACTAATGTCAAAAAAGTACTTGTGAAATTTGTGAAATGATAACATTTTAGCAGATGAATATTGCATAGCACACTGAAGATTAATATTAATACATTTTTCACAATTTAAAGTGCAATTTGCCCTCTATGTTATAACGGTTTGCTGTCATTTTTGGGCAGAGTATCTGCTTAAATGTAGCCTATGCATAAATAATTCGGTTTCTTTTCTGTTTTGGCTATCATTTGGCTGTACAGCATTCTCTCAGACTTTAATTAAATAACTCATTCCCATCTCCCATCCTGAAAATAAAAAATCTAATTCAGCCTCAATCAAAACTGTAGCCTTTTTAGTTTCCTTATTATGAAATTAAGATCTAATTTGTGGTATGCATAACCTCTTGAGAATCATAAAAGAACATCATAAAAAAGTTAATATTTCTGCAAAATTCTGATTAATATTGCTGATTTTTTAAGCATAGAGTGGGTTTCAAACCAAAACATGGATTACAGAAACTGTAAAAATGGATTAACAATTGTTATAGTCATTAAATATTACAGTTGGCAGGTGCTAATGCAATTTTTTTTTATGAGCAGATAAATGCACGTCACTTGATAAATAGCAAAAGTACAGCACATGATAACGTGTGAAACCAGTGACTCAGAAACGGATTGGTAGCTAAACGAGCAAAGCATAGCTGGAACAAGCGTGTTAGCGACAAATCACAAGCATGTCAGCCTCGGCCGCTGGGTGGAGACAGGTGGAGACGGCAGATTTCTGAACAAACAGTCATTAGAGCATGTTCTTCTTGTCAAAAGCATACAAAAGTTTATTCAAGGCAGTTAGTGTGCATAGAACAGGTTGAAACTGCATGACAGCTAGTAATCTTACGGATGATTTTTTTTTTTTTCAAGTACTAGCCTACTAAGTAGCTAAGTGAGTATGTCCAGCTTGTGTTGTGTTTCAAGAGAACAGCAGACTTGTTAGTGCATTCTTGAAAGTGCTTTCAGAAGAGGGAAGGAGGTTAATGCTGGATGAGGTCTTTTGGGTTAACGAGTAGCTGTGCTTTTCCCATCTTTCAGTACCTGTAGCGGAAGGGTCTTTGGTGCCATCATCAACCATTTGCTCAAAACTCTGCCGAACCTGCCTTAGCCTAGGTTGCTGCCCTTGAACTGTTGCATCAGCCAGTGCATGTTTTTTATTCAGGGTGGATCTGGTCTCAGAGAGGTTCTGCTTTGCCTTGGAGCTCCTTGTCATCTTCGGTTGGAAGACTTTGCTGCAGCAGCCCTCCGGGTGGTACGATAACTCAGTGTCAGGACTATTATCGTCGTCGCTGATGACCACCAGCTCTGCCTGGATGACTTCCCCTTCCTCTTCATTATCGGCATTTTGATAACCCATGAAGATCATGCTGATTGGTTTAGACGACACTATGCTTTCTGGGATAGTGTTTAGAATATTGAGTTTGGAAATCTCGGGGCAGACTGGAAAGGGGTCGTGGTGACTCAGACTAGAATCCAGGTGTAGGGCTTCTCTGTCACCCTCAATGGACAGTGCTGGACAGCACCTGTTTGCATCAGAGTGCGTTTTGAAATCTAAGGGTGTTTGGCCACTGACAGGAACATTATTTTGGAGGCCCTTGGCATGTTCAGGAACAGGCTGCTGGACCTTTCTTGTGGGCAAGTGGACTGGAATGTGAGACAATTCTTGTTTCTTTTGCTCTTGCAGAAGAGTCGCTTCACTGTTCTGGATGCCTGACTGAGGCGAAATAGCCTTCTTGAAGGATTCTTGTCGAGGAGCCAGTCTGGGGCTGATTTGATCCAGGTCTTGCCTCTTGGGAGTAGATGGTCTGCTGTAAGGACTTGAGAACACAGGTTCATGATACTCCACGTCGGCCTCGAGACTCTTCTCTGTGGCCTTCCTGAGGAGCTCTTCCACCTCCTGAGGGGTAAGTTCTCCCACCCCATTTTGGACTCTCTCTGCATCAGAGGGCACAGCGTACACTGACTTTCTCCCATCATCGTATACCTTGATGCCTTTCTTTGGTAGCTCTTCTGGTGTGACAGTTGCTGTTGATAGCACTTGGCTCTTTCCAGTTTTCATGTCCTTCTGCACATTTATTTCCATCACAAACAAAGCTGTGGATATAAGATATCCTTTGAATTTAGAGCAGCAGGCATCATGTAGGGATGTATGACTTCCTAGGCCTTCTAATATGAATAACTGGCAACTGGATTTGTCAAATTTGCTAGCAGCTTTGCTTAATTTTAATCTGTAAATATAAAAAAGTAATTGTATTTTTACACACCCACTACCATAATGAGTCACTGCACAAAACTAAAGATAACCAATTTCCTTAATCTTCTGTTAGATAGCATAACACATCATGAAAATAGCCTAATTATAAAGAATTAATAGCTTGTCTTAAAGGCACTGTCAGCATTTCTAATAATGAGTCCAAAGCACAATGGCTTACCTTGTTTAGATTCTTCACGTTCAGGATCCAGCTTTGGGCTTGACATCTTCTTGAGCTGTTTTGAAGGTTTGAAGGACTTTGGTATATCTGGAATTGCTGAATAAATGTATTGTATTGGATCTGCAAGGCAATAGACACCTCTTACTTTCCACTTTTGCTTAATTAAATTTGATTAAATTCAAATGTACATCAATTAAAGGAAAAGACACGTAGTGACATAAGTATTTACCTGGCTGGACATCAGCGTTTACTTCCTGTGCGGAGATATAGCAGTTCAAAATGAAATTTAGGATGGAAACCCAAGTAAAAAAAAATATTTTAAAAAGTGAGGAACACAAACATCAAGTAAGCCTGTGCGAAGCCGCAGAAGGTATTTTCATGCTAAGAACAATTTGGAAGCAGCATACATACACCTACAAAGCCAATGCCTGTTGTCATAACCGTTTTTTTCAGCACCCATCTGCTGGTGAACCCATTAATGTCTGGCCTTGGAAAGTCCACCAAGCATTCGCTTCCCAACTCGTCCCTTTGCAGTCTGGATTCCGGTTTGAAATGACTGCACAAGCCGCGGTGCCTCTTGTTTTGTCAGTGGCACATCACACAAAAACACAGTGTACTGGTGTGGTCTCTCCAGCACAAGTGGCATCAGATGCCCAGTACCTTTAAGATGTCCTCTGTCGTCTTTTCCACCTCCTTCAGCCGCCGCAGAATAAGCATCTCCTTCTCTGATATCGTCATTTCCTGACTTTCCAAGGCCTGTATCTCTGCCTCAATCCTGCAAGCCGAATGCAGACCATTAACATTCAGCCACTCTATCTGGGGCTGGCATCCAACAACCTTCTCTGCTGAGACTGAAACCTTCCAAGATGCTAAAGGGAGACACACGTCCTGGAGACCACATGGACACCTCAATATCAAAAGATTAAGAGATTTAGATTAGATTCAAACTTGTTAAAGATCAGTTAAACTGCACATGATATATCACCTGACAGTATTTAGATGAATAAAATCTTTACAGTGATCCAAGAGTGGAATTCTAATACCGAGCCTATAAAATTCACAGTATCCTGAGATATCTCATAATATCTTACAAATAGCGAGAGTGAGTCGTTCCCTATACCATGCACACATACCTATTATTATACACAATGGGGGGTGTAGCTCGACATTCTGGGCCCCCAGATAAAATTCCTGCCCCCCAACACAGACACACCACCTCCATTATAATGTTAGATATAATCTCGTATAATGTATTCAGGGGTCCCTATAAAGTGTGGGGCCCCCTGAATTTACCAGGGCATCCATGCTTCTGCTTCTTAAAGATAGTCTCTCTCGCTCTCATTCCCACAAGGTTAATGTCCTGACGTGATATTTCTGAGAGTGGTAAACAATAGCAGGGTTTCTAAGTAATAAAGCTTATTTAAGTCTTGTTCTTTGGTGCTGGAGTGGCCTTCACCTCTGGGAATCAGGCCTCTTTCTGAAGTTGTTGAGCAGGTCGGATCGGATGATGAAAAGGCTTGCTGTGGACTGCTTTTTCACTGTCTCTGTTTGGCTCTGAGCCCCGTGATCCGGGATAATAATGCATTCCGAGGTGCTGAATGCTCTGGCCATTGGCAGCGATGTTTGCTGTTGTTTATTTCCAAGCTCAAGAAAGAAAATAATCATCTATACATCTATATTCTTGGCTCGGCAGTTTGCACTGTGGCCTCACACCTCAGTGGCTGGGGGTTTAAATCCTGATCCTTGCCTGGAGAGTTACATGTTTTCTCTGCACTTCCCAGATTTCTTGCGGTCAGCTTCTGCAGTCCTAAGCAGGCCTGCCGTCTGTCTTGCATAGCCCTGTAACCCCCACGCACATCTCCCCACTAAGGCACAGGTCGCTTACTGGCTGCATGCACACACAGAGCCTAGGCCATTTGCACACAGCAAAGGAGCGCACACCGAAAGAGCTTTGTAATGGAAATACAGGCTGACTAAAAGGATCCGCCAGCAACATTCGACATCTTTTATGAAATACCTGGCACCTTTGCTATCATTTTCTCTTTTTCGTTTGTCACCAAGGCCTGACGGATCAAACCACTTTTTTGCAGTATAAGGAGGAAAAGTACAATTATTTCTGTGTCACTATAACAATTAGCCTGCTTTGTATATGAGTTACACTACTTTCTGTCACTAAAAGCTTGTGGGTGTTTTACCGATACAAAAATGTTCTGAGGGCAGAATAAAGAAATATTAATTCAGTGAGAGAGATCAATCAGATTATAGAGGGAGCAGGTCCAAGTAGGGAGGGAGGTAGGTCCAAGACATCTGATTGGTTGGTCTGACATGTGACACAAGATCAAATTTTTTGTTCTTCTCTAAGAACATTTTTGCGTAAGTATCTCCAATGAGCTCTCTAATATTGCCCAGAGCATGTCATATGCATGTGCATACATGTGTGATTAGCACACATGTATATATTGAACAACTGTTTGTACCACTTTTGTACTATTTTGGAATAGATCCAAAAGAAACTTCATCTAGGAACACTTCATCATACACTTAACTTTGGGTTGGAGTACTTGTGTGAAATCTGACAGTGTGTGCATTGATGTGACCGGTGATGAGTTGCATCCCATCCAGGGTGTACCCCTCTGCATCTCGTGCTGCTTGGGATAGGCTCCAGGCCCCCTATGTAAGAGGCCATAGAATGGGTGGACGTCCACAAACCTTTTCGTGAAGTTAAAGAAATAACTGAGTCTCAAGCTATTGCCCTTGAGGAAAAGCTAAGCTAAGGAAATGTTTGGCTTTGTTTCAGATGGCAGATCTCGGTAACAACCTCGCTATTTATTTATTTGTTTATTTATGTGTAAGCAAACTTGGTACAAAGTCACACATTATGTAATATTGCCAGGGTAGCACTTCACTTGAAGCTGTCATATATACTGCATTATAGATAACTTCATAATGCACTAATAAAGCATTACATAATCTTCCATTGACAGTCATAAGACATTATAGTTTTAATGGTAATACTTTATAAGCTCCAATGAAGCTCTCACCTATAATGTACTATATATACCTTAATGATTCATTATAATGGTCGGTATTAAAATTAGAGATGCTTTATACTGCATTTTGAAGGTACTATATTCAGTGGAATCTTTTAGCAATTTTGTAAGTCTGGCTAAGGCATCTGCCAAATGCTATAAATTTAAATTATATCATCTATAAATTAAATTATAGATGAGAATCCCGCCCATGTGAGTAAAACTGCCGCATATTTTACTATTGATCCCGCCCATGCGTACTCGCCTACCACTTATGTCAACCCCTGGCTATAAGTATTATGCTATTTTATAAATAACTATAGCTAAGCTGATAATGCTTTATGAATGTAATATAATGCGTCATGAATGTGTTATATTGCATTATGAATGTGTTGATAGATTCTTATATAGCTTATATGAGCATATGCATGATATGAGTATCATAGCCATGATAAAAGTGGAGGTTGACATCACCTGGGTGTGAAATGGTGTTAAAGTGTTAGTCCAGTCTCTGGACAGTTATTGTGTGAGAAGATCCCAGTGAAAGGGTGACTGTAACTGGGAGCAGCGACTCCGCCGAGGTACCTGTGGATGTTCCTTTGCAGCACTCTGGCTTGCTGCTGTTCGCTCAGGGCCTGCAGCTTCATGGCCTCTTGTTCCTGCTCGCTTTGTGGGCTCAGTCCGTCCAGCAGCCATTGCTCCCGCAAGGACTTCTTCTGTTGGTGGAGAAGGACACATTGTGCAGCTCAGGTGGTTTGCCATTATGCAACTGCAGGGCTGCCGGAGAGATTTAGCAAGAAATGGCAATTCTAGACTACATAAGAAGAACTTTTTCAGTTTTATAAATGAGTTTTAAAGATGGTCATTTCACTTTCTATTGCACAAAATTTCTGCTTTCATACATGAATATTTAAAATTTTAGAGCAGTGTGAGAAATATATTTTTAAACGTTAACCTGCAACCTTTGACTTGTGACAACAGTGCTGCCCTCAGGGACATCAGGGACCCTAACTTCCAAATTAAAATTCCATGGTTTATTTGCCAGTATTCTAGAATAAGCTGAAACATAGAATTTCAGGTATGTATAAAATTCTTGCTTTTCTAGAGTTTTTCAAACGCAGTAGGCGCGAAGTGTTGCAGCTGTTATGGGAACTTCTATGGCTGGTAGCAACAGAGCAGGAAGAAGCCCGAACAGCGAGAAGAAGCACCTTCAAGTACTGTAGCTTCAGCTTCTCCTCTTCAATTTCCAGCTTCTTCTTGGCGATGTCTTCTTGGAGTTTTCTCTTATCCTAAAATGAACAGATAAGGGCCGAAATGTCTTTACATCACTTCTCTGTGCCCTTCAAATCAAGGAGACACGGCTTCCAGAAAGTCAGGCCTCATCCTAACGGCAATAACGAGGGCTTGTTTTGGAGAAGGCAGCCAATGGGAAGCTGCCACTGCCCACTCTGTCACAGAGGGAGATTAATGTCAGGGGGCATTTTTCGGGCTTTGCGAGGCGAGTGACGCCACTGCACAGAGATTCGACATGTTCGCTGGCTCTGTCTACTAAAAATACCACCAGCTGCTTCCGCCACATATGTATACAAATATACAACACTTACTAGAAAGCGAGTGCCTCGAGGGTGATGAAAGGCCAACACATGTAGCCATAAGAAAAGAGGGTATTAACTCTGTAAAGGTTACGATTGTCCTCAAGGGAGAGTGACGTTATGTCCGGAGGTACAGAAAAGAGCTACTGAATGCTTTTAAGTATGTTATGTAAAGAGCAAAGCAAACAAAGTTTGTGTTTTGTGGGTCGTCAAGGGAAAGAACTATTCATGATTGGATTTTTTTGTTTGTTGCTGTCTTTTGTTTTGCCCAAAACAACCTTCAGAATAAAGTGATTTACCCTCACAGAACAAATAATCAGAAGTATCCCAGTCCAGGGCCATTAAATTGTTTAAAGTATGTTCAGAGAACATACAGGAACTAAAGATGAAGACATTGTTTCAAGATTTTCCTCCATCACTTAATAGTGATCTTCACAAGGACTTACTTTTGACCTTCAGAAAACACTTCATTTAAATATTATATAAATAAGTCTGACCATTTTTAATAATTTCATTCGTCACCCCACACTTTTTCAGAGTTAATTAAGAATAAACGTGAGCCTATTCTGAGAGTAAAACATGAAAAATACCATAGATATAACATATATAAATATATAACTACCTGCTGCCTAGGTAATAAATAAAACATCTTTTTTTTAGTTCAGAGACCAAAGTATTTGCAGCAGCATTACTAGCATGTACATGAAGGTGCCACTTTACCGTTATCGCCTGTAGCCGCATTACTAGCATGTACATTAAGGTGCCACTTTACCGTTATCGCCTGTAGCCGCTCCTTCAGCAAGTCTGCTTCCTCCATAGTGACCCTGAGACAGAGAAAATGGGGCTGCTGAGAAGGCAGCCCAGGGAGGGGGGCAGGGTCAGTGCTGGGACCTGGGACCCGTCAGGCTGGGGGTCTGTCGGCGGGGGACACTGGCCAGTCTGTCTGAAGCTGAAGCGTAGACAATGGGAGTGTAGCTGGGGCTGGGGTTTGGGGCGGGCGTGGGATTAGCTGAGGTGGGGGCCAGCTGGAATACCCAGCATGCCTCACTGACAAATCAGGTGTCAGATTTGTCCCAGTAAAGTTGGATGAAGTGTACTGTGGTATACTGGGGACCTATCACTGTGTTCTGTGTCCACCTACCATGCTGGCTAAATCAGTCTAACTAATCAGTCTAAACTCCACCTTTGGGGGCAGGCATACCCATAACTGTATGCTAGCCCTGTATCCTACCCATAACTGTATCCTAGCCTTGTATCCTACCCATAACTGTATGCTAGCCCTGTATCCTACCCATAACTGTATGCTAGCCCTGTATCCTACCCATAAC
>JAODKM010000032.1:14106231-14128466 GCA_026780845.1 Petrocephalus sullivani | reverse complement strand
TGGGCACAGTGCCCTCTCTGCCCATCCACTCAGCCATAGCACCCAGCCCTAACCCCGTCCCAGCAGGCCTGCCAGTCTGTGGGCACAGTGCCCTCTCTGCCCATCCACTCAGCCATAGCACCCAGCCCTAACCCCGTCCCAGCAGGCCTGCCAGTCGGTGGGCACAGTGCCCTTTCTGCCCATCCACTCAATGTGGTCTCAGCCCCGTTGACCTTGCAGTCCAGCAGGTCCCAGCCCATTGCAGGCATGTCTGTGTGACAGTTTCTTTAAATTAATTTGCACAAGGGTGTATAAGGAAGGAGAGGGTGTATTTTTAATCTTATGGAGGTGCCATTTAAAAAAAAGCACTCATAGAGAAAAGTGCAATCCAAGTAAAAGGCAGGACAGGTAGACAAAGACTTTGCATTTCTTTTACGGCATGTAGCTGACACCCATATCCAGAGTGACTTTTACATTACCCTATCAGAGGGAACTACAATCTCCCTGGAGGGTCCTGCTCAGAGACCCACTGGTGGTAGATTTGAACTTGCAATCTCTTGGTCTATAACCAGAGCATCATACCACTAGGCCACCACCTTAAAGATGCACATACCCTGCTAGCAGAATTAAGGGTTCTGTACATGGCAATGATATAAAGCTTCACTTCTAACACATGATGACGCATGAACATTGAGAACAAAATACTCCATAATAATAACAATAATAATGGTTCACCAGTTGCATGATTGGGGAGGGTTTTCCTATATGCTATCCCTACTGCTACAGTATAAACTGATCTGTCATCCCTTTGAGCCAAGATGCCTGACTCCTGTAACATTACTCTGTTTTCTTCCTCTCTGAAATCTTGCCCTCATGTCTCCTGCATCCCTCTAAATCCAAAAAGGAAAACCCCATCCCTAATAAACAGACTTTTCCAAGCCACACCCTCAAGTCACATGGTTAAATCAGCACACTCAAAGAAAGTTTATTGATTTTTAATTATTGTGGGGGAGGAGGTTTCTCTCAAGTCAAGGTTGTGTTATAGTACAGAGGTTCCCATAGTGAGGGTCGTGAGACAGCAGTTGGGGGGGGGTCATGAAAAAAATGTTATCCCACCCTGTCAGCAAAATTCAGGAGTCAGGAGTGTTATTTTGGGGGTTGTGGGCTAAGAGGTTTTGCTATCCGCGTCATAATACATTATTTGAGTGCGCTGACTAGCATTGCTGGAAATCACTCAGGTGCTCATGTTCCACTATTCCAGAGGAATAACAGCAAGGGAGCAGTCATTCCGAAACTGTCAGTCTAACTCTTTCTTTTGCACATCATTTTGCAACATTTGGCATTATAAAGCATAATAAGAATATCTCAATTAAGAAGCACGCTAGACATATTTTGTTTAAAAATCCAATTTTCATCCCGACAGTGACTAACAGTAGTTGTAGAGGCAATTGGAGGTCGGTGCAAACAGAATTATGTTGTACCTACATGTACGTAAATACAGGAACTACATCGGATTAAACTTCGTCATTATGCTATAAGATGTAAGTCACTGTATACAGTTCAGTTCCAAGAATTATAAGACCTGGGTGTATGGCTTCGAAAAGAAGGCTGGATTATCAGGATACAATTTAAAAATAAAAGCAACTGTAATTATGGTAATAAAGTGTGGAATTGTACTGAAACTTGCTTGGAAAATGCCTGAAGAGAAGTAAAGTCAAGTAAAGAGAGCAGAGGCTGTTGGCAGTTTGAAAGGCCTTTGGAGTTTCGTACAATGGAACCAGAGTCCTAAGCCTGATCTAAGCTGCGCTGGGCTGCCAGAGACAGGGAGTGTGGCTGGGTAGGGTGTAATTGCATAATGGGGCTGGAAACCTTCAAGCAGTCACATTCTGGTCATAGCGGTCAGAAAGTTTAAACGGGAAACTTATTATCTATCAATGTAATGCAGCTGAGCTTTGGTTAAACAATCAAGATGAGATTCTTATTAATTAGCAGAATAATGCAGTTAGGGCAGGAGAGTCTGGATGACAGCTAAAAGGTGGATTCTAGTCTTATACTTTCACGGTGGATGGATGGCTGGTTAGCTGTTATGATGTTCATGCACTCACTTCAAATGCCAGAAGTCATGCTGTACCATACTGGAAAAGTTATTAGGAAAAATGTTAATCAAGTTAATCATCTACTGTTGAACATCTCCTGTAGGTGATAGAACATCTACTGTAGAAGACCTGTGATGTAGAAGGTGGGAAACAGTGATAATGTTGTGTATAATTGGAATGGCAGTGGTAGGCGGTCTCCTGGGGAACGTAGGCACACAAACAGATGCTGAAGCACAGGGCTCAGGCTGACTCCTGTAGGGAGATAATGAGGTGTTGAAACAGCATATCTTCAAGTCACCTGGTTGAAACAAGTACAAAGTTCGGAGTGAGATCCAGTTATTATTTTTCTGCTGATACTTGTTCAGTGAGAGAAGTCATTCTGGGCAATAAGCCACACTAAGGCAGCAGTGTTCAAGGATGGTGGGCTTACATTAGAGGGGAAGCTCTTAAAAACGCCTTTGATGAGCACAAGGACAGCGGCCCTCTAATGGCGGAGCTTATTCCTATTTCACTGTAGGGAAAACGGAAAACAATTGAGTGTCAGGGAGGGAGACGGAGCTCTTCTGCAGTCCAATGCGTTTTACAGCTAATGAACATATGGCACGTTGTAGCTTTGTTATGTACATATATTGCTTATCTAAGCCCACACAGCACGCAGTAAACACCTACAGCTTACTTAAACATGAGTGTTTTAAAAAACACAAAGCGTGTGGTGAAAGGAAGACTGTAAAACATAGGGGTAGCTTTAATATGCTGATTAAATTCTTTTCATGTTGTAGATTTGTCAAGCAGCCTTCAAGCAATTGCTTCCCTGCCATTTAGGAGCTAGTCCGAATGGTCGAGCGGTCTAGGGTGCTGCGTTTGGGTCGCAGTCTCCCTTGGAGGTGTGGGTTCGGACTACCTCCTAAACGGCAGGGAAGCAATTCCTCTTGAAGGGATAGAAGAGAAAAGTGAATGGAGGAGAGTTCTCTCGGTTCCTCCAGCTTCTCAGAGACTGTTAATATTGGAAAGACAAAATTTCAACACGTTAACCCCACATCTGTCAGCTACCCACCCAGACACACACTGCTGTAACATGTGTACATATGACAAACTATTTTTACTTGAATAGGCAATGTCAAATGTTACTTCTCTGGAGTGAGGCACTCCCAGTCCCCCCGTCCTCCCCCAGAGAAGGAAGAGGTAATATTTATGAAAACTCATGAACAAATATTATAACTATGAAAGGGAAAAGATGCATTGCGATTCGTTAATGATGAACAATCATCAGATTGGTATTTAATAAAGAAATATAGTAGCTACTTGAGATAAATGATGCCATGATCCATTAATGGTTAACTTACATGAGATCAATATTTTATTGTATTAATTTATCGTAATTGTTTATTAATTGCCATTTGCACACAGTATGAGTACAGGTACAATGGAATGTTCTTTTTGACTTCCCTCATTGTGCTCTCCATAGCTCAGGGGTGATGGCACAGGGGGATCACATTATTAATGGAATACCGACCTTACGGCAAATGGTAATGAACAATAAAAATTACATTAAATTTGTAAAGATGAGCCCAGACTGTTTGACATGGCATGTGATCTACATAGATGGGTTAGCTAGGTGTAAGAGCAGGCCCTGCCTGGCTGAATGTCCTCCCACCTACTTAGATTTCTGCCCACACTCCAAACACGTCCACTTTGGATGAATTGAAGGGGTCAAACTTCACAATGGACTGTTTCTGTTACTTTACAACTAGGCTCAGCTCAAGCTCTCGGTAACAGGGTGGGCCAGGAACATTTTTGGGGGACAATTACATATAAAAAAAATACACTTCCCCCTCTTGGCTGGATGGACCAGGCCCACGGTTTTGGCTAACTAGATGAATGGATGGTGTTAATGAAGTAAATTAGGCATTCCATGAGATCAGCAACTGATAGCATTGACTCCATACATAACTGACTCAAAAGTTGATGTGCCATCATTTGGGAAAGCATCCCTAACTACTGAGACCTCACTGTGTCTTCATGGGCAATTAACAAGACACGTGTGGTATTACTGATACTTTTTCAGGACATAAGTCACTAATCACTACTTAATAGGGATTGCTACCCCTATAGTAAAGTGGTAAAGTATCCTATGGAGTTCATATACAGTGCATGAAGCATAATCTGGAAAACAACCTTAACTACTGGGACCTCATTGTGTGTTCATGGGCAATTAACAAGACAGGTGTGGCATTACTGATAGTTCTTCAGGACATAATAGTGATTGTGCCCTTCACAGGAAAAGGGTACACTAGTCAACAAAGTCTATATGCAAAACAAAATAAACAACACTGACTACCGAAACCACAACAAATGTTTAATGACCGTTAACATATGCATTCACCACTACATTTTACTTTTCAATTTTTAGGCAATAAATGAATACAGACACACATTGTAAAATGAATACATGCAATAATGGATGCATTAAAAACCAGAAACCAGAACCAGAATCAGATTTATTGGCCAAGTGTATGTGTGTGTGTGTGTGTGTGTGGCACACAAGGAATTTTTTTCTGGCAGCTGGTGTCTCTCTGGTACATTGCAATACAACAGAACAAAAACAGTACAGAATAAATACAATGTAAATACAGACATAAAGACATTATTTACAGACTGTATATAAAGTAATTTGCATAAACAAATCTTGTGCTGCAAATAAGATCTATAATGGTTATGTAGGGTGTAGCATACCGATGAATATGTTCATGCGGTTCCACTCCTAGACACCAGATGGCGCTTACTTATTTCTGACTTAAATGCTCATCATGTTGTTCCTCTCACGGCCAGTAGTCCGTATGTGTTTCTCTTTACCTAGTAAGAAGGTAGTATAGTTTTAAATTACCCGTTTAAAATATGCTCCCAGGATGTTTTAGAAGGTTGTAAGTTACGTGTTCCAAAAAACATTGTGCTCTTTTATGTTTTATGTGCGGCAATTCGGCGTTTTTGGTATTCTTTTTAAATATTAAATATGGAACGGTTTTAAGAAATCGCTAAACTGTTTTGTTTCTTGCAATGTAGTGCTGTTTTACTTTTTATCTAAAAATGTTTCGTACATTTGACTGTATTGTCTTGAGAAAGTGGGGAGTCTTTATATATGTGTTTGGCCGAAGCGTAAGAAAATAACCCACCGAGTGCGCGGAGCCGCAGGAGCACGAAGGCCCCCCGTGTGTCCGGTGTCACTTCTGAACTTCAGAATCGATGTTCAGGTACGAAACCGTTTTCAGATCCCCTGTTTTATTTATTTGTATATTGTATATCACTATCTTAACAAAATACAATGCCATATGATGAGTTACATAAGTTCAATGCATTTACAACAGAAACGATCGTGTTCACGCGTTACAAAAAGAGCTTCCGTATCGCGGTTTTAAGTGGTGCGCGCTCCCGTGACAGGCCTGCATTCTACGGTGCGCGCTCCCGAGACAGGCCTGCATTCTACGTCGGGGATGCCTTTTTCGGCATGACACCGGCACGGACCACCAAGCGGTCCTGAGGTGCAAAACAGAAACGCACAAAAACAAAACCAAACGGTCCTGAGGTGCAAAACGCAAACGCACAAGAAGAAAATGCACACAATCAAAACCAAGCTCCTGAGGTGCAAAACACAAACGCATAAAAAGAAAATACACAAAAACAAAAAGAAAATGCACACAATCAAAACCAAGCGATCCTGAGGTGCAAAACGCAAATGCACAAAAAGAAAATTAAGAAAAACAAAACGGAGTTACCCTGAAATGTGAATCCAGCCAGTAAATTACGGAAATACGTCATCAGCTCACCACTGCACCACCATGCCGCCCATGAAGCATTTCTTGTACATATTTCAGATAGAGAAGCTGAAGCTTATTTGCTGTATCAAAAGCCAAAATCAATATTGCGGTTGGCTGACTGAAAAATGTAGCATCTCTTCCTGCTTTGGTGTTTTTTCCAGTTCTTGATTGCTGGAATAGAAGGGCCAGTCATAACTCCTCTCTGCTTACCATAAAAAATACGGTTGGTAGCAAAGTTTGGTACTTTTTGGTGCTTCTATTCTGTTTGTTCTATTTGTTTCTCTAAGTCAGGATTTGGCAGACTTTGACACAATTAACAATCAATTATACTTAATGTGCTACTGTATAACACAGGAATTTCATATACACCAGTCCATTAAAATAAATGTATATGTGTTTTCACCTCTTGTAAATGACAGTGGTACTGTGGCGAACACTACTCAGCTTCTCCTAAAGGTGGCGAGAGAAATGCAGATGAGAGGATTCCTGTTTTCCAGATTTCCCTATCTTCTGCCAGCTAGCTGCGACACGACTGTGGTGCAGCTGTGAGCCCCCCAACACATGAAGGACTGGGCAGGAGCCGGCAATAGCAGCTGGCGTTTCCCCGCACTCCGTCTCGCTTGACCCCCGCTGTTTCATGACTGAGCGCGGTCCGCCCAGGTGTGCTCGGGAAATTATTTATAACCTTTCGGCAACCGTCACTGGCCGGGGATGGTCTGCTTGAACAGTAATCACACTAAATATGCGGATCGAGCCCCAGATTGGACTGATACATCTCGGCTGCTCCTCTATTTAATGCTGGGAAGGTCATCCCATCACACTTCGGTCACTCTGGAAGCGTTGCATCGTAAATAAGACTAGAAGTGCCGGCTTGATGGAAACGGCACAGATTAATGTTAGCTAGACCACCAATTTCAGTTCTGATAATGGAAAAGCACACCATATTGAAATCAGCTGAAATACATTTCTCTACCTGGAACAGATTTTACCCCCTGAGCTAGATATTAATAGTTGTTAATGGTACAGAATGGCTACCTATGACATTATTCATTATTATATGCTATTATGGAAAACAACACTGATAAATTGTTTCTACAAGAAAACATTTTCATTTTCTTATTTTTTGATTGTCTAGCTATTATGTTTTCATGTCATAAGTAACTGAAGTTTTATCATGTGGGTGTAGTTTCTTAGTTCAGTGGTTTAAGTATACTGAAATTGAAGTGAAAGCACTATTTAAATATTTTTAAAAAATGAATTTGCAAATGTATATTTTATTGAAACAAATGCTCCACAGAGTTATCTAAAAGCCAGGCTAGAATTCTTTTTATATCATTAAAATGTTAAAACTTAAACAGCAAATAGATAATTCATTAAGCCTTAATGTTTAAGTAACCATATTTCTTAAAAGGCAGTTATCGTGGTAGTGCCATTCTGTGTCGCAATCCAGCTACTTGGGCGTGTGACAGCATGGAGCTGTCAGTCAGACATGGTTAGCACTGAAAGAGACTGATCCGAATTCTCATTTCTAATGGCAGCAGGGACAATGGTCATGACACCGTAAGTCACTCTGCATATAAGATGTCATGCCAGCAGCAACAGAAGTAATTTCCAGTGCTGCTCCATCTGTTACTCGACCACTAAAAACACGACTGTCTCTATAATGTTAATCATTCCAAAATGCTGTATCTTATGCTGCGTTCCATTTACCTCGGAAGTTGGAGCTGGCAATGACATCACACCTGAATTAACAACGTTCCAGTAAAGCAAGTTGGAAAGCCATTTAGCTATGCCAGGGATTACAGTACCTTAAATCTGACAGGTTATCCGGCTAAGCGAGAAATCCCGATATCACACAGCATGGACAATATGTGTACATATTGTGTGTACGAGCCACAGAAGAAGCAAGCGCTAATAAGTACTATATACATACAGCAACTTCTGTTGATTAAAGGGTGCAGCCATCTTGAATTCTGAAGTCGGGGTCGTGTCGATTCCTCCGAGTTTACAACTTGTAATTGTGACTTTGGGGGGCGTTCCAGTTACAACTTCTGGCCGGGAACTCGTGATTTACGAGTTACGAGTACAAATGGAACGCAGCATTAATCCCTAGTGATACACTGTTCACCTTCACGCCCCTGAATGAGCACACCTTTGATCCCAGCAAAGTAAATGTAGGCTTGCCATTGTTGATTGAAATGTACCAGTTGTAGCTAGGACCATGTTTTGCATATCTTTTCATAGTTTTAGTGTGGAGAAAATGCCATCAAATAATTACCCATGAATAATTACCCACAATGCCTTCTGTCCCCAAATGGACATCTACTGACGCTTGGAGAGCAGGAGCTGCTCTTAATGAATTCAGGTTGGCTTCTTGACCCACTTGTGCTCTCGCAGCGCTGATTACAGACGATGATGCTGATCGGGTCGGCTGAATGTGCCCGAGAGCACAATCAAGGCGGCTACGTTCTAAACGAAAGCACATAAAGGACAAAAGCCCTAGACGGGGTAAACTGCGCCGTCAAGCAACGCTGGAGGGATCTGCTTGTATCTGTGAGATAAAATCACAGTAACAGTAGAGTGCCGTGAATGTGAATAATTGGGTGAGCAGAGTGCTCTGAATAGACTAAAACAGCCCTAGGAGAACTTTCCTTTTTGAATAATGAAATACATCTCTGGGTGCAGCCGACGATGTAATGAATTGAGCCGGTGTCTGTGTGGGACCCCTGTAATGTACCAACGACAGGAAGCATGTCCTTATGTATACTTCCTGCTGAGATCTTACAGTAAATGAAATCATTACATAGAGGCAACAAAAGGTGATGATCAAACTTTATATATATTTTTAAAACTTTATTAGCAAATGTGTATCTCAATCCACAGACAAAAGCGTGAGATCTGTCTGCAAGCCCTAAAATATACAGTAACGTAATGCACCTGTTCTAAAGCTGTTGTAAGGGTTGGGGGTTTCACCGGCCCCCTTGAGGAAACCATCTTGTCTGGCTAGGCCATGCTTCCCCAACAGAAACAGAGCCGCAGACATCGTACAGTGCTTGGTGAGAGGAGCCTCACAGCTCCTCAGCGTACACAGTGACAGATATCGTACAATGCACAATGTAACACGCACATCTCCCAATCTCCATCGATGTTACCTTAGCGTCAAATATAGTATCCATATATGATGTAATGTATTCTCTGAAATAACATAATTTTACAAGCATGGCAAGGAGATGTAAGAACAATCATTTAATAATTAAAATATTATGTATTTGTAGAAGTAGGGGAAATCACTATAAAAAAGCATTTAGAAACCCTTTGGCACATACATTAACAATATGTTATAATTAAGTAATGTGTATCTACATTTTTGGATCAGTGCAACGTATGAGTTAAAATGATAGCATAAACTAATTAAAAGGTCTCCTTGACATTTCCTGCAAAGGGTAATACTCCAGCAACATTAAAGAATTATCAATTGACAGTGGGCCGATTCTTGGTCCAATTTACATGCAATCAACCAGATAATTGGCATTATTAACACATTGAGCTAATTTACTCTTTAGGAAAATAAAGGTATGCATATTTAGTATTTTCCTCTGGTAAGCTGCTTTGGCGCATAAGAGCAATTTGCTGTTTTTAAATGGAGTCAGTAGTCATGTGATCATTTGAGCAGACGACAGATAAGGCTTCCCTCTGAAACGCAGCAGGAACAAGCAGGACTTGGCCAGCTCTGCTCTCATTTTACCAGCATGAAGGTGCCTGAAGGAAACTGCTTTACAAGTATTTTCATCTCCCAAGGACACAGAGCGCATCTACCTTCAAGGACACATCTCTGTGTTACAGGGCTGTGCAAACTGGCACATCTCTCTGCTTACAGATTTGGAACATCCAGAACGGGAATGGACATTCTACAGGAAAGCCTAAAATAACAAAGCTAGCTGATGTTTCCTTATCTTAGCTGAATTAGCCTAGACTGATCAAATGATGTACACTAAATACTTGTATTTTTGGTCAGGAATTTCTGCAAAAGCCCGGTGCTAAATGAGCCATTGGGTTTTCGCACAGAAAGTGCTGATATACAGCGAGAGATGGGGAATGAGCAAAGCGGGCAGGAGAGCTGTCATGAAACCACAGCCCCCCGACCTCAAAAGTCAGCAGAGTGCAGCAGACACGTTAATTAACAATTTAGAGGATAATGAATGTGAAAAGGACACAACAGAAGCCAACCACTGGAGTATGTAATAACCCATATGGTTATTTTTAAGAAATATGTATTTTGAAACGCATCTGAAATGTGCGTCTATTTGGATGAAATTTAACTGGGCTGCCTAATTTCAATATATTATGTGATATATAAAAAGACTACATGTCTAACATACTTGCTAAAAAGGTCTTAAAATGTATTTCAAACCATCTGTGAAAACGTATTATACAAACACCTTTTTACTATAAAGGAATTAATTTCCTCCCCTTCAAGCATTCTCTATTGCAAATTTAAGGATGTTTATATGCAAGAAAAAAACATTTAGCTTAAATTTAAAAGGTATAAAAGGCATGACACATTACAAAAAGTGGTTCTTGTTGGAATGTGTATGAATCTGGTGCAGATTTAAGGGTGAGGTTATTTCATGTGAAAGCGGATATGCGCACACACACACAATGCTCTCTGTGTAAGCTGTCCAACTGACAAAAAATATTTACTGCCATTTAACACAAAAATAGCATTACCCTAGAGACTTTTCAATGTACACGTGTCCTTTCATTCCATTGGCCAGTGGCCACTTTTCACCTGGCACCTGAGTCCATCTGGACATGCTGACCTGTCCCAGAATCCAATGCTTCCGCATTGCGGATGTAATGCAATGTCTACAGCAGAAACTGCAATGAAGGTTAACAGCGGATTGCCAGAGGTCCTTAATAATAAATCCTTATGATCTTCCATGCAGTAGCTCCCATTTCTTTGAAAGTTGCTGCTTCTAATTTCATGTCTGCAAAACTGTACTCCTTTTTTTTCTCTTTCTAAACACATATCTATATAAATATATCAAATGTTACCACAAACTGGTTTACACTTATAACTGGAAGAATCACTAAAAGGTCTACAGTTTGACAGAACAAAAAAAAGTTGGTAAAGTAAGATAAAGCAAAGATGGGCAAAAATTTAGTTTTGGCACAAATGAAATAGCTTCAGTGGTTTTTCCAAATCACAAGTGCATAATGTGTAAAAGACGTTAGCTAGCTGACAGCTTCACCATACTGGCAGGTTTGTGATGTTGCATTAATATACAGATACACACGAACGACCACCATGCACAAGTGAGCCTTGTGTTTCAGGGAAACAGACTGTATCCTGGTGCTGGCTCGATTGTCCCTAATGTTCCGGGTGGATGTGAGAGAACCCATGAGCACATATAAGTGTTGTGCATGAGACCACAGATGCAAGGAGAGATCACCGGCTGAAAGCTTGACTCTGCGAGGTCCCTTTATAAAAGATGGTCCTGGTGTTGTCTGGGCTGCTGCCTCTCTCTGGGATGAGGATGATGTTCCCTTTTCTCCTGAGGGTTGAGTCCTGGCTGGAAGCAATGGAAAGGGTCTCGCAGGCGGCCTCTGCCCCCTCCACTGGGGTCACGCGGATGGTGGTGACGGCCTGCTGCTGGAGGTGCTGGCTCCCGTCCTTTGGGGAGCCGGAGCTTTCTGAGCCTCTGTTCAGGTTGTTGATCTCGTACGACTGCCTTGGGCTGACCCTCTCCTGCGAGTTCCACGTCCAGGAGCCGTCTCCATTCGGTGTGGGGCCCTGCACCACCGACCTGTTGTTTTCTGGGTGGGCCTCTACTCTCACAATATTTACCGGTTCCTGGTCCGTCAGCGTCTTGTAGCGTATGGATCCGGTGCAGCTGACCGTGCTACCGCTGGAGCTCTTGGGACTTCCCTGCAGGAGGCCTTGTTGTTTGGACATGGCGATGACCTGCATGATCCTCGGCTGGCTGCAGCTCACGCTCTTTTCAGCCATACTGAGCCACTTGGAGCGGGTGGAGCTGTTCTTGGGGGACGTGCTGATGTTCTCCTGAGTCTCCTCGGGGATGTGGACCAGCTGGGTAGAGCTGGGGCGGGATGGCATGGACACCCTGGTGCCTCCGGTGATGCCACTACTGGTGTTGGTTGCCAGTTTCATGTATTGGCTGGCAGGACCCTGATGGTCTCCGTTGATGCCCACGCCAGCCGGCTCGGAGCTGCACCTCATCTCCATGGACCCCTGTGGGGAGTGGCTGACCTCCGTCTCGATCACCTGCAGGGACAAGTTGCAGGAGTCGTTCATGTTCTTCCACTGTGAGAGCAGCTGTTTGGATTGGTTGGCGTCCATGGTAGCGTGCATGGTAGCGTTGCGTCGAGTAGCGTCCTCCATGGTCGGCATGTGGACCCTGGGGAGGGTGTTGAAGGTCACCATGCTCTCCTTGCCCATGGGGATCCTCGGGGTGATGACCTCCACGCTGGCAGTGGCTCTCTTCAGGTTGGTGAGGGAGCTAGTGTTGCGCTGGTTGCGGTTGATGAGGCCCTCGGGCCGTGGAGGATTACCGTTGCTGTTAGAATTACTCTTGACTGACAAATGGCGGACTGAATCCTGACGCTGGTCCGTCGGGGGCTGCTGGGCTTGCTGAGGTTGCCCTGGCTGCTTCGAGAGCTCCTCGCCGGGCTGGAAGTTGCCAACGGCATAAAGCCCCTGGTGACAGTACAGAATAAGCAGTGGTTATTCACAGCGCTGCAATCTGGCCACTGACATCTACGCGCCGATGTTGTCAACACAACAATTTAAGTTAATCGCCTGTGAAAGCTGTTGTGTCACAGCGGAAGAGAAAAAATATACCCTTTCAAAGGAGAAGGAGCATTTATATGCCCTGTGATGGACTGCCATCCCATCCAGGTTGTACCCCTGGCCTGTGCATCCTGGGATAGGCCGCAAGCTCACCGCAAACCTGCTCTGTACAAGCAGTTATGGAAGATATATTGATGGATGGAAGGGTGGAAGGATCTAGCATTAGAAGACCACACATTCTACTTCGAAATGAGATTGGGAAAATTACTGGCCTCTGTCATGAGGTTGAGCGTTATTTTATTTTATAAATTAAGAATATTTTTATATTCTTTTAAAGGGCATTCGACATTTATTTGCAAGGCCGGAACAGGCTGTGGAGGCCTGTAGCCCAGAACAGCCCTCCTGCTGTCCAGGAAGACGAGTTTACATTCACAAAGGAACCACCATTATTCAAGCAGAACAGAAAGTGTCCTGTTCTGGTGCAGGACCTGGTTCTTGGATCTTAATGCCTGACAATGATTGGTTTAATATAAATGCAGAATCTTGTGTAATTGTTCAGTTTTGCAAGTTGAGCTCCCTCTAGCAGATCTCTGTGCAAGCCAATGAATGCATTTGCATTTACAATTATTTAGCAGATGCTCTTATCCAAAGCCACATGCAGTTCAGAAGGCAGGGTCAGCTAGTCCTTGAAGCAGCTGGGGTTAAGGATCTTGCATGAGGACCCGATAGTGAAATCACTCTGCCAGCTATGGGATTTGTTTCTAATCCTCTGCACTGTCTCATTAATCTCATCTCTTGTCCCCCAGTAAACCCCCCCAGTCCGTCCTCCCATCCTTGTCTCGCGTGGTTCTGCTTACCGTCACCATTTGTCCCGCACAGCCCCCCCATACCTCTTCTCGTTTGACCAAAGCCATTTCTCGTTTCCTCATGCTTCCCTGTTAGCTTTGCATTAGTGGCTTTGACATCACAGGCAAGTGTCATTAACTGCCCAGCTAAACATGCTAACCCTAATGTTTAGCATTAGCATAAAGCCATTATTTTATACAAAGAATACCTACCAGGTAGATGGCTATACCACCTCCGATGAGGAAACCGAGGTAGACGTCGATGGCGTGGTTCTTGTACTGAGTGATCCGTGTCAGTCCGCATATGATGGCGGACATCACGAAAGAGAAGACCAGCGCTGGTTTCAGGAGCCTCGAGGACTCATTCAGCGTCGCGTTGAAATACATCTGAAGTGCAAAGGACTGAAGTCATTCTGCTAATGTATACTGCAATCATATGTGTATATGATTACTAATGAAATTATAGATTATTCAAATAAGGTATTCTTGCAATTCTTATTGATTCATTGAATGATTCATAGAAATTTGATTGTCTCATAATTTCATCTCAACGTATGTATATAGCTTTAGCAGTTGTCAAGTGATATTGAGGATTTCACTGTTGTTTTTCACTGTATGAAATGCTTGTAACATGTTTGCACCCAATTCTATTGTGCTGTTCGGCACACGCTATGCCGTAATGCTGCTGTGATTTTCCCAAGTCTGTCCATGTGCTTTTTTCTCAATTACACAATTGTGACAGATGAACATCTACCGTAGCACTACTGCAAGGTTTTATTCCAGCAGATTGCAGCTTTCGGGATCTGATACATAAACGTTTCAAAGCGGCAAATAGGGGGCTTGGATTACTCACCGAAACGTACACTGCAGCGAAGGCCGCTAGTGTGGCATGCTGGGATGGGAAGGATTTCCTGAGATGGAAACGGCAAGAAGAATATGGTCACTCATGCGCCCTTAACAGGACCGTCGCCCATGGGGGAGCGGCTTGTGGGCTTCCCTCCCCTCCCCACCGCACCCTGGAAAATTGATCACAGCAAGGAGGGGGTCGAATCATGGCAAAGTGCACGCACGCCAGATTGCATTTAACTGCCGTCAGCGGGGCGCAGTGGGGGCTCCCTGCCATAAACATTCATTTCTGAAGCGCCCTCAGGCTGAGATTTGTGTGTGGCCTCACGCGCCTGACATTTGGTATTTTCCTTCCGTGTTAAGGCACCATTGCCAGGGATTTATCGCCAGCATTTACTTGGGTGGTGACAGGAAAGGCGATTACCCATTCAGCACCCGGACAGCTCCTAATCAGAGGGCTTACCCATAAACAGGCCAGGTTTTCCGCACCATTTCATAAGGCGCAATTCAGAAGCGCTCCTTCCATCGAAAATAGGAAAAATACATTTCATAAGATTCATTTTTTTTACATGTTACAATGTATCTTATCTCTGATATTTCAATATAATGTTATATATAAAAAGACTACATGTCCAACATACTTGGTAGCCATACAGATAAATGTTATACTGTAAATGTATAAATATATAAGTATTATGAGAATCTCCGAAAACCCCATGTAAGTCATCTTGCTGTTGAGGTTATGCTCAATCCGAGCTGTGAAGTGTTGTGTTTGCTTGCAGTTAGTGCCTTCGCTTCTAGATTTAATTTAATGCCCCATTTCAACTCCATCTCTTCACCAGACAGGGAAGCCATTCACCTAATTTATGATTGTTTCAATAAGACGGAAGGAAGACCGGACATAATCAGGGGAGGACAAACGTGCAGAATTTCAGGCTGATAGACCCTCCGTCACCTGGCCCCTTCTCTTCACCTGGAGATATGTCGTTTTTGGATGATGCACTCATTTTTTTACTTAATGATAGCATACAGTGATGTGGTGGTTAGCACTCTTCCCTTGCACCTCTAGGACCCGGGTTCGAGTTTCTGCCATGGTGTGTGTCTGCGATGGTTGCTGCCCCATCATGGGTTGCTCCCTGTCTTGCGCCCATACGCTCCAGACCCCATGCAACCCTGAATAGGTTAAGTGGTAACAGAAGGTGGATGGATGACATACATAAATAATGTGTATTCAATGTGAAATGCTTTCATTTATCAACAAAAACCTCATCCATCCATTTTCTGAAACTGCTTGTCCTGTGCAGGGCTGTGGGGGGTTTGGGGCCAGCCCATTGTGGGGCTCAGGGCACAGTCTCACCTACAGGCAGCTGTGGGGGAAATAGGAGTACCCGTAGGAACCCGCATGAAGACACGGGGCAAACATGCAAACGCCACATACATGGAGCCATGGCCGAGTCTCGAACCCTGGTGCCAGAGGTGTCAGGCAACATTGCTAACCACCCCACCCATCCATAACACCTCAGAACACACCTGCAATGTACAGTTTAGAAGTACCAAATCAACTGCATGTATTTTTCTATATAATATTTTATATATAGCTACAGATGCATCACATGAAATATTACACTGTAACTACACAACCTATTTTTATAATCTGCAGTAGTCGACAGAGCTGTTCTTTTGTCTCACGTTTTCAGAATAAACCCCAGACTAGAGCATCTGCAGACCTGGCAAAAAAAATATGCCTTGTCTAGTGACGTAAAAAGATGCTCTGCGCTAAAAATGCATAGAGTTATTTTGGGTGATTCTCCTATGAGACATGAACGTGTTGCCCCCAGCTCTAATAGAACCACGCTTGAGCTAGAAAAGGCAGATCGCCACCCACCAGCCTAATATCAGGAGGCAGTGCGCTTCATCCAAAAAGCCATTTCGCCCTTCTGCGCTCTCCACTCTGACTGTCTACCCTGTCAGATTTCCCGGTGCTCATATTTAACAACAGCAATATAAATGGTTACATTTTACCCTACAATACATATTGTTGTTATTATAATAATAATAATAATAATAATAATTATTATTATTATATATTCTTCAGTATGGATATGCATAACATACGAGAAACCTGCAAACTTCACACACAGTCCCCCCTAGTCCATGATGATAAAATTAGCTGAAAATATGGGACAAATTGTGTCCCATATTAGTTCAAAATGGGACACAGCATTGAATGTTACGATACAGGGCGATTCCATATTATACGGGGCAGGTGGCAGCTCAGAAGGCAGGATTCAAACCCCCCCCCGAGGGGGTATGATACAGTGGTTTCATCCACTGAGTTACTGTGCCACACCCACTAAGTACCATCACATTTAATAGTTTAATATTAAGATACTCCTGCAAGGCTTACTGTATATGGATACACATGGAATTCATGTCATTGCTAGCCACGCTGACACAATAGGATAGCACGTGGTTTAGTGGGTAAGTAGATCAAGGACTGCAGACAGTCGTAAGAGGGGTTCGGGTTCGGGGAGTGACCCACAGGTCATTTCGATTCTCTTCAAGAAGGACCAGGCGTGACTTACCTGCCGGCGTTAATGACGGACGGGTCGGTCCCCGAGCAGATGTCCTGCAGGATGAAGGAGTTCTCCTCACAGGATGTGCTCAGCGTGGTGTAGTTGGGCTTGCAGACAGTCAGGAAGTAAGGGGCGTGGTAGCCGGTGGACAGCTGGATGATGTCAGTGACGAGGGCGGTAGCACAGAGGCCGAAGACATGGACGCCTTGTGGGGATACAAACGCAAATGGCGGGGGGGTTACTGCATGGCACCGTCTTAGGGGGGGTGGGGGCCTGTAACCAAAGCCAGCAGTATGTCGGGTGTGTGAATGACAGGAGCTCTGAAGCATCACCTGTGTGGGAGTGCAGAAACGTTCAGAAGGGCTAAATCATAGCACCCTACAGACAGGTCAGTCATTAGGAAAGACCGGTGGAGACCTGGGGTGCCTTCTTCTCGGGGGGGCACTTTGCAAGCCAATTTGTCTTGGTTGGGGGGTGCCGGCATTTGAAGCTTGCCTAGGGCCCCCCAAGGGCTTCAGCTAGTGCTACAAAGAGTGGGTACAGCAAGGAGGAACTTGAGGGACTATCAAGCTGTGTAGAGGTGTGTGAAATCTGCATAGTGCCCCCCAATAAAAATGAAACTGAACATGTGTCTGCGTGTGCACTGTAAATCTTGTATAGCTACTATTTATATAATGTGATGTGCATGAATCATTCTGAAATCTTGCATTCCTGCTGTCTTAGAAGTGTAAAGTGACAGGCAAGTCTATTTTTCTAGCATGAGTGGGGAGGGATTTTGAATAGCATGTTAAACTCCATTATCGTCCATAACAAACCGAGATCAGCTTGTGAAAACAGACGAAAATAGAAACTCACCCACGAACCTGACGGCTCGCCGAATGTAGGAGTTAAAGTTGCAGCCTGCGGCATTGATGTTGAGCTCCGGTCCGGCAATGCGCCCTCTTCTTATCAAGCAGCAGTAGAGAATGCCCTCCCCAATCATTATCTGTGGGCAGGACGAATCACTGCGTACAATAAGTTTTCGGTCTGAGAATATTTACTTTGAGCGCGGCAGAGCTAAAAAAAAAAACTGAACACTTTTCTTTCATTCCATTGTCAAATTACACAACCTGCTCTCTGCCATCAGTATTATCTTCAAGTACAGCTACACTTTGACCCTTTTTTTCAACATTATACTGCACTTATAGGTCCATACTGAGCACAAGAATTTTGGACCTGCACAGTACTGTACAATTTCCTACATTAAAACTTGGACCAAATATTGCACGTTTGACACATGAAGGCATCTGCTCGTCCTGCTAAGATGTTTTCCCAGCTTTTCTGGACAGCTCCCCATTTTGCAGTGACACCTAAATGTGCAGCCCGACCATCACCACTTTGAGAATGAAATACAGCTGGCCATGTTCTGATTTTGAGCCCTTTCTGATTACGTGTTCTCAGCCGGGGGGGGCTCTTGGGACTCAAGCCTTCTGGGTGCAATATAGAACTCAACCACCTCTAACCAACATCTGAGTTTAGTTACACACTGGTTTATGTGCTTACGACAATGATTTAGATGATAGTTTTTGGTTGCATAAAGGCATTGCTGGTATACAACATTCATGTTACATTTGTATCTGTACTCTATAAACGGAACACATTGTCAGATAAGTTCCCTGACCCACCTGCAGACAGCATTATGCACCAGGCAGTGACCTCATTTTGCAAAGTTAGAAAGGGCATAGAGCCAAACACCTCTGCAGCTTTTCCATTTCTATGATGTTTTCCTGCCGCCGTGGCACAGGAAATGGAA
Organism: Petrocephalus sullivani; assembly: GCA_026780845.1. NCBI lineage: Eukaryota > Metazoa > Chordata > Actinopteri > Osteoglossiformes > Mormyridae > Petrocephalus > Petrocephalus sullivani. The sequence goes on along the minus strand of JAODKM010000032.1, from coordinate 14,109,709 downwards.
GGACAAATGACCAAACGGCTCCCTGTATCTGTGCACCAGCAGGATGTGAGTACTGTGCCCTACACTGTGTGCTGTAGTGGCTTCCACTGCCACAACGACGAGGGCTCCCAGTGTGGCAGCTTTTTGGTATGGCTCTTCACTCAATCACGTTGTTTGAAATACATTTACAGGCAAATTTGTTTAAATACTGGTTCAACTAAAAGTTACTGACATTGGACTTTAAAATAAAAGCAACAATTTAGCCAAGGTAGCGATCTTAAGAAAGAACATTTCGTGTTTGTGTTGTAATAAATGAGCCCCACGGGTCTGTGACAAAAAGGTCACTGCTTCAATTCCTGTGGTTGCCAAAGTGATTCGTGCAACAAGGCCCCCACAACTCCTACTGCCCCAGCTTTCTCTGTGCTATATTGCCTTGGATATAAGTGTCAGAGAAATGTCACTGGCTCTTGGTTTAGAGCGATAACATAGCCATTGTTCTAAACTCATTCTCCAGGTCGGTGTGAGGAAAACAAAACTAAAAAATGGCCAATTTATGATAGTTGACCAGCTAAAGGTACGTTTGCACATGATGGTTTGGTGGTTTAACGGGTCATACCATCTTATAATGGTCATTATAGCTAGTTTAAAGCAGGATGACCAACTGGTGACCCACCCACCTAAACCATCAAAAAGTGTCAAAAGCCAGGACAATCTAAAACCATCTTAGACCAGCTAAAATCTGCTTAAATCGGCTACCAGCATAAGCTAGCTTCCCTTTCCCAAAATGCCAAGCGGTGGGCAATGACTGACCGTGGCGGTGGGTCCAGCGAAGGCCAGGCTGAGCAGCATGAGGAAGGGGACGAGCTCTCGCGTCGGTTCCACGTAGGGCAGGCTCAGACTCCGGTCATAGCAGGTGTACCCCGCCAGCACCGGTTTGAACATGTCCGTCAGCTCCAGGAAGTACAGGCTGACCACAGACGAGGCCAGGATGGGGAGCTGTCAGTGGGAAGGGGTGTCAGACCTCAGGATCGTCTTCATGGCTCACTTTGCATATACTACGCTGAGATATACATCCATTCCGTGGTTCTGTAGAAACTGGCCTCTCATTCCCATGTGTTTGTCTCATTTGATTTTTTAATTCATTCATTCATCTGCTATACCATTTGTCCTAAACAGAGTCTCGAGGGTCTGAAGCCTATCCTGAAAGGCCGGGAACAGGCCAGGATGGGGTGCCAAGTCATCATGGGGCACATACACCATTCACACCCATAGACAATTTGGGAACATACATTACAAGTGAGTCATCAGCAGCAACAATGGAAAGTGAAACGACAGAAGAGTCTGACAGACCGATATTGCCGACCAATGTTGCATGTTCATTTGGGGTAACTGTATGCAATGGTCATTAGGCAGAGAATTTTTTTCACTCGTTATTTTTCTGACTACTTGATTAGAATAGATGAGATATGCACCTGTTTGTGGCTCCCAGAGAGAGGCTACGCCTGTATCCAGGGTGGAAGTCTAAGACCCTGAACCAAACTAAGCAAACCGTCCATGATGCTTCATCTGCAAACAGTGGCCCGACTGCCATTCTCCCACCCCCCCCCCCCCCCCAATGCAGGCCGCGACCTTAGCCTACTGCCAGGCACCCCCCTGCAGTCAGTGTGACATGTCTGGCTGATCTTCTACACCACGCAAGCCAATCAAACACCAAGATAAGCTGACGGAGCGAAGCTCACATACACCCAGCTAAAGCAAGCCATAAAACTCACAAAACATAAATATACAATCAGTACTCAAATATTTACATAGCTAATGCAGCAGTAGCATTACTGCAGTCCTACCGCAGAATTTAAGCTGTGACCCAGACTCTAAGGCATGTATTGGACTAGATCTAGTCTTAAACCTCAATGCATGGACAGACAAAATTAAAATTGTATTAAATTGATTTAAAAACCATGCAACATGACAAAAACTTTCCAGCATTTGTCTATAAGGAGGTACTCAGAAAAGCTAGCTAGCTTGTTTAAGTCATACAAACAAACAGCTTGGTGTAAAAATTGATTCTTTAAATAATTTTGAGATTATGCCAATCTTTTCACCCCTATTATTACAGTAGCTTCTTTTTCCTGGCTCCAATTTTGAGTGTAAAAATGTTTGACATTTAGCAGATATATTGGCTGTATGAATATGTCAGTTTAGGAGGTGTTAAAAAATAATCTGCTTCGAACCCTGGCCAAACCGAAAAACCTGGAATCTGTTATACATTTGATATAAAAGCTGCCATTTATGCTCATGTACTCAGAATACAGGTTTAAACTCTACAATAAAGAAATGATGGCCCAGGCTCGCAACCTGGTACTAAATAGGTGGTTATGAATGATAGATGGATGGATGGATGGATGGATAGACAGATGGATGGATGGACAGTGACTCAAATTCACAACCTGTACTAGATGGGTTGTTATGGAAGATGGGTGGATGGTGATTCAGACACCAACTTGTCCAGTGGTAACTAAGACATGATCTCATACTAGAATGTAAACGGTTGTGACTGGAGACCTCAAGTGATTTTTTTTTACGTAAATGACTTATACAGCCAATTCCCTACTGCTGCAAAAAGGTTTCTAGGCACATTGTTATGAAATGTCAATATGCTTCAAGGGAGAGTCAGTGCTCGGCTGGAGTCTCTCACATTCTCAGCATGCTTGTTATACAAGAGCCAAGTGCCATATGACTGAAAACACAAAAGAGCAGAAGGTTTTAAAATGTCTACATGCAATCAGCCCATAGCAAATGCTGTTCTCTGGGAGCACCTGAATGGCCGCAGCCAATGGGAATGCAGATGCTGTTCTCTGGGAGCACCTGAATGGCCGCAGCCAATGGGAATGCAGATGCTGTCCTCTGGGAGCACCTGAATGGCCGCAGCCAATGGGAATGCAGATGCTGTTCTCTGGGAGCACCTGAATGGCCACAGCCACTGGGAACGCAGATGCTGTTCTCTAGGAGCACCTGAATGGCCACAGCCACTGGGAACGCAGATGCTGTTCTCTAGGAGCACCTGAATGGCCGCAGCCAATGGGAACGCAGATGCTGTTCTCTGGGAGCACCTGAATAGCCACAGCCACTGGGAATGCAGATGCTGTTCTCTGGGAGCACCTAAATGGTCACAGCCGCTGGGAACACAGATGCTGTTCTCTGGGAGCACCTGAATGGTCACAGCCTCTGGGAACGCAGATGCTGTTCTCTGGGACCACCTGAATGGCCACAGCCACTGGGAACGCAGATGCTGTTCTCTAGGAGCACCTGAATGGCCGCAGCCAATGGGAACGCAGATGCTGTTCTCTGGGAGGACCTGAATGGCCACAGCCACTGGGAATGCAGATGCTGTTCTCTGGGAGCACCTGAATGGCCGCAGCCAATGGGAACGCAGATGCTGTTCTCTGGGAGCACCTGAATGGCCGCAGCCACTGGGAACGCAGATGCTGTTCTCTGGGAG
>JAODKM010000032.1:14066476-14082854 GCA_026780845.1 Petrocephalus sullivani | reverse complement strand
AATTTTTGCAGGGAAGAGCTGGCCGAAATTTCAAAGTTTGGACATACTGAACTAAGAGACTCTTACCCAAAAAAGACAAAAAAGACTGAGTCCTGTGATAAAATCAAAAGGTGCTTCAGCTAAGTATTAGTTTAGCTTGTGCACACTAATGCAGCCAGGTTTTTGTACGATTTTTTATCCGTTTTTTTCACAAACACTTTTTGATTTTCGCCTTCTTTGTATAAGCTGCAGTATTGCAATGAAGGTGGAATATGTTCATATATGATTTGTATTGGTTTCATTTTTTATCACACAAAAGCCTCCCATTTTGGCAGGGTGAGTAGGTCTGCTGTAAGTAGTGCTGGAGCCCAGGAAACCGACCGTGCGAGAGGGGGCACCCCAAATGGGAACTCGGGCCATCACAGGGGGCAAATAAACAGGGACTAGGGCCAGTTTAGAGATGACAATTCCCACGACCAAATAGAAACTGCCCACACAAGGCTGGGTGTGGAAATCAAACCCACAGCCCTGAGGGTTTGCTTCCACCGTGCTACCAAATAAACCAATGGACCACTGAAATTTATATTTACAGTAACCAAGCATATTAAGATTGAGTGCCTAGGTGAATTTAAGAACTTAAGAACTCAATTTAATTAAGTATTATACTAATTGAACCAATTTAGTCTTCCCTCAATAGTGGATATGCATATTTTTCTAAACATATTACGGTTTGTTCCAAGTCTAAACTGTCATTGATTAGTGGTTGATAGATAGTGTAGGCGTTTGAGATACTTTTAGTTTACATGTCAGTATGAGGCCCTCCTTAGGCTCGCACATGTCTGCTTAGCATTATGGCATAATACCTACCCGGATAATACAATATAATTTAACGTGTGCGCCCCCTGCTGGCGTAGCTGAGAAGTTCCATAGTCAGTAGAAAGGCATCTGGCAGTGACAGCAGAGGCATGGCTAACAGCTAAACACAAACATAAACCTGTTAGCAAGATGCCAGCTCATTGCACTCCACGAGCTTCAGCCCAGTACTGACAAAAACCACCCTAAGTGCTGCTTTGTGCTTTAGTTAAGATCTTGACTGAAGATCAGCAACTGGCATGACCTTTAAAAGATAAATGATATGACATTATTCCAACTTGAGATACTTGGAATTACAGGTGTTGAAGCAAACTTATGCTGATCAGAAAGTGCCTCTCACATCTGAACATTGTTTCCACTGCATTTGTGGTGACAATGTGTCCCATTGTTTTGATTCTGGGTGAAGCAGACTGAGATGATGTAAGTATATTTGAATATCTGTGTACTTTGAAGTAACAAATTTTTTACGGGCGACATAGAGGGCATATGTTCATTATTACAAGTATTCCATTTCCAAAAGAAATGAGCCTTTAATTCCATGACCTTGCACTGGATAAGCATATGATTGTATGGACACAACAAACGACATTAAAATGCACATGTGTATGTAGAATTGTATTTAATAAGGGGTGCCTTCTTGTGTGTTTACACACACGGTGTATTTCGTATGACGAGGCGTGTGCAGAGGTAATAAACATGGGGATTGTAACGGGGGACAATATTCTCAAAGAGAAAGTGGAAATCGTGCAGGGTCATACGTGCACGACTGTGATGGGGCAGGTGATAAATATTCTTCGTTGTAGGGATATACGCGGATATACGCGCTACGTGTGACATTGTGGGAGAGTTCTGCAGACAGGGGTGCATTAAATAGCCAGTAGGGAATGGCTAAGCTGGGCAGGGGCAGCGCGCACAGAGCCCCTCGCAGCCAGGCGCCGACTCGCACTCGCATCCGCTTAGTCACACTCCTTCCAGACCTTAAGCGATGCAATGCCATGGAGCATGTTCCCCCGTCCTGCTTATCGCTCGGCGGCTTCTGACGAGCGTTAGACGCGAATAGGCGAGGAGCTGGAGAGGAGCTATGGCCAGGGAGGGAGCGCCACCAGCCGGCTTCCACTGATCGCGCTGCATCCATAGATGTTCTCACCTTCTTCCCTGACGATCATGCTTTATTTTCAGCTGGTGATTATGGCGGGGACTGTCATGCTGGCGTATTACTTCGAGTACACGGACACGTTCAGCGTGCACGTCCAGGGCTTTTTCTGCTATGACAGCTCGTACACGAAGCCCTACCTGGGACCGGAGGAGTGGAGCGCCGTGCCCCCAGCCCTGCTGTATGCGGTGGTGGCCGGGATTCCCACGCTGCTGGTGAGATCTCCTCCTGATGCTCTCCTCCTGGTGTATTGCATGCAGTAAGGAGGGGGTGGGGGGCTCTTTGTGGGGCCGATGCGCTGGTCGCTGGGAGCCACCAGGATAAAGACTCCAAGTTCGTGTTACAGTAGCGGATTGCAATCGTGTCGGAAAGATCGAGCAGTACAACGAAGCAAGATATTGCACGATTTTGCTTCTAACACCTAATAAATATTAAATGCAAATTCCTCATCTTGGATTTTTAGTAGCAGATTAAGTCATCAATTCTCTTAATTCCCACCACGGGAAACTTTACATACCTGCCGTATCATGCGTTGTATGTGTTTGCATATAAACATTACATATATACTTTATTTTATTTTAAACATTACATATATACTAAAATGACATAAATGGCCGAATAGATAACCAGCTTTGCTTTGTTGTCTTGTTTGATAGTTTTTGATGCCTGGGACTTGAAAAGCACTTGAAAAGTGAAACAACTAAGCCTCTGATTATAATAACACGTGGAATCGTCCTCATGTACAGCTATAAAATGTGTTAGATGTAAGTACTGCTAAATTAAGCTAATACTAATCTTAAAATTTTGGTAATTTCTTGTGCTAGTAACCAATACAGCATCTGTTTTTGATTGCTGTTATCAACTTGTCAAGGCAATAAAATCCATGTATCAATGCACTGCTTAACTATACACCAACACTCGCTCCACATTTGACACTAATTCATGAACATGAGATAAATCACATCCACACAGCTGGACCAAAAATAATACCACCTTACTGTCTGAACACCCACGTATAAAAATGCTCAACACAGCCATTACATGGCTCGCTCCTGCTTACCATAAAACAGGTGTATACGCTGTCTTCATTTCAGTCCCAGAAGTAACCTTTCGGGTTGACGCTTCCCCGTAATCGGCGAATTAATGGTTTACTTTCAGATGTTTGTGACATTTGGTTTTGCCCTGTTTGTTTATATAAGTCTGCATGCTAATCTTTCATCAGTCTTCCAACAGTGTGACAGACTTTTTTTGCAGTTTGCTGGTTCATATAAATTGCCCCTGGCTGGTTTTTCAGAGTTGTTATGGAACCATCTTATGGAACTATGTTAGTCATCTCGTTCCTGCCAGTGTTATTCAGGTCAATAATAATAATGACTGGTAAGTTTCTAAAAAAAGATAGAAGGGAGTAAGACACTTTACCTATCATGACCAACAGTATCGATCTTTTTGTTACATACGTTAGTTTCAGAGTCAATGTTGGAGAGTGTTTGGTCATATTATAAAATTATTAGCCTTCTACGCGACCTTGTATTAGAAGGAAGCCAAACTAATATTTCTAGGAATAATATAATGTTGTAAAAAATAGTTCAAAGTATAGTATTTTTGTTATATAAAGTGTATATAATGAAAACAGGAGTACTTTTATACTTTTTTTTGTATTTTGCTTTATCTAGGCTGTACAGTACATTTATTTGAGATATCACTATATATCCATCACCAATCATCACGTGGGACACACTTGCCTCGCCTCGATCTTCTGTCACAATCAATGTGATGAATTAAGATCTTGAGAATTCTTTTAAAAAATGTTGAAAAGAGACTGGAAAAGGTGTCTTTAATGAACCAGCTCTTTAATTTGATTATATTTATATAAGGTGAGAGGGACAGATGCAAGAGCAATGAAGATAATTAGATTAATAATACCACAATACTCAACAAACACATCAACAAACATTTGCAGCTACATTCAACATGACTCAGAAGAGCATCACCATCGGCGGCGTACGGCCGTCCGTCTTGCAGCTGAGTGCTGATATGAGAGCATGTCACTGGCAGCCAGGAGTGTGAGGCGCTGACTGAGGCTTTGATGCCTCTCCCCTCGTCCTCCGAGTCCTGCTGCACACTTGGTTCTTGGCTAATTATCCTGCCTGTTTCCTCACGTTCATGTGAGCGGTACCAGTGAAAGCAGCACTGATTCCATATTACATTTATGGGTGAGGAAGTCTAGTTTGCTCAGTGTAATGATTGCATTACATGTCATTTGCCTTGCTGTTACTTTCATCTGCAGTTACTTTGATTACAGTATTCAGTATCTCATCATTATACAGATTGGGGGGAAAATTTGACATTTTATATAGCCTGGATATGGTGCTGGTGCAAGTTATGGAAGAGATACCAGCAGCTTCTTTGCAGGAGCATTGTCCTGCAGTCTTGCCTCCTGAAATTACAGTCATTTTATATTAGCAATTGGCTGTTTCCGAGTAATTCAACATGAGGTTCCTCCTGAAATTAGAATGATAACAGTGAATAATAGTCTGTACATTTCTGTTAGAAATGGAGCATGATCATTATCACCGACACACTAGTTAGGCAGCCTTAAAGTATTAAAAGATCCTCCATCCCTCCATACATCCATTCATCCATCCATCATTCTTCCATTAAAAAAATTTTCTCCAGAGAATTACATGAAGATGAAAATATTAATTAAAATTAAATTAAACATAATTTACTAATAAAAGTGGGCCCGATGCAGTGTTTAAGGCTACATAAGTGAATATTTTTTTTGCATTTGTATGACCTGGAGAGTATTGAATGGTTTTAATGCTTATTGCATTCTCTGATAGTCTCAGCTGTTTCTGAGTTCAGCTTGAGTCCCTGCACCCCAGAGCAATGACCATGGTGAAATCCCTGACCAATCAATTCATTGACCAATTTATATTTGCCATTCAGTGCAGTTTTGACCCTGTTTGGTTGGCATGTCAGTTAGCATAACAGCACATGCAAGGTTTGAAGGGACACCCAAATATTTAGTATATTTAATTGAAAGGTAGTGAAAAATGGCATATGAGGCCTTTATCCCCGTCACATGACATTTGAGACAGACTTTAACTTTTGAGATTGTTGATTTCACTTTTGCACTGTGACCCTAATGTGCCACAGATGGGCACAGATCTACTAGCTGTTTACTGCAGTGTCAAAATGCGTAACAAGGACTTTAATGACTATTTGAGCTCTTTAAGTGAGTTTAGAGCCCCCAGGAAAATTGTACAAGTTTACCTGTCAAACATATTCTCTGTGTTCTCTTTCTGTTTTCTTAATTGTGGTGTTTTTTTGTTGTAGAAGAAATTTTGATCCAATCAAAGTTATTTAGTTGTTTATACTCATAGTAGCCACCGAATAAAGACCCAGGGTCTCTGGAGATTTGGGTGTAGAAGAACATCGATTTTGTTTTGGATCGTTCAGTCGTCCGTCAGACAGAGCAGATGAGCCAGAGCCACGGCTGTCAGACGATAGTAAGAGTCAAGCCGACTCCTCTGGCAGCATCTGCAAAGGTGTCCGCTTTCTGCATCCGCGTCATCTCATCGGGGCTGTGTCATCCGACATCTGGGGCACTGTGGCATGATTGCTATTATCTTGTCTTGTGAATAATGTCTGGTGGGTCCATGCAGCTAAATCCAGCTCGATTAGACAGTGCAACACTCCCAGAAAACAGTCAGACACTGGGGCTCAGTCATGAATCAGAAGGTGACTCGACATAATATATTGAAAAGGTTACTGGACTCGATTTATAAAGGACTTTTTTTCTTTTAATCTAAGCGATATTAACCTCCTGCAGACCCCGGAAGCATGCTATGTAGTAGTTAGGAGTCGGTGTCGGCTTGACAGCAGCTAATGTTATCCTTATATGTTATCCATATGCACCAAATATATAGAGACTGTTCACATGAAACGGCATTAAAGTTCAGGTGAAAATCTACAGTAAGAAAACTTTAGGTTGAGCTCTTCTTCAAACTTCTTGGTTAATATGATTGTTTCCATGCTGTAAAGTCCTGGAAAAGACTGTTACAGATTATATTTGTACTGTGGAAAGGGTTGTACTGCGCTGGGTCAGCGCTCCATCCGGAGCTGTCCACTGCCTTCCGCCCACTGTCACTGGGATAAGCGCTGGCTCTCCAGTGACCCTGTAAGTGGTCACAGAAAATGGATGGATGGATGGAAACAATTGTAGTCAATAATTTGAGCCTATAGTTCAATCCCCCCATACCACATCGCATCGTAATTCGCTGCTGGTGGCTTAATTAGCTTATTCAGTTATGGCATGTGATGCACTGTCCTGCACAGGCTGTAGCAAGCCAGGTAGCTGAACTCACGAGAGCATGCATATTGAAGTGTATGACCTTTCCTCAAAGGTCTGCTGACATTGTTATATATCATGTTATATATCATGCCAATATGTTATGGATCATCATGCCATTAAAATGTTTGATGTTCATGGCAGGTCATGTGACCTGCAGCCAGAATGATACAGCTGTATATTCTTTGCAAAGCAAAATGATCATTTCATCCTCTCCATTGCTCTTCCTAGCAACTAACATGATCTGCATGGAGTCTCAAAATGATCCAGCTACAGTCATAATTCTGGGCAGAATTCCTCTCATTTTACGTTTCATTTCTGTACTTAAATACAGAACTGAATGTGAACCAAACAAAATTATGTTGGGATTGTTACCCAGTCATTATTCTGTATGTTCCTTAACCTGTCATCCCAGAAAACAGTTATGCAAAAAGCTTAAAATTAATTAAAATGTGTTATTCTGTGTTCTTTTATGCAACATGTTTTATTAAAAAAGAATGCTGTTGGGGTTGAGTGTATAAATTATCCTTTCCATAATAGGAATTGTGTTCCAGATGGCACACACAGGTGACAATTAATGAGAGTTAGTGCATGCGTGCGATGAATGGTAAGTTGCCTATGTTGGAGATGCTCTTACACTTTTTTCAGATTCTTTGAAATAGCAGTTGTGTCTAATGACCTTTGTCCTCCAGTTTAAATGTTGTGATGACTGTATTTAAAAGGGTTTGGGGGGAAATGGAACGAGGAGTTCCACAAAGTTCGGAGTTGGATGCAACTGTGATGTTTCAGGACCTTTGGGGTTAGAGGGAAGTTTAATTCATCCACATTCCTCATGTTTCTGCCCCACTGAGTTTATAAAAAAGAAATCCCATCAGTGGTGTACATTATCCTTGCTAAAATGAAAGGACCGCAAGGTTTTAATCAATTCAAGTTAAATTATAACCTGCCTAATATTCATATCTCATATAAGCTGAATGAGGAAACTCTGAACTCCACTGTCTACTAATGCGTGTGTAAGCAGAGAGGGATGAACCCTCTCTGAATGAGTCTAATTGTCCCAGTGCATTTGGGAGTACTGACCACTGTGTCACCCTGGCTCTTAATGGTTTGCAGCGGTTTACCTTGGGCTTTGTGACAACATATTTCTTATTCCTTAATGAATCTGTCATTTTCATGTCTGACTCAGAATCCGTGTAAAATCGCCTGCTTATGTGGTCGTTTCCTGATCTTACCTCCAGCTGCTTCCATTATTTAATGTAACAATGGCGCAGTGGTGGCCTAATGGTTAGCAAAGTGCACTTGTGATTGAAAGAGTTCTGGTTTGATTCCCCAACCAGCATGGAACCAAGCACCACCCCCTGGTGCTGAGCTAGCGCCCCCTACTGTGCCACAATGCCACACATGTGTTAAATACAAAGGACTCATTTTGTTGTTGTGTGGTGTGTCAACAATAACTTTCACTTTAGTGGGAAATCTTTATTTCATCATTTTGTGGAATTGGTGATTTTACAGTAAAGCAGTTATTGATGTTTTCATTTAACTCATTCGAGGAAAATCAGAAAGACTGAGAGAAGCTATTGTTAGAGGTTCCTACAGACACCACAGGGCTTAATGCAGGGCTCAGTGAGAACAATGGCTGATAGACCCCACTCTCTGAGTATTTTTAACTTCCTTATGTCTACTTTTAAACCTCAGAGTAATACGGTACTAAATGTGCAATATAGGTAGGTTTAACCTTTTTAAACTTTGTTCTTTTCTGTTCTCTTAGATATTTCTTCTTTTATACTGCCCGTATTTATGCCTTTTTAATTTAAGGCTTTAAACAAATGTACAGGTTTTGATTTGTAAAAAAAAATTTAATGTCTAACAGTGGCTTTTCTCTTATACAACATTTAATCCCCTTTTAATTGCAACGGCTGATTTCTGTGTTTCTGCTTCTTGCAGATAACAGTGACAGAATCTGTCCGCTTCCTACTTCAATACACCTCGAAAGACTTTGACACTAGGGAGAAGACCGTTGTGACAGGAGACTGCTGTTACCTTAACCCGCTCGTACGCAGGACGATCCGATTTCTGGGTAAGTCTCACCAATCTGTTTATGTTACTCATATTGTAAGTCCTGTGTTTTAATATGTTGTGATGTTAATTACCATAGTTAGCCAAGTTAGCCTCTCACATTCTCACTTTGTTTCTCTTCCTGTCCATTAACTCGGTAATTAAAAGGACCTGGCTGGAAAAACTATTATTTCTTTAAGCAAGAGAGAACGGTAACACTTTACTTGAGGTGGCACAAATACCGGTAACACTTTACTTGAGGTGGCACAAATACCGGTAACACTTTATTTGCATAGTCTGCCTGCAGAGTAATTGTAGCCTTTCAAAAACTTAGTTGAGATTTAGCAACTTAGCTGTTTCTTTGTCTGTATGTGTGACAGAATACATATTATATAGAGTATTCATGAACATACCCACATATTGCTGGAATAATTTTATAGAATTTGACTACCCACTTAACTAGTATTATATAAATTGTTGAATCTCAACTGATAACTTGTTTAAATGTTACAAATACTCTGTATACCCTCTGTAGGCTGACTGTCCAAATAGTTACCTAAAAAATTAATAGTAAGTCAGTACAAATCATGAACAAATTAAGAGATAAACGATACATCACAATTCAGTAATGCTGAGCAAGCATGAGATCATACCGTATTTCTCTTGTGTTATTCAGTATATGTTTCTTCAGTAGATTTACAGAATTAACAGACAGAGTAATAGATATACTAACAAATATAGTAACTGCTTTAGATATAAGTTGTGCCACGATTCAGTAATGCTGAGCAAACATGAGATCAGTATGTAACTAACACTTAGTTTGTGGTTAAGTAGCATAATATTATTTGTGCTCCTCAAATAAAGTGTTACATGTGCAGGGTCCCTTCTGGTCTAAGTGCTTCTCTCAGTTACTGAACCATTACTCCTTATCCAGCTAAATGCTCTTCACTATGACACAGACCCTTTGGGAAGTTCAGTAGAACATCGTTTCAGTTTATAAAATCATGCGTGACTTTTTATGCGAGCCCCAGCTGCCATAATTGATTTGTTCCATTTGATATAGTAAATGTTTTATGCGGTGGTCCAGCTCACTCTATCATTATTTTGTCAGTCTCCAGCTCCAGCAGTCCCCCTTGAGTTTAAATGAGTTAATGCAAATGTGTGATCTGTTTCTGTTTTAGCCCAAACGGCAGCATGTATACCTACAGATGGAAATTATGGATATACACCATGTGACAACTCTTAGTTACACCTAGCTAGAACTGGGTATGACTCTTCCTGTACCCCCAGAATTGCTCCAAGCATAGAGAAGCTGTGTGTTCTGAGAACCCTTTCTGACCCCAGTGTGGCCCGGAGCTGTCACTTCTGCACTTGTGGCCTTGCTGTTAGCTTTGACAAGCCTGGCCATTCTCCGCCCTCCACCCATGCTTATTGTTCATTACGTCGTCCTCTTAACACTGTACTGTGTGAAAATCTCAGGTGGCTGTCTGTGGCAGGCTGGAACTGTCACATAAGACACCAACAATCATACCATAACCAGAATTGCTTAAGCATCTTACAGGTAGCTACTCTAATACAGGGGTAGGGAACCTGATCCATGGAGAGCCGGTGTGGGTGCGGGCTTTTGGGATGACTTTTGAATCAGCCAATAAGACTGGGTCCCCAGGACAGGAGCTGGCAACCAATGATTTATTATTGGCTGATTGAGAGGTCATCTCAAAAACCCAACCCACACCGGCTCTCCATGGATCAGGTTCCCTACTCCTGCTCTAATAGTTATACGCACAATAACAACATATCTTGACCCTGTCTGAATGCTGTATTTATTCTGTTACAGCCACATCATCCTCTGTGTAGAGAAGCAGGCTGTCTGTATCAGCAGGTTAACCTACCATAACCTAACTCTTGGCCTGTGAATGCATATTAATAGGATGCAGTATATGAACTATAAGGAATCCATTTGCAAATGCTAATGCTGCACTAATTTTCGCACATTATTTTAATATATATATGTCTACCGCACTGTCATCAGAGAGTTTTGGCTTTTGGACCACTACCAAGGTGTTTCTTTTATGCCTCGAGGCAAGACTTTTTTCACTGAAAGGTCCTAGGTCAAACGGGAATAGTTTTGGAGAGAGAGAGAGACCATATTATGATAATATCTTTTTGTGCATATAAAGTGTGTGGATTCTTTTAAATCCCACAAAACTCTAATCAAACAGATCTGTTTCTCGAATAAGAAATGTTCTTACTTACTATTGTTAGTCTTACTTCAATATATAATACAAGGATTTCAATATTATTTCCTTGATGAACAGAAAACAACTTGTTCCCCTTTGTTTAATTGTCATTATGATCAGAGTGTATTCTTACATTTCGCAAATCAGTCCTGAAATACGGGGATACTTCATTAGTCATAAATCTTGGGAAAACAGTGACTGAAAGCTGGAGGGTGTTGAATGAACAGTTAGGGAATCAGATGTTGGTTTCACAGGACCAAGTGTGAACAGTGCCAGAATTAGAATGTGCAAGAAGCCGTCTTCCGACGTGCAAATTAGAACATAGCGTGTGGCATGCTGTTGGATTGATGAAATGCATAGAAGTAGAATGTGACTTTACTTTTGTATCTTGTTTTGTGTATTTTTGCTCCTGTGAGTAATGTGACAACAAGCAGATGGAATGACATTGAATTCATCAGGTAATACTTTTAAGCATGGGCATTAATAACATCATTATTGGATTTATGCTTCTGTCTGGTTGTGGGTTCAAATCCCATGACTGGAAAAGTAATAACATGACTGAGCAAACCCTTAACCCCAACAGCTTCAGGTCTGATGAATCATCAAGAAATAGTGCAGGGATAACATGACCCAAAAATGACTTACCTGAGGCATAGCCCCTTCCATCCAAGCTACTGTACAACAACCATGACTGATAAAATGAGCATCAGTCAACTTTAATATGAACCCTTCATAAGAACTGACCATGCCAGGTTACCAGGAAGGGAGCAGCTCTGACAAATACTCCACCTTAAACTTGTGTGAAGTTATCTACCAGCAAATCACTTTCTAAAAGTTGCACCTGGGTTCGAGTCACCGCCCCGGCTCCGTGCGCGGCCTTGCTTGGTCTCCCCCTGCAGTTGTGCGGTTTCCGCTGGGTTCTCCAGTTTCACTGCATTAATTAACCATTAACTACGCGTTACTTCATCATTAATTAATGATGACGATTCATGTATTCTTTGCAGGAACATTATTAGTTAGTTCATTAATTAATCATTAACTAATTCATGTTTATGATTAGTACTTCAGTAGTTAATGAGGTACTACTATGATTTGTGGCCCCTCAAGTAAAGTGTTACCCTAATATGAAATCAGTATGTATGTATTAATTTGTGGTTAATTAATACATAAGTAATAGTGTAATGTTATATTATTTGTGGCTTATCAAGTAAAGTGTTACCATTTAGATACAGATATAGGGGGTGATTAGGAAGCCAGATTTGATTGGGCCACAATGGGCAGTTTCAGACAGGACTTCGGGGTAGCACCCTTACTCTTTAGAAAGATGCCCAGGGATCCTTAATGACCTGAGAGAATCAACACCACAGTTTTATGTCTCATCTGAAGGACGGACTTTTTTACAGCACTTGGGCATTGGGATCCACACAGTTCACAGGATGGCCTAACCTGTTGGCCACAGCGAATGCCTCTAACAGCAGCAACCCAGCTTTTCTTAGTTGGTCTCCCATCCAAGGCCAGGCCCAATGTTGCTTATCTTGAGGGGGATTACCTAGTCTGATGGATTACCTAGTCTGAACTGCAGGTGGTTGGTTTGCTGGGAAATAAAGAATATTGGTTGCATTAATGTTAAGAGAATTGCTGTTGAAAAACCTGTTTGAATCTGGTAAAGGGCTCTGGTAAAGTAAAATTGTGTAATGTGTAAATATTTATCTATTTTTCTAACATTATTTATATTATTTTAATTTATTTACATTTATTCATTTAGTTGGTGCTTTTGTCCAAAGCAATGTACAAGTAGAAGTAGGGCTGCAACGATTCATCGAGTAACTCGAATAACTTGATTACAAAAAATCCTCGATGTGAATTCCTTGCTTCGATGCTTCTTTAATCCACACGACTATGTACTGCGCACTGTGTGCTTATGCTGCATTACGTGTAGCTGTAAAAGTAAACAGTGTGGCGAGGCTGTACAGATCAGGTAGTGACAAGGCTGTACAGATTGGGTAGCGACAGCGACTATTCTAAAAAAATGGCGGAGAAATTTTTGGCAAACTTCTGAGTCATGCAGACGGTGAACAGTTCCAAACACTGACATTCACGGCATATAATCACGGTCATTTCCACTGCTAATTACCAAGCACTTTAAGCGGTATGTTGATAAAATAACAGATTTAAAAAAACATTTACCACATTGGCTGTCATTAATATACTACATACTATTTTGTTTTTATATGTGCGTAGCATTAGCTGTTAATGGTCAAGGGTCAATGTGAATTTACTACCAAATTCATGGCAAAATACATTACATTATTTTGTGGTAATTTATTTGCCAAAAAATGCAATGTAGTTACTAGTTGTAGTTACTGTGTTGTTACTATTGCATTTTAATAAGACAAAAGTATTTCTTATCCGATTACTCGATTAATCGATGGAATAAACGTCAGAATATTCAATCACTAAAATAATCGATAGCTACGGCCCTAAGTAGTAGTCAAGTCGTTTGAGGGCTCAGTGTTGAAATATCATTCATCTTAAAAACTGGAATCGTACGAAACCACTGGCAAGCTTTCAATAATTTGTAGTATATCATCAACATTTATGCTAATTGCTAACACAAGGTTTAATATGTCACCGGGAATGTTCTTGATTTGATTTATTGCTGTCCAGATGTCATCTGTAATATTGACATTTATATTCTGTTTATCACTGTTTCTTGCATTATGACCAATGATTCCTCCTTCATCTCAGTGAATGGGGCCTGGGATGGATCATATAGCTGACAGTAAAGATACTTTGACTTTGATTTGACTTGTCTAGTTCCCAGTCATGTGATACCATGGTGGAGAATCTAGACAGAATGAGTGTCTCAAAGTCTCCCTCTCCCCCCGCTCTGCCCTCAGGCGTGTACACCTTCGGCCTGTTCACCACCGACATCTTCGTGAACGCTGGCCAGGTGGTGACAGGCAACCTGGCCCCCCACTTCCTCACCGTGTGTAAGCCCAACTACACTGCGCTGGGATGCCAGCATGCACTGCGCTTCATCAGCCACCAGGAGGCCTGCACGGGCAACGAGGACGACATCCTCCGCGCGCGAAAGACCTTCCCCTCCAAGGAAGCCGCCCTGAGCGTCTACGCCGCGCTTTATCTCGCCGTGAGTACGCCAGCCTGCCCATTCCTAATCTTCCCAAACTGTGAACACTTCATAAACATCAATCTTGACAGGTACCCTGGCCGCGATAAACCATAGGGCATTTGGGCATGAGTCCAGCGGGCACCAAACAGAGCAACCGCCCATAAGCCTGCCGCCACCCCCTGCCGGTCCCATTCAGGAACGCCTTATAACAGATTAATGCAATATGCAGATATCGGCCAACTTATATCGTGTCGAATAAGGTCCGATCACGCTTATGTCTGACGTCCTCAGTAAATAATACACACTGATTGAGAGATGCCTGAAAGCGGATGCAGTGGGACATTAGTAGGTGTGTTGCTTAGTGTAACAGGTGCAGGAGAATGGGCAGCACTGCCAGCCGTATAATGACCCACTGCACATATATAACATGTAATACGGTATGCATACAGTAATGTGTATGTAACCTACAGCTACAATATGCAGATATGGTACAGATTCAGGAGAATGGGCAGCACCGCCAGCCGTATAATTATCCACTGCCCATATATAACATGTAATACGGTCTGCATACAGTACTGTGTATATAACCTACAGCTACAATACGCAGATATGGTACTGATTCAGGAGAATGGGCAGCACTGTCAGCCGTATAATGACCCACTACACATATATAACATGTAATACAGTCTGCATACAGTAATGTGTATGTAACCTACAGCTACAATATGCAGATATGGTACAGATTCAGGAGAATGGGCAGCACCGCCAGCCGTATAATTATCCACTGCCCATATATAACATGTAATACGGTCTGCATACAGTACTGTGTATATAACCTACAGCTACAATACGCAGATATGGTACAGATTCAGGAGAATGGGCAGCACTGTCAGCCATATAATGACCCACTGCCCATATATAACATGTAATACGGTATGCATACAGTGATGTGTATGTAACCTAGCACTACAATACGCAGATATGGTAAAGATTCAGGAGAATGGGCAGCACTGCCAGCCGTATAATGACCTACTGCACATATATAACATGTAATACGGTCTGCATACAGTAATGTGTATGTAACCTACAGCTACAGTATGCAGATATGGTACAGATTCAGGAGAATGGGCAGCACCGCCAGCCGTATAATGACCAACTGCCCATATATAACATGTAATACGGTCTGCATAGAGTAATGTGTATGTAACCTACAGCTACAATACGCACATATGGTACAGATACAGGAGAATGGGCAGCACTGCCAGCTGTATAATGACCTACTGCCCATATATAACATGTAATACGGTATGCATACAGTAATGTGTATGTAACCTACAGCTACAATACGCACATATGGTACAGATACAGTACCCGTACTGTGCTATTTTTTTGTATAAAAAGAAACTTACTGCATTGTGCAGTAAAGTTTTTCATGCAGATTCTTATTTCTCAGTTCCCATTGCTTGCTGCTTTGCGCATCTTTTGATTTCATAGTGCAATTTGTGACTTATGTGACATGTCTCTTTTTATAATAAAGTGTTGTGTTTTTATATTTACATTGGTATTTGTGGTAGAGTACTGTGTGAACTTAACATCTTGCCTGTACCCTGGAACTATCGAGAAATATCCAAATTGACTTGTGTCCAGTGGTCTTGGTCCCAAATGTGTTCTTTTATTATGACACTCACTGAAAAGCCTATGTGACATTTTTCTTGTATTATATGCAGTCCTGAATTTTGCAAGCCACCAATCAGCTCCGTTTTCTGACGTGACGTCATGTGTGCTGCTGCACAAGGCCACTTAATGCTCTTAATCCAGCTCTGCCTAATACCGATATCTCTGTCTTTTACACCTTCCTTTACTCTGTAGACTCTGTGTGCTTCGCTGTTGCTGTATGATCAGTATCCCTGCATGGTAATTACTTATAATACCTTTACAATTCATTGTCACACTATTATGTGAGCATAAAGAACCACAGTTCTGTTCTGATCTTCAGGCAAAGCATTCTACGATTGTCAGCAGCAAGCAGCAACCTAAACTGTATCCCCGGAACCTCACAGAGCTTTTGATTGGCTGTCTCCATTTCCATAGCATTCGGCGAAGACAGCAACATCTGCAGCTGATTTTAGTGAATGCGCGATGCACACGCGCTGTCATTCCGCACGTAGGTTGCTGCGAAGACAGCTTCCAGTGAAAAGATTTTTTCGTGAGAGTCATCAGGGTCCTGCTTGGAATTTCCAGTTTCCAGTGCTATTTTTGAATACAAATGCAATGGCTGTTGGGGGTGTTTGTTGGAGGATTCTAACCTCAGTGACAAGAGGCCCTTTAGCATTTATTCACACATCATTCCCCTTGATTCCACCACCATCAGAAATGGAAATGAAATGAAACTTTGCCCTTTGCACGTGAGTACAAGTACTTGAAAGGTTTCTTTTCACATAACCCCTCGAGATAATCAGACACACACAGGTGAGAGCACAGCTTGGGCTCTAAGTGTGCGGTTAGCCGTGGCTCTAAGTGTGCGGTTAGCCGTGGCTCTAAGAGTTTGGTTAACCATGGCTCTAAGTGTGTGGTTAGCCATGGCTCTAAGA
>JAODKM010000032.1:14035546-14046780 GCA_026780845.1 Petrocephalus sullivani | reverse complement strand
GTCTTCTGCTGTTGTAGCCCATCCGCCTCAAGGTTGTGCGTGCTGTGGCTTCACAAATGCTTTGCTGCATACCTCGGCTGTAACGAGTGGTTATTTCAGTCAGAGTTGCTCTTCTATCAGCTTGAATCAGTCGGCCAGCGCACAAAGCAAGGTCTATAAAACATGGATGAGCGAGTTTGGTGTAGAGGAACTTGACTGGCCTGCACAGAGCCCTGACCTCAACCCCATAGAACACCTTTGAAATGAATTATAGCGGAGACTGTGAGCCAGGCCTTCTCATCCAACATCAGTGTCTGACAATTTCTCCGGAGAAGAATGGTCAAAAATTCCATAAACACACTCCTAAACCGTGTGTAAAGCCTTCCCAGAAGAGTTGAAGGTGTTATACAGTAGCTGCAAAGGGCAGGCCAACTCCATGTGAAAGCCTATGCATTAAGAATGGGATGTCATTAACGTTCATGTGTGTGCAAAGGTCCAGTGGTTAGCACTGTAACCTCACACCTTTGGAACTGGGGTCTGAATTCTCTGTGTGGAACTTGCGTGCTTTCCTAGCAGGGAACTGGGAGAGAGTAAAACCTGGACCGTTCGGGGGTTCGCAAGGACTGGCTAAGAGACTGATATAGAGTGAAACTCAAAGGGTGAGATAGTAACGCTACATGTCGCTTTCAAAGCCTTTATTATGATAGATATTATAATTGTGTGTTGTTAAATAGATTAAGTCTCTGTTCTTGGCAGTGGAAGGTTCTTGGCTCAAATCCAAACTTAAGTAGCCAGTGGACCTTCACCCCAATTTCTGTAGGGACTTTCTCAGTTGTACGTTACTTTGGATGGAAGAGTCTCCTAAATAAATAAATGGAATCGTTCATAATCAGTAATCCAGTACCGGGCAGCGGGGAGAGGGGATCCCTCGAGGCACACGTTACACCTTGGACGATTTCCATTTTCCTAACATGCATTCACAATGACAAAATTCAATACTTAAAAAGTATCAAAGAGTTCCAAACGCATTCAAATAGTTCCCCAGGGAAGATAATGGAACCAAGACACATGGAAATATACCCAGTCAGAATTTCCCAACATCAGTATTTATGAAGGTGCCCCAGCCTTTGGCTGAACTGTCAAATAAATTCTCCAAACGATTCCCAAGATGGTAATCTAAGGCTTGTACGCACAATGCCAGCGGATCCCGCTGCGATAGACGCCACCTTGCCAAAGTGTATTGGAAGCCCATCTCATGGCATGGCTGACAGCAGCCTGAAGATTTATATTTTGGCAGCCGGAGGGAATTCTCATGAGTAGGAGCGGTCCCTGCCGCCTTCCTTGACTACATCGCTGCTGTGGGGGTGAGGGCTTTTAGTCATGAGGGCAAAGAAGGGTGGGGGGAGACAAAGCTGGAGAGAAATGAGAGCTGTGTCTGAGTCAGCCTCTCTCCCACTAAAGTCCTACCAGACACCACCTCTCTGTGGGAAAGCCAAGCACCATTCAGAGGAGTTACACTGTGCAAGCTTAGGTGGCCTTATAACTATATTTTCACATGCAGATATTTTCCACATGTTGGCCCAAAGTGTCCCTTGTTAATGCTTTCTGTGGACTGTGAGCATACTGCCGACGGGCTTTTAATTTGCTAGAGCCAGGTTGTGTCATGTGCCTCTCTTTGCAGGCGTTGAGCAGAGCACGATGAGTTTCCAAGGCTGGTACACCCGTCCTGTTTAACTGCACAGCTGAAGCGCTGCTGAGTGTCACATGAAGACGTGGCCACAAAATGTCTCGATGGGGGTTTGGCGGTCGGAAGAAGGAGGTGACCAGGGCTTTCGGGCTGGTCACTAACATTGTTCCCTAAATTGGTGTCTGGGTGCTTCAGCTTTGTTTTGGGGCTGGTTTTCTGCGGTGTTCATCCCATCGCCACTTTGCCATTAACTTCAATAAACTACAATTTCCTGATTCCCTCCAAATGGTTCCTCACAAAGTGTTTTGCCATCAGACAGGTGCAGGCCCAGGCTGTGAAGTCTCTCTATGCTTACCTATACCTGCTGAGACCGCTTACACTGAACCGTCTTCTGCACTGACCCTATTAGAATCGTTGTGGTGTATGACAGTCCCATTTTTTACAAGCTGATTTTTCCGTATCAAGGTTTATCTCCCTACTAATTTCTGAGCCTGAAGTGTCAACTCGTGTCTATTTTATTTTGTATGTTTGCTGTTACTCCTCATTTTCCCCAGGGGGGGGCTTTGGTTCACGACGACGCTCCACTTAATGAGTGCTATGGAAAATAGGTGGGAGGATGGACCTCTGCATACAAACATGATTTTCAAAAAGGATGCTAAAAATTAGTTTATTAAAGTATGACATAGATCACATTTCACTTTATTGTATTTGAATTTTTGATGTCAGATGATGCTGTTTGCAGAGGGTTCCTTGTGTTTGAGACACTTTGACCAGTTAACCATTTCATGGCAAATTCTACCCTTGTGCCAGGTCCCTAACAGTGTACTTGCCTGACATTTGAGCCTCAGAACAGGAAGCAGTGTTTGGGTTTCATGGTCTGCCGAGATTCTTTTTATGAGATTAAATATGTTTTCTTTTTGTGCCATCAGCCTGAAATTGTATTTTTGTGCCCTGCATTGCTGAAGGCCTGGGGTTAATACTGGCGTGACTGATAGGAGAAACTCCAAAATAACTCTCAGATGACAATGGGGAGGTTGGTTCTAAGCAGGAGTGATTTAACCTTCAAACAAATTATTTATAAGAAAACGAATAGGTCCTCCCCCATTTTTAGACCTGATATAAAAAGATGAAAGATGTCTGTCATTGCCAGTTTAAAGTTTGGAATGTTTCACTGGTCTGTTCCATTCCATCGATTGGAAGCGTACAGTATATCATCTGAAGCATTACTCACATTGATGGCATTTGAGCTTAATTGGCAGTTGTTCATTTGCTGTATATCAGGCACCATACAGCTCAGTCTTCTCATAAAAAATGCCCAATAGAAAAACTGGTACCGTGAACCAACAAATATGACTTGGAAACCCCCAGGGGCAGTAAGAAAATGGTTGCTTGTTTCTGTGTATGAGTTGCATGGGCATATGTTTATAATCCTGGTAATAAAGCCAGGGCATTAGATGAGTCTGTTTTGAGGCAATGCTGAGTCAGAAGTAATAAATATAAATGTATCTACAGGACTCTTTGTCAAGAAAAGTCATTAGTATGCATAAAGTTATTGTCAGCTAAGGCTAATTTTGCCAGCTGAATCATGCTAGAGAAAATATAGTACGAACTGTACTTATCGCAAAGTTTAGATTTGGTATTTTCTGATTCAGAGCAGGTCGCTCCATTTCTAACGTCACAAAATGAAGCTGGCCTCGCTGCGACCCTGCTTTTGGGACCAAACATAAAATAGCACAAAGAAGCATCTAGATTAATGATTTTACTGCCTGGCTCTATACGTTTTAATCAGAATTGGTTATTTTCCATTTGTCATTGCCAGCATTGGCATCACGTCACGTTCAGGCCATCAGGTATTTTTTTATTTTTACACAATATTTATGTGAATAAACCAGGAAATTAAACATCTTGATTAACTACAACACGAAATGAGCCCTGGCATCATTGTAACTGTGGCTTTTATAAATGATTGTATTGTTTGTTCATACAAACAAAACACAGACATTTTAATTTAAAAGCATTAGACAGTTATAACAATTACTTTGCATGTAATCCATTCAGGACTTTAGTGCAGTATGTTGTTTAACAATGGCATCCTGCTCCTTGGGCAGTAGACTGAGATACATCTTTGCTATAGTGCTTCCACAGCAGCTGCCAAACTTTGCAGACGCTAAGTTGTGATGAAATGCAGCCCTGGTGTCCCAGCTGACAGGGCTTCCCGAAATACTCTTCATTAAAGTACATTACTGCAGCTTGTCTGAGACGGGCCGATGCAGTGTTTACAGACGGCGAGAAGGGTCCGGATATGCGATGTCACCAGGCAGCAGCACGAGGACACTGGGACATACACTGAACTCGCCCAAGACAGCTGTGTTTGCATTCTGCTATAAAGAGAGTCATTTCGACATTTGTGTGCCAATTTTCTGTTAAATAACTCCTAAAATGAGTAGCTATAATATGCATGCTGAATTGTGAAAATATAAATCACAGGACAGAATGAATAGATGCATTAAAAAGACCAATAACTTGAAGACAATTACTAGTATATAATGGACTATATTTTTGCTTAAGAGGTGTCTGCAGTAACATTTAAAATGAAAAAAGAACAAGACATGGTTCTTCAAATCCCCTGGACTTGGCTTTCTGGTTTTTGACGACTTGTGTTAAATATCTGGCAGGACAGTGTTGTTCTAATGCCATTAATTTCACTGCCACTATTGTAATTATCATGATAACCCATGATAGCCAGTAACTTCCAGTCCTGTTGAACTTGCAAGATTCAAAATAACATATTGAACCGTATCTTCAAAAGTATTCCCTCATGGGAAGGTCTTGGAGCAAAAAAACAGGTTCAAAGTCCGTGTTCGATCTGCAGCCGCCATTTTCAACCCAGCCCTCACATACTGCCATTGACGGTTTCAGGCCTTTTGAAGACTAAGTACAAAGTTCCTGCTTCTTCTAATGGCAAACCCAAGCATGATCTGGTCTGCTCAGACAAGAGATGACTCTTTTTCTTGCCATCCTTTCATCTTCATGAGCACATTCCATCCAGACCATATTTAAGAATAGGCAGCTGCTCTGCATCCATACTTATGCAGTAGTTATTTAGCATCCTGACCAAAAGACTGTATTACCCTTCAAGACACCAGTCTCCCAAACTTCCAATTCGGTTAGACTGATAAAAACTACAAA
The DNA here is from genome assembly GCA_026780845.1 of Petrocephalus sullivani. Taxonomy (NCBI): domain Eukaryota; kingdom Metazoa; phylum Chordata; class Actinopteri; order Osteoglossiformes; family Mormyridae; genus Petrocephalus; species Petrocephalus sullivani. The sequence continues at coordinate 14,041,925 of JAODKM010000032.1, read as the reverse complement.
GATTGGACGAAAGAACGGAAATCAATATAAAAATGATTCCTTCAGGAATAAAGCAGGAAGTATTGTAGTCTTCATGAAGCCAACAGCAAGGGACCACACACTACATCTGAATTTCAATCTTGCAAAGACAGGCCATAAAATCAGACACTGAACTCCTAACTACTGACTCAGGCACATTTACAGTCAGAGCAAAAGATTGTCACTGTACAGAGAAAATTCTGTGATTTGATAAGGAAAATCATTCGCCATGAACATTAGCACAGAGGTAGCACATTAGCCAGCTGGTGAGCCAGATAGTTCTTCTAAGTCCATCATGACACATTATCAACACTACTGCTTCGTTTTTTTTTTTTTTCGTTTTTTTTCTGTCTGGAACAAATTTTCTGAAAAGCATCTGAGCCGAGTTCTGAAAACGGCCTAGGAAATGTGACTTGAATCGAATGTGGGTTACAGCAGCAAGCTGTAGCAGACATTTACAATTATTACTTGTCTGCACTGGTTACGGAGTATGAGTAGGTGAATTTTACACAGAAAAGTTTTTGGACAATAAAGGTTATCACAGTACTATTCAAAATGCATATTCCCCTCACAAATCCTTGTGCACTGTGGGCCTCATTGACCTCATGTTGGATGTAAAGTCATTCTGATCCGCACCGGATCTTCCAGACAGTGTACGTCAGAGGCTGGATTCTGAGCAGCAGCTGGGATGGCCAGGGTTCTGTTCCTGGCAGGCTTAGTGAAAGCACCCATCGTATAATGAAAAAGGGAAGACGAGAAAGCAAGGTAAAAGGTCATTTAAAGGTGATGCCTGGGAAACTTCCCCTGCAGCAGCAGTGTGGCACAGGTAAGAGGTCACAGAGCTGGGCCCAGGCAAAATTCAAAGACAGAATAAATGAATGAATGGATGGATGAATGAATGATGAATGCATGGATGGATGAATGGATGGATAGATAGATGGAAGGATGCATTCTGTGCTATTTCTACATGTTTGAGTACAGCTGGAATGCTTGAGTACAAACAGTTGAGTACAGTTGGAATGCTTGAGTACAAACAGTTGAGTATAGTTGGAATGCTTGAGTACAAACAGTTGAGTACAGCTGGAATGCTTGAGTACAAACAGTTGAGTACAGCTGGAATGCTTGAGTACAAACAGTTGAGTACAGATGGAATGCTTGAGTACAAACAGTTGAGTACAGTTGGAATGCTTGAGTACAAACAGTTGAGTACAGCTGGGATGCTTGAGTACAAACAGTTGAGTACAGCTGGAATGCTTGAGTACAAACAGTTGAGTACAGATGGAATGCTTGAGTAGAAACAGTTGAGTACAGTTGGACTGCTTGAGTACAAACAGTTGAGTATAGTTGGAATGCTTGAGTACAAACAGTTGAGTACAGTTGGACTGCTTGAGTACAAACAGTTGAGTACAGCTGGAATGCTTCTCCTCACATATTCCATCCTGCTCCGCTCTGAGACACGCTTACATATGGGTGAGAGTGGAACGCGGGGTCCAAGCAGGGGTACTGCTGGAGATTTTGGACTGATGAAAGCATATCATACTGGGCCCCCAATCAGGATCAGGATCTTCATGCCCATCTCCCCAGCTAGAAATGCTGCCACAGCTATTCCTGCCTCATTCTGATTCTTACCCTGCTGTCTGGTGGTCCATATCCAGTGGAGCCCCCTGCCCAGCTGTGCCCCGCCTGTTCCCCCCGACCTGCTCGCTCTCTGCCTACACCCCGTCATGTGCCCAGCTGCCTGTCTGCCTGTGCTGTCCACCCATCAGCCTAAATGTATCTCACACTAAATATGCAAACGACCAGAGGAGTAGGGGCTTTGAGTTCAGTCCCTCCTTGTGCCTTCCTCTTCTCTCTGAGCGAGTTTATCCCAGTCACCTCAGACATGCTCTCTGGAGACGCTGGGCACAGCTACTCTATACCCCATGACCATACACCTTGTATCCTTACACATAAAGACACTATGGACAATGTAAAGACGTAGTGTAATTTAACTGAATATCTAAAACTATAACTGAAAACCTGCAAATGTCAGAAAGAAAACACAAACCCACAGGAAGGGTGGGGGAGGAATTAGATTCCTGATGCAATTATTCTCCCCACTTAGCCAGCATGCCATCAAAATAATTCAGTTATCACATCTTTCAAAATGAATAAATATACACAATACTGTGAAAAGTTTTAGGCAGTCAAAGAAATTCTTTAAGGCCATTTATCAGGGAGGTAAGGGTATATTTACTCAGAAAAAAAAACACAATTCAACATCAGCACACATGCAAATTAACTCCCACAATTTCAAAGGAAGAAAAAAATATCTCCAAAAAGTTACTGATGTGCTGGATGGCTGGATGAACTCCACTTCAGAACCCAGACCTCTCCTCAGGGGCACCTCAGCCATTCCATCTACAGTATTTGTTAAATTTCACCGCCGGCTCAGTTACTTAACTTGATTAGTGTATTAATTACTGCTGCAAAAGAAGAAAGACCAAAAATAATATATCCTTATTCTTCAGGCTGCATACTGTAAGCTCGAATGAGGATGCACCATTTTCGGGTAAAATTTAAGAATCCCAGCATAGCACTCATGCCCTTGCTGACATACATGCTCTGAAGTGCCATGAGGAGCTTTCAGATATCTCTGTTCCTTCTGTGGTCCCATCACGTAAGGGTGCTTGTGTGCATACAGGGGCATGTGAGCATCTCTCCAAAGAAGCTATCCACTCCTACTGGAATCAGAACTGGTCTCCCAGAGAAAGTACTTCTCTACACAGTGAATTTCCAAGTTTTGCCAACTTTTAAGTTTCATCATCTTATTTATTTATTTTAAATATTCAACGTTTCATCTGACCTGTTTCCAGAGACAGAGCTCGTCACACAGCCAATTAGGAAATGCCTTCATAAACACATGGATAGTGCTGCCTCCCCTGACTTAGCAGATGGAATTCATGCCTACTGCTATAATATGCATTTCCTCAGTGTACCCCATTATCAAAGAATATATTAATGCGTTTAATTATGGAAGATTTCACTCTAATGTGATTTTTTTTCGTATTATGAAAAAAAAAATTTAAAACAAAACTTACTTTTATCATGTTTTATAAAAACATTATGTGCGTCCAAGCATAGGGGAAAAACTGAAATCCTGGCCAAACAGGCTCCCAATGCCCATTCAAGTAAGTACAAGAAACAGCATAACGCATCTCAGTGCAAATTCAATATTTATTGATCTGCTGATTAAAAAGAGGCGCTTTCTATGGTCCATGTTATTTAAGGATTCTTGTTTAATATTTAATGTGATTTAACTGGGTAACCTACTTTAGAATGTACCATGGATTCCGAAATGTCTCATTAAAGTGGCATCAGAAACGAAACAGAACAAAATGAATCCATTCCTTAAAATATCATAAAAATAGACAAAATACATGTGTTCTTCAGAAATAAAATACTAAAGTACATATTTATTGCTATATATATTTACCCCTTCTGAACATTTCATATTTTATTACAAAATCCTCTCCAGCCATCCATCAATCTTATATACTCATGCAGTACATAGCCAGGGTGAATCAGAAGTCTCGGAAAACACGAGGCAAGCAGTGTTAAAGCCAGTTCGTAAATGGCCACTGAACCCCTCTGTCTAAAGGGAGTGCAGTGAATGTGTGAGTATATCCGCCCCATGTCGCCGCACTATCGATAAGCACTGTACATGCCATGGCGAATGGCGTAGGCACAGTGGCAGCCGGTTTGCAGGGCTGATGTCCCGCACTGCCTAATGAGCAGACTAAAGCCCCAGGCAGCGCCGGTGAGCTGGCACACACCGCAGAACAAGGGGCTGATGTCACACACCAAGCTGCTCACTATGGTAACACAGAATTCCAGCCTCTGTGTTCGGGGCCTGATCCTGACCGAGCAGACAGTATGTTCAGGCAAGTTCAGAATGCTGTGTTTGTTTTGTTAGTGGCACACACATGACTTAGTAATGACGCAAAAGCATTTATCTGACTGCTTGTGAGTGACAATGCTGTTGACCAATGATATTCAAAAATAGCAATAAAGAGACTGCTTATTTGTCCTATGGGAAAATAACCAAATTTGGCTGAAACTGCAACTCAAAAAGTGTTTAATATAATTAAAAATAATCTCAGTCTCTCATGTGCACCACTGGCCATAAAAAAATTATACTGCTTTTTGAGAAAGACAGAAACAAAAAGTATCTGCATTATGAACTTTGTGTGAATAATGCATATCAGTGTAGCTCACCTTCACTGTGCTGTTGCTTGTTTGTCTATCAGCTGTTTATTCTTTGTTTTTCCTACAATGTAGATCTTTGTCCTGGGTGTAGCTGAATGACTAAGCATTGTCGCATATGACCAATAAAACATCTTGAATCTGTCTGTCTGTAGGACTCAGTGTCAGAAGTATACTTTTTATAGTGCATCGAAGTACAGAACTCATTCCGATATAGTTAAATAGTAAACTTCACAACAGCCAGATGATGATGACAAATGGCACATCATTCTCTTCGGAATTATTTTAAATGCAATGCAGGTCGTCTTATTGGTGCTTTGAGCTGGAATCTTGCTGCACCTTGGTGGTCCTATCAGAGTGTACAGCCTCTGTAACGAATGCTATCATAAGAGAAGCTCTAAAATCAGGTGTAACAAACACAGTGACTGAAGAACAGCAGGGCATACAGTTACATAGTTTAGAATTGTTGGTGATGCAACAATATTCAAAGTTAAAAATGTGCATCAAAAAAAGGGAAATATCCATAGCAAGCTAACAAGTCAATACATTGAAACGAAAAGAAAAATATCTGGATATCTAAAAACAGTTCAGACAACATAATTACATTTATTCAATAAAATTTATTCCTGGATTCATAAAAACTTAATTCAAATCAATATGAATCAAAACAAGTTTGTGTGTGTGTGAGTGAGAGAGAGAGATGGAGAGAGAGAGAAACACAAAAATACTAAAGTTACACTGCTTGTATTGCTGTTGATATGTCACGTCAGGCACAATAACACAGCAATACTCTTTCTTTGCCCTTGATGTCAGCATGGAATAAACTTCAGCTTAACCCAATGTAGTGTGGCTGTTTAAAAACCCCGAGGCAGTCAGATGGAGAATCTGTGTCAGCGTAATATTGTCCACGACAGTAAAATACAAAACGACAGTGCTGCCACGCAGAAAGAGTGACCCGGTCGCCGGGGGGAGCTCTGCTTTGGCCTGGGGAGGGATTCTAGGAGTCCTGCCCTGTGCTGCTCTCCACGCTTTGGTCAGCATTCATGGAGGTGAGGAAGGACTCCCACACGGCCAGGCACTGCGAGAGAAAACCAGGCGATTTGAGACAGCGTTCACAGAGCTTACGTCACCAGAGACCTTAGGCCACACCGCTGCGGTGGAGTACAGGATAGCTTTACATAACTCTGCAAGCATTAACAGCAAACAAACAAGATGCCTTTTCCCTTTTAATGCAGCTAACTGAATATTTATTTCCTAACCACATGTAATTTGAAAATAATACTCCAGAAAAGGGGACTTCTAATAATCAATATAATAATATAGCGAAGAATACACCTTAGATATCTCAGTATCAGGAAAAGGGAAGAAAGGACTGTACTGTTAAATCGAAGACGAAACGCTTGATATTAGTACTATCATTACTAGAAAAGGGGTGAGTAATATTACTCATGCATTCCTGGGCAAAAATGTGGGTGTGGTCTATTTTTTTGGGTGAAATATGGCTACATAGAGTTAGGTAACATCCATCCATCTTCTAAGACAACCCTAGCCAATCCTGAACCTAGTTTGCAGGTATCCAGCAGGTTGTCTGTCCTGCTTGATGAGTTACTATCTATCTGTCTGAGATCAGGTGTGGTTTATTGGAGATAAGCAGCACTCCAGGGTCAGGGCTGACTACCCCTGTTCTAAGACCTCATCCTTGCCAGGGAAGCAGGAGGAGTTTAAGCCTATCCCAGGTACAGCCTGAATGGGATGCCAGTCCATCACAAGGCACATACATGCACTCACTGAATCAAACGCATGCATACACTCTATAGAATTGTTTCCCAATCTGGTCCTCGGGGACCATCAGTCGGTCCATATTTTTGCTCCCTCTGAGGAATTTTTGCTACCTACCGGGAGCTGGGAGGGAGCCAAAATGTGGACTGTCTGCAGGTTGCCATGGAGCAGACTGGCAAATGCTGCTCTACAGACAAGACTGAGAACATGCAAGCTCCACACAGCCAAAAGGTGGAGGTGCGACTCCAACACCCGACCCTGGAGGTGTGCGTCTACAGAGCCACCATGCTCCCCCAACCCAGGAGGTGTGCGTCTACAGAGCCACCATGCTCCCCCA
>JAODKM010000032.1:14014366-14030300 GCA_026780845.1 Petrocephalus sullivani | reverse complement strand
ACAGAGCCTAAAAAGCAGGAATTCCACGGAGAGAGCTTTTGTATCTTGAGTTACAGAGCCTAAAAAGCAGGAATTCCACGGAGAGAGCTCTTATAACCTAGGTAACAGATCACAAAAAGAAGAAATTTGTACCAACACCTGACTCACGAAAAAAAAAACATCCATACTCCCACGTCCTCATTCACTCACCTTCTCATAACAGTCGAGGTTCTTCTCAGCAGTGCTCAGGAAAGCGGCCTTGACGTCTCCCCGCATCTGGTTCTGCCACCTCGCCCAGTCCCCCTTCAGAGCGCTGTTGGCACACTCCACCCTGTCCTCCAGTTTCTCCACTTCTCCTTTCAGCTGTTGGTCAATGCACAGGAGTTACATCTGAGCACTTCCCGTAGGCTACACGAATGTCCAGGATTCACTAATGAGCTGAACAGGAATACTGGACCTATTGTTGGCTTATCAAATGAATTGTGAACACAAAGACAAAGCTAAAAATCATGCAGCTATACACCAAAAAAAAAATATATATACACATTCACAGAACTAAAAATAATAATCACCAATTTGTTGACATAATTCCCTTTGGAAAAACCCTCTTTTGTTCAGGGTTATGGACGACAACTAGCTGAAATTCTCATTTAAGTGTGAAAACGCCTGACCTTCTGGTGGGATCAAAAGTCAACCAGAATGTAGCAAAAAAAGAGGACTAAAGACTAGCACGTAATGACCGTGCAATAATGATTCTCGAAATTCTGAGATCCAAGTGGGGGCGTTATGTGCAAATACCCGTGACGAAGAGCAGGCCTTGAACAAGAGCAAGCAATAATCAAACAGGATGTGTTTGTTTGACAGCCAGACAGTGACTCACTCAATTTTTTGCCTCTTTGTTCCCTTAAGATCTAAGAAATTGACAGAATAAATCAACAAAGGACTGGTCCTCACTAGCATTTGGTGAAAGTGATTACCAGCCTTCAGGGGATGAAGTTGTAGACATTAGTACATAGATGTTTTCTGTCTATACTATTATTGTACTGTGTTGAACTGCCTAATCTCAAGCTCCAACGTTGACTCAACAAAATACTGAAAAACATTCAGAAACAGAAAAAAGTCCCATAAGTATTGGATGACGCTATCCAATTATTTTCCATGACTCAGAGCCGTTTCTGCATGATGGATGAAGCGTTTCAGTAATAGTCTCTCAAACTTCTCTTCACAGCATCAATTTATCTCAATTTAAAATCTCAGAAACTGCGAGATGGATTCAAGTCGATTCCTTTTTTTTATACTGGTGTAAAGAAATAAAAATGGATTATAAACCATCTGCAGTTGTGTTACATTAAGTCTTTTTCAGAAAAGGTTCAAAATCTTAAAAAAAAAAAAGAATCCAAATTCAATTTCAGCACTAGCCATTAAGAAAGCACTGTGGTTTCCTTACCGCAGTGAATAGCATGATTAAATGGTACTGGTATGATACACAGCACAACCACAAGAGTTTTAAAATGCAATTACAGCATAATGCATAATTGTGCTTCCTGTGCTTATGTGCTAGCTACCCTACATTTAAATGCTGGAGATATCACTTATTTGCATGTGCACATTCAGAAAAAGGTATGGGCAGAACAACTTCTGTGTAAAGTGAGATGATATACTCTCATAAAAAGTCAAAAAAGGAAAGTTAAAAAAAGTTCAAATCTTTCCAAAAAGACCGCTAAATACAAATATTGATATCACAGTATACCAGCTGCAAGTACACAGCTGACATTTTTATTTAACGTGCTGCAGTTAAATAAGTGACTTTGGCTTTGCTGCCACCGCATGGTTAGAAACTATATTACAAGTTAAAAAAAAAAAATCCTTCGGATTCATTTTCATCAACAAATATGCTGCCTTCACTTAAACCACACATCTAGCATAACTGCAGAACCCGTTTGCTTAAAACAATATGCCTACATCTGGAAAACACCCACAGAACGAGCCAAAATCCCACTGATGAAAAGGCGCTACGCGTATAGAACAGCAAAGGAGGATACTTAGAACTGGAGAGATTAGCATCTGGCTAAAATCCTGCACCCAGAGGGCTTCTCGAAATGTTGCAGAGTAATGAAGAAAGTCAGGGTTAATGAGATGGAGAAGGCTCTCTGACACATCTGAAAGAGGTTACATGTGAGTAACAGAAGCCTGAACAAAAAAGCCACTGAATTGAGGACCCTCGTTTTACTCCTTGCCCACAGAAACAGGTTTCACCTGTACTGAGTTGGTACCATTTTGATATAAACTAGGGCTGTCAAAATTAACGCGTTAACGCAGATTAATCCATCGTGATTAATCTGATTAAAAATATTAACGCAATTAACACATCTGCAGCGCAGAATGACTCAAAATCCCTGAAATGCACCGTTGAGGTAAGTTCAGGTAAGAAATAGTTGGCAACACTGAATTTCAGGGATTTTGAGTCATTCTGCGCTGCAGATGGGTTAAATGCGTTAATATTTTTAATCAGATTAATCACGATGATGGATTAATCCGCGTTACGCATTAATTTTGACAGCCCTAATATAAACTTAAAACCAATAAAATCAGTAAAACCAAATGATGTGGTGCTATAAAGTGTAATATGACTGTTGTTTGCAGTATATACACATTGAAAATTATTTCCATCGTCTGAGTCTTATGCATTCCTCCTGTAATAATTTCTGGTAAAATTATTAATGTATAACATTTGTTATTAATTATATTAAATCTGTTAATGTATGTCAGGGTGTGCTTATGAATGCAATATGAAGGGTATGTGAATGCATTGTAACGGCATTATGAAGGTGCAGTTAATACTTTCCTACAGATTTCACAGTCTGGTTAGTTGGGTTTGGGGGGTGGTGTTACATCATTGGTTGTCAATATTTAAACACATCTAAAAGACCAGTCAGTGATGGCCACGCTTGTTAGGTCATTATTGTGCTCTGCTGTTTTGATACCTCTTCAGTTTGACCATCAAGTCTCTGCTCCTTCTGATGCCTGGCTTCTTCCGAGACTTTCCCGAGGAATCTCCCCAGCACAATGCTTAGATCCTTTGTGTCCATTAGCTAATGACACAGCGGACGCATGGAAGGTCAGTTCTCCATGGGGAGGAAGGGCCACAAACACACCAGAGACGCCTCATCCTTCCTGGCATTGATGTCATGCCCAAACACCAGGCCGATTATCCCTTCATAAACACCGGGCACCCATTAACTATGCTGATGCATTTCAGACATTGCAGTAGCAAGACGGTTAGTATCAGTCACATGATCACATGACTGGAGTAAGCCAAGATGACCATTTAACATTTAATTCAATATAAGCTATATCCAATTTAATGCAATTGATTACATGTACTAACGCGACTTTGCTGGTCACCATAAAATGAAATTAAGCCCAAAATCACAGGATCATCCAGAAAAAAAACCTGTGTCACAAGTGCTAGGTTTCCTTTCCCTCTGGCCTGATAAATGTAGAAAATGAGGAGCACCTGCTTGAGCTTTATGTAAAACTCCTTTCCTTCGATGAGCACTTACTGAAATAACTGAGCGATGTGACTGTGCCTTCTCTAAAACACATACTGGTCCTTTTTCTGTTACCTCAAACACTCAGGCTCAACATTTTGTCTCTGTTACCTTCATCCGTTTGCCCTTCCCTGGGCCAAACCCCAAACACTCCAGGAAATCCACACCCAGCAGGTCTTAATCACACTTAGAATCCACTGAGGTCATCTGGTGGACAAATGAGCACCCCCTGAAGCTTTCTTTTATTATTAAGTGATTTAAAAAAATATATATCTGACATTTGAAGGAAACCTCCAGAGCCTTCATTATTTCAAGATTAGCTCTTCAATATACTCCTTCTTCAGCATCATAGAAGGGCTCAACATGGACTCTTCAACAGTCTTGGAATATTTACATAATCTTATGAACAGACGTTTTCCAATATTGTCAAATACCCCTTTGGGTTTAAAATGGATTGCATGGAAATGAATGAAGACATGACAGCATCAGAGGAGCTTATTGGTAATGAGGCTTGCGCATGGCTGGGGAACATTAGAGTCACGATGAAGTTAATATTGTACTTACTGTTTCCCGGTCTGCCTGCTTGTTAACTAGAATGTCGTATTTTGCTTCGTACTCTGTTTGAATGTTGTCACGCCTTCTCAGAACCGCCTGAAAATAAAATGAACACAAAATAAATACCTTAATTTGCAATTGATTCTATCCTTATTGCAGGACAGCATGAAAGATTCAATGGCACAAACACGAGGCAAAGAGGCAAAACACGGTAAACCTGGATTACCAGTTGTAATGGCTTCACTGGTATTGTTACAGCGTAATCACTTTGTTACCAGGATCGGTTTCAACTCGTAGGAGCTCCCCCTGGGATTGCACAACTGTAGCGAGTCCATCTCAGTCATGATTAGCTCTCCATAAGCAATTATAATTAGTGATGGTCCGAGTGAGGGACTTCCCTAGGCTATTTGTAGTTACTTAAGTTAAGTTATCTTTATTTAGTTCACTCATTTATAGCTTTAATATTTCTTAATTTTTATATTTCCTTCTGTCCTTGCTACTTGCTTCCTCACATCATGTTTTTCGCCTCTCTCGTGGAATGCACTCTCACCAAGGCCACCTACCCCGCTGGCTCCAGGGGTCTGTGTGAAGACCATATATAAAGGGGCGTAGGGCCTCCCTCAGTGGGCGTAGACAGACATGGACAGACACTGAACCTGCCATGGCCAGGCTTTCTCAGACAGAGAATACACTAGTGTGTGTGTTTATTTGCCACTAAATGTCACTACAATGTGGCCAAACCTGTTACCTTCCACCTTGTGGGGACATTTTTCAGGTCCCCACAATATAAACCTCAGATTTGATAAAAATCTATGAAAGCAGGCAAAAATCTAAAATTGCTAAGTTTTTTTTTGTTTGGTTACTTAAGGTGAAGGTTAGGGCTGGGTAAGGGATAGGGTTATTATCAATAGTATTATGGTTATGCCCATCGAGATGACTGGAGAGTCCCCGCAATGACAGGAATATATGAACTGTGTGTGTGTCTCTGTGCCTGTGTGTAGGGACTGGGACATCCCTAATTATAACAGTAGCCAGTTGTGGCAAATTCAAGGCCATATAACATGTCAATGAGTTGACCCTGAAGGTTTCTTCCTTCCAGTACAGATTCCAGCTTAGCCCAGTTGAGGTAGTGTGTGGCACAGTGGGTCAGTGAATAGTGCATGCATCAGTACCTTGATGGTATCGGAGCACAGGACATACTCGTGCAGGAGGGGCCCCAGGTTGTCAGAGACATGGCGGAGCTGCTCCTCTGTCGCATGGCAGCACTTATCCACGCAGCCGGCCACGCCCTTCAGGGGCTCTACCAGCTCCTCCTCAGAGCCGGACCACAGGACGTAGGCTGGACCGTACTGCTTCAGCTCATCCAGGTACTCTGCAACAGCCTGCACTCAGCCTCCTGCCCCAACCCATGACTGGCATGCAATTCATGGCTCTAAGCTATTCACGCCAAAATGGGCACATTTCAACAAAGCGTATTAAAACGCGAGCGGCACTTGGTGTGGTTACATCTCCAGAGTCGGGCGTTTCAATCCCAACCTGGCAACATGTGGCATTTACATGTTCTCACTGTGTCAGGCAGGTTTTTTTTCCCCCCATAGTCCAAAGATACATAATTTGGTAATCAGGCTAATGAGTGTCTGTTAATTGCCCATTGGTTGTGATTGACAGAAATGCTGGCTTTGTTAGCCTTGAGTTTATATCGTTCATTTACACCCTACCCTTCATCTCCTTGGTTATCCTCTGGGTGACCTTGTCCAGAGAGCTCATCCTCTGGCTGAAGGAGTCCACATACTCCTGCATAGCGGCAAACTCCTCTGGCCGGTTCCGGACCCCCCGGACACTAGCGGCGACGGCCCGGACTGTGTCGCTCATCCTGCTCAGCAGTCCCGGGCCTTGCTTTTTGTGAGAGGCGAGTTCCTGGCCAGACAGAAACAGAAGCTCCCTCTAGACCACAACAAACACTTCAATGGACATAGAGCCCAAAAGCACCATGCGCGTGTTTGGTGATCAACCCCATTATTTAAGGAAAAGTGGCTATGGGTAAGTGCTTATAACTTGATGGCTGCTGGTTCTTGGCCCAAGAAAAACCCTGCTTCAAACCCCATTAGCATGTGCTTCAGATAAACGTCTAGCTGTATGAGGAAAAACCTTAGCAGAGAAGCATCGATTGTGATTTCCAGAAGGGCACTAATTTAATTGCTGAAGATGCTTCTGTAGCCTGCCTTCTGCTAAACAAATTTGCAATTTGAACAGAGTGACGGTTCCAGAAGAGGAAAAACTATGCATGTTACCCAAGCCTGGGCGGTGAGGAAGATCTTGAAATCGGCATTGCAGGACAGAATGGGGTGTTCAGCAATGTAGCGGAGAAACTTGTGCAGGGCTCTTCGACGAGTCTCAATGAAGTCTTCATTGAACCTGTCCACCATTCCTTTCATCACAAACTTCTCCGGCAAGGGCTAAGGGGAAAGTGTGTGTATTAATTCGAATAGCTAAATGAAACCCCTCAGAACTGAGCATCATTAAAAAGCACAGGTGGGTGAAAGAAGAAGTAGCAAGAACTTCCTGAGTTTTTGGAAGATCTCTTACGTGAACAATGAGTGTGGGATGTGCTTCTTCCAGACGGTCCCTCAGCCAGAGGAAGTCCTGGTATCGTCGCCGGACCTCGTACTCGCACGAGTCAAAGTCGCTGCGTGTCGTCTGGAAGATGAACAAATATACACCGTTGGTTTGGTGACACAACAAAAGAAAAAAAAGCATCTCTAACCAGTAACTGGTAATCTGTCCAGTAACTGGGTGTGACTGGTGAAACAGCAGGTAGTCCATCACGAAGAACGGTCCGTCTCACTTTCAAAGAACTTTAAATCCAAAGCACCCTGGCACAGCAGGCCTGGGATCTGTACTAAGGCAAACACCACCGTGCAGTGCTTGCATCTGGCTACAGGCAAGTTGTTGCATATTATTTCTCAGGACAGACTATACAGAAAGTGCTTGTGTCAACAATGTCAATATCGACATGAACTGATCCCAAATGGCACAAACAAAATATGTACCATTACAGAATTCCACTAGTTCAAATTTGGATGTTCAGAGATGAAAAACATTCTGACTGTAGGGATGCGTTTGATCAATGGAACAGTCATCCATGTAAATAAAATGAACTCACTACATTTGAAGATTTACTATATTACAATGTGACCAAATGGCAAAGTACATTCAAATTAAGTTTCCTATTGTAAATTATGGTGATTTAAGAACTAACCTAAAATAAAAAATTCCAAAAGCACTGGTAATGGGAAAAGCTGCCGATAATCCTAGTTAGTATTTATTTTCATTACAAAAACATAACAGCTATGCTTCACAGCAAATATCGTACCCTCCATGTGTAACTATTCAAGTATAAGGATTGATGTTTCTCTGAACAATGTCTATTGATATTACATGCAGTTATCTAGTACAGGGTTACAGTGAGGCCTGCTGCCTATCCCAGGAAGCACTGAGCATAGGGCAGATGCATACCCAGCAAGGCAGTCCATCAGCTAGATCTACCTTTCCTGAGCAATTCATTTTCAATTAAACCAGTATCTACTCCTCACCCTAAATTGTTCTGCTTGTTATAGGGATAGAAAAAAAGTTACCAGTTTCCTGATTTTTGCCTGCTTCTGTATAAAAGTACATTAACTGTCTCACCACTTTTTGGGTGACAGTTCAGTTTATCATCTTTTTGACATTTTCTTATGCAAATAATTGTTTCCTGAATCATTTGTGCTAACTAATTTTAAATAAATGACAACTAAAAATTCTACTGCTATGCTGTATAATGGTTTCACTTATATATAAAAATATAAATGTATAAATAGACAGAATATAGGTTCTGCTCATTGATCTTAAAAGCTACCGTGCTTTTGGGAACTGAGAATGAGTTTAGCTAATTACAATAACAGGACACACTGATTTCATTGTTATGAAAAATCTCAGTTCACTTAGAAGGTAAACCTCTATTCTTTAAGCTGAAGCTAGATTTTAACCATTGCTGACTCATACCTTGGTTACAACTCTGTAGGTGATGAAGGTCTCCAAAGCTGTGACATGGCTCTCTGGATTATCCACCGTGACAAAAATGTCCCTAGTGTCCGACTCCTCTTCAAATCTGTACTGATTGATCATGGAGGAAGGGGAGGTGGGCAAGGAGGCGCTGATGGGGCTTCCGTCGGTCAAGGTGACATCCTGGGGAATGGCAAAATGACACAGCACCATGAGTGGTATTTCAGTTACAGACCACGAGCCAGTGAGAGAATTCATTGGTGACATTCTAAAGTTTAAAAATATCAAATTGGCGGTGCACTGCTGTTTCAGCTCAAATTCCCAAACATCACTTATGTATGATACAACATCAATAATCAGGAGAGCCACACAATTACAAGACTAGAATATTTCAAATGATCCTCATTTGTAACTTTTAAATTCCAGCAGGAGTCCAAAGCAAGTATGAACATTACTAGTCATGTCAGCGTAGCTGTAAAGACCGTAATAAACTGTACTTTACAGATGGTTTGGGTACACCACAGCCCCTGAGAGGCCAGGGGATTTACGCACCTTCACAAAACCCAGGTTTTTGCTTTTCTTTTTTTCCGTCTACAGACCGTCCCATTTCTGCTTCATGCATCATTCATTAACAAACCACCGTCAGCAGAACAGGAATCCCCTTTAGAATTTGCCAGCAACAAAAGCTGGTCGGTTATTCCACCATTAACCTGAAACTTTAACACGCCTGGTAGTCAAAAATAGTCTGCTGGTGTTCCCAAATAAATCAGAGAGAGTGGGAGTAGTGTGATCCGCTCCAGCAGAGCAGAGGAAAAAGAGAAAGCGGCCGGGACTGGCAGGCGTGCGCCGGGCGGACAGGGGGAGTCGCGCCGTAGTTAGAAGCGCACTTTGCGGCGATCGCACTCACAGCAGCCCGATTTCTGTATAAATGCGAATTAAGCTGCCAATGCCTACGAAAGGCAGCGCGGCTACTTTCCGCGTTCAGACACACTTGTTTCTCGGGTTTCGGTGCGCCGGGATGCAGCCACGCAGACAGAAAGTGTTACTTTGTAACATCCCGTCCCGGCGGCACCCGGCTGCACGAACTTTGGTACGGATCCCCGAGCGACCGGCTGGCTTTTCCGCTCATAGCCCGCAAGGAAGCCAACCTATACGCCGGGGAAAGTTACTTTTCTCACTCAATATCCAACAAAAGAAAGTTAGATCAGTGATGGTGGTTCCGGACTATATGATCGTAACTCCGGGCTGCATTACAAGCAGAGCATCCGCTCCCCTCACCAGCTGTGCGGGGTCCTCTCTGCCCCCGGACCTCGCTCCCCTAACCAGCTGTGCGGGTTCCACTCTGCCCCCCGACCTCGCTCCTGTAACCAACTGTGCGGGGTCCTCTCTGCCCCCCGACCTCGCTCCCGTAACCAACTGTGCGGGGTCCTCTCTGCCTCCCGACCTCGCTCCCCTAACCAACTGTGCGGGGTCCTCTCTGCCTCCCGACCTCTCTCCCCTAAGCAACTGTGCGGGTTCCACTCTGCCCCCCGACCTCGCTCCCCTAACCAACTGTGTCCCCTAACCAGCTGTGAGGGTTCCTCTCTGCCCCCCGACCTCGCTCCCCTAACCAGCTGTGAGGGTTCCTCTCTGCCCCCCGACCTCGCTCCCCTAACCAGCTGTGCGGGGTCCACTCTGCCCCCCGACCTCGCTCCCCTAACCAGCTGTGCGGCTTCCTCTCCCCCAACTTTACTTTCTCTTTCTCCGACGTTTTACCTTGCTGAAAACTTCCAAGTCGTCGTCTTCGTCCAGTTGCAGCATTTCTTCCGCGAGAGTCTGCGTGGGAAAGCCGGCGGCGGTGAGATCGGAGCTCATAGCTGGGCCAGCTTCGGATGCCAGCGAAAGGCGAGCCGCTCCGTGGCGAGGCGTTCGGCCAGCTCCGGGCGGGCGGGCGGACCGGGGCTCAGTGCGCAGCTACGGAAATGCCGCTGCGGGGAAGAAGGGGGCGCAGTGCGCCTGGATGCCTAGGCAGACAGGCGCTCCTGCGCGGCCGTTTCACAGCGATCGGCTCGCTGGCTGTAGGTATAACCACTTAGATGGATCAGAATAATTTAATGAAAAGAACACTAGGGAGAAACTGAAAGCTCCCATTTTAAGATCATCATTTTAGTGTGTTCGGAGTTTTGCAGTACTGATTCATGTTCCAACCACTTATCGAGCACAGGGAAAGAGGGAACCAGAATATGACACCAGGCAGGGTCACGCACTCCTCACAGGGTGCACACAGGCATACAATAAAGATGCCAGCTGACTTAGCTGCTGGCCTTTGTACTGCAGTAGGAAACCACACATGCAATGCAGAGACAGCATCTGAGCACCCAGTCATGATAGACAGAAACAGTTCACTCTCCCACCAAAATTAGGGTTTAGACTCCAATTTATTCTGTATAAGAGATTATATATTTTGCCACAAATAGGTCATACATCACTACATACTGCCTGTATTAGAGTTAAGTACTTTGCTGAATTAGAAAGCAAAAGTTGGCATTTTAAGGTAAGTGAATTGGACCCTTAATTATGATCAGGCAGTAGTCTATTCTTTAGTGTCCTGTAGTCACTGCACTCGCAGACTTCCTGTAATGCAACAGCGGTATTCCAAGAAGTGTGCCTGATGCTTATAACGAGTGCCACCGAGGTACAGGGGCTGCTTAATGTCAAGATTGATTTAAATTAAACTGGTAATCAGACCAATGTGGAAACCAAAATGTGGCTGTTTAATTCCGGCTAATGCAGTAGGGCGTAAATCTGATTTTCTTCTCCAAAACCCATTTGGCAATGCCATTGTCATGCAGAGCTGCGTCGTATTGATTTCCCGAGCAAATATGACCATAGACGTAAAGACAAGTTGGAGAGAATCCCCCCGATATCCTTCTGCTGAAAAGAATTATTCTAGATAAAGAATGGTGTAAAAGTAAAGTGCCCGTCCATGCATCTTTAAGCCACTTTTGCTGGTCAGGGTCACATGAGAGCTGGAGCCAATCAGAATAGGGTGCTTAAGAGTGCTGCTTGCACTTGAACTTATACATCATTGTAAGAGCAGCCTGTTATGCTGTGTAGTGCATTAAATGACACACTCACACAGTCCATGTGGGTTTCTCAACCGAACTTTTACTGCCGCCATTCACTTGTACAACCACCCGGCACACCCCCGTCAGTGCGCTATGCATTCTGGGTATTGTAGTCCTTTTTAAACCAGCATATAACAACACATACAGGCCTTGCTTATCTTACCGTAAGACTCCACTTTATACACTTGAACATGTAATGGCACAAACCATTGCATTCACCCATCCATCCATTTCCTCCCACTTTTCCGGGTCGGGTCGCGGGGGCAGCAGCCTAAGCAGGGAAACCCAGACTTCCCCCTCCTTGGCTACTTCGTCCAGCTCTTCCAGGGGAATCCCGAGGCGTTCCCAGGCCAGCTGAGAGACATAGTCTCTCCAGCTTGTCCTGGGTCTTCCCCGGGGCCTCCTCCGAGTGGGACATGCCCAGAACACCTCACCAGGGAGGCGTCCAGGAGGCATGCCTGAGCCACCTCATCTGGCTCCTCTCGATGCGGAGGAGCAGCAGCTCTACTCTGAGTCTCCCCCAAATGACTGAGCTTCTCACCCTATCTCTAAGGGAGAGCCCAGCCACCCTGCGGAGGAAACTCATTTCAGCCAATTGTATTCGCAATCAACTTAAACTCCTCCACTTGAGGAAGGACCCCCCCCCCCCAACCTAGAGAGAGCACTCCACCCTTTTCCAGCTGAGGACCATGGCCTCGGATTTGGAGGTGCTGATTCTCATCCCAGCCACTTCACACTCGGCTGCGAACTGCTCCAGTGAGAGCTGGAGGTCACAGTCCGATGAAGCCAACAGAACCACATCATCTGCAAAAAGCAGAGACCTAATCCTGAGGTCCCCAAACCAGACACCCTCAATGCCCTGGCTGCGCCTAGAAATTCTGTCCATAAAAGTTATGAACAGAATCAGTGACAAAGGGCAGCCCTGGCAGAGTCGAACCCTCACCGGAGATGAGTCCGACTTTCTACCGACAATGCAGACCAAGCTCTAACACCGGTCGTACAGGGACCGAACAGCCCTTATAAGGAGGCCCGGCACCCTATACTCCCAGAGCACTCCCCACAGAACTCCCCGAGGGTCACGGTCTTATGCCTTCTCCAAGTCCACAAAGCACATGTAGACTGGTTGGGCAAACTCCCACGCACCCTCCAGGACCCTGGTGAGAGTATAGAGCTGGTCCACTGTTCCACGGCCAGGGCGAAAATCACACTGCTCCTCCTGAATCCGAGGTTCGACAATCCGACGGACCCTCCTCTCCAGGACTCCTGAATAGACTTTACCAGGGAGGCTGAGGAGTGTGATCACTGTCCCCAATGTCCACGCGATGCTGCAGATGCGTGTCAACCAGGACAGCCCTACAATATCCAGAGCCTTGAGGAACTCTGGGGGGATCTCATCCACCCCTAGGGCCCGGCCACTGAGGAGCTTTTTAACCACCTCAGTGACCTCTGCCCCAGAGATAGGGGAGTCGACCCCTGAGACCCCAGACTCTGCTTCCTCATTGGAAGGCGTGTCGGTGGGATTGAGGAGGTCTTTGAAGTATTCCTTCCACTGACCCACAACGTCCCTAGTTGAGGTCAGCAGTGCCCCATCCCCACCATAAACAGTGTTGATGCTGCACCGCTTTCCCACCCTGAGATGCCGGATGGTGGACCAGAAATTCTTCGAAGCCATCCGGAAGTCGTTCTCCATGGCCTCCCCGAACTCCTCCCCCACCCGAGTCTTTGCCTCCGCGACCGCCGAAGCTGCATTCCGCTTGGCCCGCCAGTACCCATCAGCTGCTCTGGAGTCCCACAAGCCAAAAAGGCCCGGTAGCTTGACGGCATCCCTCACTGCTAGTGTCCACGACAGGTACCGACCACCACATGGACGTTTGACCACCTTTACTGAGCTCTCTGCAAGGCCATTTGATCTGGGATAGTGTGGGCTAGATGTTATATGCTTGAACCCCCTGTCAGCAAACTCACTACTTGCAAACTGTGGACCATTATTTGATAGAAGTTCACATGGAACAGCATGTCTTGCAAATACTGTTTTCAAGAATGCAATGACTGCTTTGCTAGATGTTGACTTAAGTGTTGCAATTTCTGGGTAGTTTGAAAAGTAGTCTGTTACAACTATTTGGCTCTTACCATCACAGTCGAACAGATCTGCGCCCAGTCTGTAGAATGGTCTATCTGGCACTGGATATGTCATGAGTGGTTCTGCTTGCTGTTTTGATTGGTAAGTCAAGCATAATTCACATGAAGCTGTGACGTGGCCAATATGCTGGTTCATTCGTGGCCAGTACATAACTTCCTGAGCTCTGCGTTTACACTTTTCTTCACCTAATTTCCCTTTGTGTATCAGCTGTAGCATGTCTTTTCGCATTGAGGATGGAATCATAAATTTGTTGCCTTTGAAAACAATGTCATCAACCACTGATAGCTCTGTTTCGCATGTCAAGTAGTCTTGAACTTTAAGTGGACAGTCCATCCACTTGCAGTCATCCTTTTGAGTTCTTTCAGTGTCTCATCCTTTTCAGTTTCTCATCTGATCTGTTCTGTTCTTTCACTTGACACAGGTAGTGATGCCATAATCATACCCACACATGCCTGTATGTCAGCACATTTGTCTTTGTCAGGTCCTTTGTGTTTGTCGACTGCTCTCGAGAGGGGGTCTGCAGCATACATGTATTTTCCTGGTGTGTACATCATCTTCACATCATATTTCTGTGTGCGTATTAACATGCACTGTATCCTCATTGGGCAGTCCGTCAATGGCTTGGACATGTTAGCAACCAATAGCTTATGGTCAGTCTCCATTTCAATGGTATGTCCATATACATACTGATGGAAACGTTCAAATGCATATATGGTGGCTAGCAATTCTTTCTCGATTTGCGCATAACTGACCTCGGCCCCAGTGAGAGCCCGAGATGCATAGGCCACTGGTTGCCATGTTTCATTATGCAAGTGCAGAAGGACAGCTCCTAGCCCAAACTGTGATGCATCAGCTGAAATTCTTGTCTCTCTTTTTGGGTCATAGAACTTTAGCACAGGGTAAAGAGATGAGAATCTTCTTCATTGTCTGGAAACAATCCTCTTGCTGCTATAGCCACATCCACTCATTATTCTGTTCCAACAACATCCTTAGTGGCGCTGATATGGTGGACAACCTAGGGATGAACTTTGCCAGATAAGTCACCATCCCTAGGAAATGCCTCACATCATCTTTACATTGAGGTCTCTCCATATTGGCTTTGGCTGATGTTTTTCTTGGGTCAGGACTCACCCCTTCCTCAGACACCACATCTCCTATGAATGTCAGTGACTGTACAGCCGATTCACATTCGTCCCTGTTCAACTTTAGGTTGACACTTCTTGTTCACTCTAACACCTGTCTCAGCTGTGTGTCGTGTTCCTCTCTTGTTGACCCCCAGACGATGATGTCATCCATTATGGTTGTAACTCCAGGAATGTGTTCCAATATGGTGTGAATCGTCTTGTGGTACACCTCTGGAGCAGACAGTATTCCATATGGAAGACGGAGGAATCGGTATCTCTCCTCTGCCGTGTTAAAGGTGCACAGTCTGGAGCTGGCGCCATTGAGCTTCATCTGCCAAAACCCAGAGGATGTGTCAAGTTTACTAAACCACTTGGCGTCTGCAAAGTTGGACATGATCTCCTCACGCGTTGGCAACTTGAAATGCTCCCTCTTGACTGCTCTATTAAGATCTCTGGGTTCCAAACATACCCACCATTTTTCTTTTGCACTATTACAAGTGAACGTACCAAATCAGTCGGTTCATCAATTTTCTTTCTGACCTTCAGCCTTTCCATGTGTGCAAGCTCGTCATTTGGTCTCTCTCTCAGTGCAAATGGAACTTTCCGGCAGGCATGCACTACCGGTGTAACTGTCTCATCAATGTGTATCTTGTGTTCACCTGGTAAGCAGCCGAGTCCCTGAAAAATGTCCTTGTATTCAATCATGAGTGCTTCTCTGTCATTATTAGTCTCTGAAGCTACCACAAACACCATTTTCACTAAATTTAGCTTTTCACATGCAGTTAGGCCCAATATTGGCTACACTTTCTTTTCAACAATCAGCAAATGTGCCTTAAAGATCTGGCCCCTGTGTTGAAAAGCCGTTATACAGCTGCCTTTGACAGGCACACTTTCTCCAGTGTACCCAGTCACCTTTATCTTCTCTGGATGTATTTTATTATTCACTTTGAGAGTACTGTAATCTGCCAATGACAACAGGTTAACCTGGGCTCCGATGTCCAACTTAAATGGTATTTTAGTCCCATTTACAGACACTGGCACGATACATTCCTTTTTGTCTGCATGGGATGCCTGCACTGCTTCTACGAAAAGCACTCTTACAAGTGTCTTCTGCCCCCTTTTCTCTATTTTGTCTAGCTTGACGTTTCCTGGGCTGCTCCTGTGATTTTATGGTGTGCACTGCCATTTCTGTTTTACCAAGCTCTTTGACTTGCTCGCGAGAGCTCTGCGCTGCCCTATACAAGTCCACAGTCCTGTCTAGTGATCGACCGATATTGATTTTATATTACCGATACCAATTATTTGCGTGTTTATGTGCCCGATGGCCGGTATTCAGAATTTTTGACACAATGATTACAACACCAATAAGCAAAATAAATATAGAATGTCTGTTTTCAAGCACAGGAGTCATATCAACGCAGAAATGTAACTTCATTT
>JAODKM010000032.1:13991740-14014266 GCA_026780845.1 Petrocephalus sullivani | reverse complement strand
AAAACACCCACAAGATGGCGGCGTTTATCGGTGAACCCGATATTACAAAACCGATAACCGATTATGGCAAAATGCTTGAATATCGGGGAAAATATCGGTGATTCGATATATCGGTAGATCTCTAGTCCTGTCCAAAGTCTAATTTTTCTCTCTTAGCAATCTTTCTCTCAATCCATTGTCTGCAAACTATGCGATCTCGTATCACCTAATCTTTGAGGTCTTTAAACTCGCAAGACTTGCTCAACGTATGTAGCTCAGCTAAATAATGATCGAAAGTATTGCCAGGTTTTTGGTAGCAGGAAAAGTACTTAATTGTATCTCTCAAACGTTATGTTTTTAGTAGGCTTAAAAAAATGTCTCTATGTTTAGTTGTGCTGGTTCGATATGCAAGCTATTATATATCCAGTGCATCTTCCCCAATTACATGCAGAAAGATGTGTGCTTGCACCTTCGTGTCCCCGTTTCCTACTCCGCTAGCAGCTAAATAAATTCCAAATCTCTGCTCAAAACGTCTCCAGTTATCAGCGAGACTGCCAGTGACCCGCACGGGTGCCAGAGGACAGCTTATCCATGCCTGTAGATCTGCAGTCCGTTCTCTTGGCGGAATCTGCAGCATCGATATCGGCGGCTCTGACGCGTCTTCTCCGACGTCTTCGCCGAGTTCTCCCTCGTCGTCGCTGCCGCCGCGGTTGCCAATCTCTGTCGCTAGCATTTACTAGCTCTGCGGGGCCTCGGTAGCCTGTTCATTCGTACCGCTCCGGCTCGTTCACAAGTCACTTTGCGGCGCGTCTTACTCGTTCTTCTTGCAGGTTTTATCCGTCTTCTGACACCATGTCTTGCCGTACAGTGCATACTTAAATGACACGCTCACACAGTCCGTGTGGGTTTCCCAACCGAACTTTCATTGCCGCCATTCACTTGTACAACCGCCCGGCACACCCCCGTCAGTGCGCTATGCATTCTGGGCATTGTAGTTCTTTTAAGCCTACATATAACAACACAGCCTAGCTGCACTTATGCCTGACAGCCACATGTTTGTACTGTGCTCTTTGCCTCACTTGTACCGCGTGTTGTGTGGCTCTATGGTTTAGGATGCCGCGCCTGTGATTGGAAGGCTGGTGGTTCGAATGCGATGGGTGGCTGAGTCATTTCACAGTCGGACGCTTGAGCCTGACCTCATTGCTCCTAGGACTGAGTGACCCTGCTTTCAATTGTGCATCTCTTTGGGAAAAAGTATATACTAAGTAAATTATTTTTTGGGACCAGCTGCTAACTAACTAAAGTATATCTAAGTAACCTGGAAATTAGCATCCATCATATACTGGGCACTATGGTGTAATGCAGTATTTCCCAACCTAGTCCTCAGGGACCCACAGACAGTCCACGTTTTTGCTCCCTGTCAGCTCTCAGGTGAGCTGGGAGGGAGCAGAAATGTGAACTGTCTGGCAGGGAGCTCAGAGGGAGTAGAAATATGGACTGTCTGGCAGGGAGCGCAGAGGGAGCAGAAATGTGAACTGTCTGGCAGGTAGCTCAGAGGGAGCAAAAATGTGGACTGTCTGGTAGGGAGCGCAGAGGGAGTAGAAATGTGGACTGTCTGGCAGGGTGCTCAGAGGGAGTAGAAATGTGAACTGTCTGTCAGGGAACTCAGAGGGAGCAGAAACATGGACCGTCTGTGGGTCCCCGTGAACTGGACTGGGGGGACACTGGTGTAATGGTTGACGCCATAGGTATGCAAGGCAGGTTGGCTGGCAGCGTTGTGGCTGAGGATGTGGATGTGGAAAGGGGATGTTCTCACACTCTTGACGAGGTACTTGAGCTGAATCACTTCTGTTAACATGCAAATATTTGTCTTGACTTTATGTTTTATTTATGTATTTGAAAAGCGAGGTGTTAGGATTGCTAAATGTATGTGATAATGTTCATCTCTAGGGGACCCCCTGCCCGCAGCAAAATTTACTCCGCCCCCCTCCCATTTAGTAAAATATACCATAAGCCACGCCCCCCCATTTGAGCACCTACCCTTTAAATAGTCTGTGGATGGTACTGATGAGCCCAGCAATGTGCTGGCGTCCCATCCAGGGAGTCTTCCTGTCCGTGTCCGCTGTGCATCCTGGGACAGGCTCCCTGTGCATCCTGGGTCAGGCTCCAGCCCCTTCGCAACAATGTCCTGTTTGAGACTGGAAGATGGACATAATGACCTTCCATAGTCAGTTTAATTTGTTTAGTAAAGTCAACTCACTTTATGTATATAAATGTAGATAAATAAGTTACGTATTGGTGGGGCAGTGCTTGAGTGATGTATGATCTGCAGTATGGCCTCGTGTCTCCAGGGTTGTGGGTTCGAGTCTCGTCCCTGGCTCTGTGTGTGCTGAGTTCGGCTGTTCCCCCTCTGTGGTTTTCCTCTGACAGTCCAAAGCCATGTGCTTCAGGCAAACTGGTGTCTCTAAATTGCTCTGTGCCTCTGCTGTGATGAACAAGGAATTACATGCTGAGAGTCTCATACCCTTAGCTTCCTGGGATGGGATTCTAGGCCACCACAACCTCTTACATAAATGTACGAAATACAGATATATACTCATATTCAAGGACATGAGCAGAACAAAGAAATAAACAAATCACAATGGCATTTTGTTCAAACATTTTCAAAAACAAAGGAAAACGGTTGTTTCCCGAAAGATAACATTTTTCTGAAACATGACAATTTTGTTGATTTAGTAATTCTTATATTTAAGCTTTGTTTTGAATAGGTTGTGCAGAATGATCAGCACCTTCAATGCAGAAACTTAAAAAAAACAATTGTTGCCACAGATCCTTTCAAATGAGTGATTTGGGATCTATTATTTATATTTGGAAGAAATGCTGCACTGAAATACTCATTTATTTTTCTTTGACAATTTTAATTTGAATCATTGATGTAAAAAAACAACAAAGAATAATGAAAAAGCAAAGAATAATGTTTTAATTGTACACATGTAAGTGACTATAAACTACTGAACAAAGGCAATGAATAGATTTTCCAATTAATTAGACAAAATGTTGGAGACATTTACAGAATCTTGCAAATATTCAGTCATTACATTTCCTGTTTTATATTTAAAAAATAATAATACTTTTGTAGACTTTATAGGCATGATAATTGCTAGAATTGGCTTCTGCGTGTAAAAAAAGCGCTATAACTTAATTTATAAACTAAATAAGCAAGACCCTAGGCAATGACGTACGCAGAATTTTCCAGCTATGATGCAGCTAATGGTATGTGGGCATGTATGTGGGCATGGACACACTCCTGCAGACCTACATCCTGTTACTTGTGTTTCACAGTGACCAAAATTTGTCCAAGTTTCCGAGCGAAAAATCAGCAAATGCCAGTCGATGAAGACTGGATTTTGTGGTGTGAGCTGCAATTTTTTTTAATGGTATTGTCACGTACACAAAAAGTCACTGGAGCTAGATAAACTCTCCAAGACTTAAATCAACTCAGAGAAACTTGAATTTGAACACTTATGATCGGAACTGTCTTTGATGTTGTTGGATGTCAGCAGACTGCTCTCTCTGCAGACCAAGCCCATTACAAGGAGCATCCAGCCTAGGAATGTAACGGGACTCAGGCCTGTGTGTGCGGGCGAGATCGTGCCGAAGTGTACCGTCACCAGCAGACAAACCCTGAAGCGGCATCAAAGGAGAATGATATGGCTGCTCCCCATGATGTGCAGAAAATTGATATTTTTTTTGTAAAAAACAACAAGAAATACAATTTTGGGAAGAAATACAGTTTTTATTTAGACCATCTACAGCGGGTAGCAGGAAAAACATTTATGTGCTTATTTATTTAAAAATTTGTATTGAATTGCGTAAATTTGAAATTGGGTGTTTTTTCTCAATAAAAACAGATTTATTAATTTATTTCGTAAAAAGATGCTCATACTGAATGCCTTTTTCATCCCCCAGTTTAGTCAGTAAGCTTTTAGACAATACCAACAATAACGTGGTAAATGGCCGCCCATCGCTTCATTCATTACCACGGTATTTATTTACACGCCCCAACTGAAGGTGACTCCAGGGCATTTATAGGATGTCTGCGAGAACAGCGTACCGTTTCCAGCCCAAATCCGGTATTCAGTGGGAGGCCTGGAGAATCAGAGGCCTTTCCGTCATGGCCACCATCGTTTATCTCTGCTCAGGCTAAGACCAATTGCCTTCTCAGACTGTTCTGCTACAGGTCACTTCTAATTACACTCACTCCGGCACTATAAACTGTTATCTCCCTTTCGCTCTCACCCAAGCCCCTGGGCACCCACCCAGAGCCAGAAACTCATAACACCCCCCCACCAGCCAGAGTAGCCTCGCCATCCTCAGCCAGCGGTGCATGGTGACCATACCTCCATGACCAGCCAAGGACCTGCAGAGGGTAACTCCAATAATCACCCATTACTCACCACAGCACACACAGATAAAGCAGATGAGAGAAATGATACATTTGGATGAATATTATATGACCACCATAAATACTTCATGCTTAACTTTCTTCTTATGCTATCAAGTGTCCTTGGGATCCCAAGTGTAGGAGCTACAGTACTCCTGTCACCTTTTTTCACTTTTATGGAGCAAAATGAATCATTTAATATCCTTAGATTGGAATACAACGCTTATCGCAATTGACTGTCTAGGAAATGAACACCCGAAATGAAGAATTTGTCCAAATGTATATGGCTCACGTTGTTGTCTGAAAAATTGGAGGCCCCTGGACACAAACGTAACGTTTCCGTGTCCTCTTTTCCAAGGAGTTCTCTTCAAACAGGAGGCACCGACTTCTCTTGTACTCTCAATGAAACTAAGCCTAAAATTAATTACCCATTGTCAGTTCAATGAAATATTAAAATCCCCTTTGCTTTCATCTGTCAAATGCCATTTGTGTTCATTGTTTCTTGTTCATATGGTGCCATTACATCATATTCAGAGTAAACATAAGTATATTGCAACATAGTTTGCATCCCAATTCAAGAAGGTATTTTGATTGCCTGAAATGCACACACACACATGCACACACATACACTGACTATGATAACCCTTACCCTGAACCAGCCCTCACCTTAACCATAAGTAACCATGCATAATACAAGACTATTGGCTATTTTAATTCATTGATTGCATTCACAATTTTTTTTATAAAATTGAGGTCATCCTAATGGGGACCAAAAAACTGGTCGCCACAGCATTAAAATAACAGGTTTTTACATGTGACCAGACACACACACACATGCTCTCACTGTACATAATAGCGAAACTCTGGCTTAACTGTTTACAAGGATATCTTTTCATGCTGGTTTTACTGCCTGTATAAGCAGTATGTGGGTTGATGGCTTATCTAATGTGCCTGTAAAACACGTGGAAATTGCCCAGAAAGCACCAGAAGCCCAAATGATTGCTGTACCCTTGAAACAGATGGAACAATGGCCTTGAACAAGAAAGAAATATAAACTTGTTAACAATTGCATAATGCAATAGTAACATTCGTACAATTCATCCCAACAATTACTCCTCGTGCAACAATTACTCCTCGTGCAGCAATTACTCTTTACAGTTCTTCCCACACGACTTCGGAACAGTGCGTCCAAACCACTGTTTCTCCTCCTTCTTGGTTTTCATTTGGCACTGGTGCCGTGCAGGAGAGCTAAACAGTGACAGAAGGAGCAGGGAAACTAATGGCAGCCCCCGTGTTTAGGAAGTGCTAGATGGTGTGTAGGCTGCGGGTTTGGGAACAGCCGGAGAGAGCAGCACCCTCCCAAAAATCCACAGAAGGGTATTTATCACCATGCATACGTGACTGGTCTTCTGTTCTCGTGTGCCTGTCTGACATTATCTCCTATTGCTGAAGTTCCAGTTCCAGTTCTCAGGAACAGATGTACGGAGGAGGGTAAGAATCCAGCCCTAAACATCCAGGAAGCATGGGCTCCATCCTCATTAATGAGAACCCATGATTCACTGCGATCCGAATGTCTTCTTGGGAGGCAGGTTAGCAGGACCGCTCTTGCCAGGAACATAAGTACATTTTTTGCAGTCTTGGTATCGATAAAGACCAAAAGTCTGCATGCGTGCTGTGAACAGCCGGGGAAGCAATCAGCCCCCCCTCTATCCCCCAGCAAAACAAGGCCAATTTCTTTGGCTGCCCGTCCCAATCTGTGAATGATATGGGCTCTTTATGAAACGTGATGTGAGTTAGGGTCACAACGTTTGGGGAAAGAACCCGAACCGTCTGTTTCATTCACATAATGGAATGTCTGCTTTTCATCAGATCTCCGGAAAAGGCTTTGATGGACAGCATATCTATGTATGTTTCTGTTCCTGTAAATATTTGATTTTTTACATTTTCATATTACATAGTTAAAATATACAGTAAATGTTATAAGCAAGTAGGTTATGGTATTTCTGACCTGTCTTTTAAAGGCATTGTTATTGTTAGTAATATTTTCCACCTGTAATTCTTGGCCTATTAATATATACCCACATTCATAGGATCAGGATTTATAAGCCCATTAACAGAAGGAAACATAGTAGCATATAATTCACGGTTTTTAACGATTACTTATTGTAATCATAATTGTGCATTAAAAACATAGTCCAAAAGTGTATAGGCAGATTAAATGATGAGTATATAATGAGTGTACACCCATGTAAAACTACCACGGTTGGAGTTTATAGTTATTTGGTTTCTATGGAGACTAGAAGAAGGGCGATGCGGGGGCAAGCTCCTAATCTGAGTATGTGTGGGTGGGGGTGGGGGGGGGGCTCTTTAAAATGAAAGGGTAGCTGTAGCACATCACATGTCACTCACACATGTCTCCTTTATTCCAACCGGACAGAAATGCATTGTGGGCTATAGAATACTTTAACCAATACCCCTAAAATAATGTATTACTGCATGACCATGTGTGTTCATGTGTGATTTGTGTGATTTTTGTGGGTGAAGGATATTTTGGGTTCGCTCGTATCAAAGTCATAGCTTATTATATATAAACAGCATATTATATACAGTATATATACTGTATTATATATAAATAACTCATCTTTTGTTCCTTTAAAATGCCTTTATTACATTTCTTCAGAAGAGATCATGGGAGTTATGCTAATTATGACCACCTATGACATCCACTATCAGCCTAACAATGTATTCTCATACCGCTTCACGGTAAGAAATTAAAACTATTAAAGTGATGTTATGAATGGTCATAGACCATTTATATTCATATATTATAACATAATAACATTTTATTTTTATTCCATTGTGAAAGGATTTTAAAAATATACTTCCGGTAAACTGTTATCTTCTGGGATAGCAGTGTAAGGTGTTACAATAGTACATGTGATTATTATTCATCTTAATTTACCATAACTTTTTAATATAACTTTTTGTATTTAATTTTCAGGTTCAAGAATACAGCCATTTTATTTCATCAGTCCAATCATTATGGGATGTGCATTCAGCATTCATAATGTTATTTAGTTCAATGTTTGTAACAAAATATCTACATTTAAATTTTTTACCGCGAGTCATGTGACGTCGCAGTGATTTACGGGGAATGGATGCGAATGTTTGGTTTGCATAAGAGAATTTAAATGTCCCAGCACAGACCCTAAACCTCAGTCCGATGGAAAATATTTTAGATTAACTTAAGCCCAGCAATGGGGCTTACCAAGGACACCACCAGCTTTCAAAAGGAAACTAGTCTAAAATTTCTGTGACTATATTGAAACAGCCAGCAAATCATTATTCGGGCTAAAAGAACTGTCCATAACTTGGAAAAGAGATACGATCTATTCACAACTACTCATCTCCTGATTGCTGATTTGGCTGTAATAACTGAGAGAGCTTCTAATAAAAACAAACGTACGTCCGTGATATTTACACATAAGCACTTTTTACGGATTTCTGGTTCATTTCAGCCAAAAGATGTCACTGTTGTACAAAAAAAAAAACAGGTCATTTTCTTAAGTGTACAAAGTCTGAGTATTCAATGTGACATATTTCTGAGCTCATATTTAAATGAACTGTACATTTCAATCGTTACGTTATCTCTCTCTAACAATTTTAAGGTTACATTTAGCAGAATTCTACTGTTTGATAAATTACCTCCAAATAAGGTCAAACTAATAAATATCGATAGGAAATAATTCTATAATTCATATAACTAGTTTAGCTTATGGAATTTAGCGTCTGAAATTAAATAATAATACATTGTTTCCCATGGAAAAAGCAGTAATCATTAATAAGAATAAACTTTCAGAACATAAATATAAATGTATATTGTGCATTTGACTAATAGTCTGAATATTGGAATATAATTGCATATATTTAGTAATTATTTCTGAGGACAGCCAAAAAAATCAATTTTTAGTGATATCATTCCATCCATCAAATTGACTTCCTTTTCCCTAAGTGTAATCATTAAGTATTAATGGGGTTTTCAGGTCATCCGAGGTACTGCCTGATAGAACTTACGTTGGAATCATAAAAGCCAATTGGGACAAGAGATGAAAGCATTAAAAAGCATAAAGTTTAACAGCGGGGAGCACCTGAAAGCATTTTAATTCTCACTGTGGGTTTATTCTGAAAGGTACAATCTGTCCACGTAAGTGCATTGCTGTATATTTTGTGACTTCACACATGACAAAAGTCCTGTAAATATTGTCATTATCACGCGGATTGTGCAACCTTTCCTGCAGAGTGTGGAGATGTGCTGCACAGACATTCAGATTAGACAATATTATTATTATTCTACACAGGTCAGGGCTTTTCAGTGTGGAATCCAGACTCATAAAGACCAGAATGCAGAAAAGGTCACCACCAGCAGAATCATATTATCTTGCTGCCATTTAATATAATTTGTAATCCTGATTGATTTAATCTTGCTCCAGAACATTTATTTTAGCCTAGTTTTACTTTTTAAAAGGCTTACGTATATGGTTTTGGCAGAAAATCTTCGAAAGATAATAAAAACAGCCACGATACACACATACTGTACGTACGCAATGTATATGTAGATGCGAAAAAGAGCATTTAAATAGCTTAAGCATCAATTACTCACAAACGTGACTATGATTCAAAATGATTTACTGCCAAAACGCACAAATGCGAAATGAGCCATTACTTTCTGAAAAAAGGCAATGGTGATGAGAGAAAAAAGGAGGAAATCATGCACGCTTCCCAAAGGAGTTACTCTCCTCTATAAAACGATTAGATCTTCGTAGCACGTGATGTTGGCACGCCTAATGCAGGGCTCCCAGTGCAGGGCTCCCCTTGCCGGTCCAGGCCGCAGCACTTTTCCGCCGTGGTCACTTGCAGCATCAGTCCCATGCCTGTACCGACAAACGCATTTTCTGTGTAGCACAAAACAACACGAACCACATTAACGAGCAGCGAACACTACGGTGTGTGCCCCCCCGGTTTTATTTTAAAAGCATGGTTTCCTTTCATCTGTGCCTCATATTGTTTACGAATGGCAATCATCCAAGAGGACCCAGACTATGCACGCGTGACAAAAGATATTAAAATGACTGTAGTGTGGCTCGTGCCAGCAATGCGCAGGCAGCCCCGCGCGACCTGGCACCCCCACCGTGCCCAGTGGCACAGTCCCAAAATCCGCCCCACTGGAAGCCAAAGAGCAGCGCTGTTCCATCACAGGCAGCTAATAATTAGATCAGCATTAACCCTCGACAATAGGTTACATAGATCAGCTTCTTTCAAATTGCATTTCCTTCCTGTTAGGTCCATTAGTGCTTCAAACCAGACTGCCTTTAGAAAAATCCCTTATTGCTGCTGTTTTTTGTATGCAGCTCCTAAAATGGATAATGCAGAACGCATTAGAGCCAATTATGCACAAACACTCATGCGATCATTCTTTTCCATTTTTTATTTTTGTGCGAAAGCCTTGCTTTAAGAAATTGCCACTAAATTCCGTATTAGCCAAGGCGCAGCGATAAAGACAACGTGAGCGCCTCGGACACCTGGATAAATGCACGAAGTGGCTGAAAAATTGTAAAATCAATTTGCCGTCAGACAGCAGCTTTGAAATTGCGACAACATAGGAAGTCACGCGCCATCGCGCAGAAGCAGTCGGACTGAGCTTTGTGACGCGCTTCACTACTTGCAAATACATATTGCTTGGATTTACGTAATATATCCAGTACCAGGGGTATTATTATTAGCCTACAGCAATTCATAATGTTAACACACATCTGTGTCTTCTAGTGAACGTCTTCTTACAAACTTCAATGTGGCCACTTTTCTTCTTTTTCCAGTTTTATTATTATTATTACCATTATTATTATTATTATTATTATTATTATTATTCCAGTAGTACAAATAAAATACGCCACCCAACTTATTAGACATGTATTTCTCCTGTGAATTTCTATGACCCCATATCCAACCAAACTTTGCACAACCGACTTCCCATTTGATGAGTGTGTTATGGCTGAGTAGAGGAAAGTAGTTAGGAATGAGTGGTTTTTACAGCATGTCACAATTAACCTTTCATCTTGGCAATGGGATTCACCACTGTGCTTGGAAATCAGCCATACAAATGAGAAGGCTTTGCTTTGCTTAGTTTGTTGGGGGCGGGGGGCAGCGTGAGGTATATACACGGCTTTGAAAAAAGCAGATGATCGTGCTACATTTTCCCCCATTTATTATTATTTATTTATTTATTAACTCATTTTTTTATTTTCATCCATCCAACTTCCAGTTCGGTATTGAGTACAGGGTCATGCCAGTCCATTTCTATATTACTATCAATGCTGAAATATCAGAGTTTGTGTGAGATTTTCATATAAGAAGAAAACTTACTGGGTACTGAATTCTGATGCAGTTTAAAATTCATCCTTCCATCTTCTGGCCACTTACCCTTATCAGGATTGTATCCAGAGCTCATCTAAGGCGACACAGGGCACGAGGCCGGGTCCAACTCAGGGCACACACACATGTAATGTATGAATGGGTCAGCAGATGGATGGATGATTGATAGATGGCGAGGTGTGAAGGGAGGGTGTATACATAGATGGGTGAGTGGATGGATGGATGGATGGATAGATGGATAGGTCTGAGTAGATGGATAGGTGGGTGGGTGGGTGGATGGATGGATGATGACAGAAGGATGGATGGACAGATGATAGGTGTGTGAGTGGATGATGGATAGATGGATGGATGATGACAGAAGGAAGTATGGACAGATGAATAAGTCTGGGAGTGGATGATGATAGATAGATGGATGATGACAGAAGGAAGGATGGATGGACAGATGGATAGGTCTGTGAGTGGATGATGGATAGATGGATGGATGATGACAGAAGGATGGATGGACAGACCGATGGATAGATGGATGGATAATGATAGAAGGAAGGATGGATGGACAGATGGATAGGTCTGTGAGTGGATGATGGATAGATGGATGGATGATGACAGAAGGAAGTATGGACAGATGAATAAGTCTGGGAGTAGATGATGATAGATAGATGGATGATGACAGAAGGAAGGGTGGATGGGCAGATGGATAGGTCTGTGAGTGGATGATGGATAGATGGATGGATGATGACAGAAGGATGGATGGACAGACCCATGGATAGATGGATGGATAATGATAGAAGGAAGGATGGATGGACAGATGGATAGGTCTGTGAGTGGATGATGGATAGATGGATGATGGCAGAAGGAAGGATGGATAGACAGATGGATAGATGGATGGATAACGATAGAAGGAAGGATGGATGGACAGATGATAGGTTTGTGAGTGGATGATGGATGGATAGATAGATAGATGGATGGATGATGATAGCAGGAAGACGGATGGACAGATGGATAGGTCTGGGAGTGGTTGGAAGGATGGATGGGTGATAAATGGTTGGCATACTGTAGCACCACCAATTTCTGCTGAGGGACTTTCCGTGATGTCATTTTATGATCTGTATGTGTGTGCATGCACGTTTAATTACTAAATTAAAAAATGGTTGCAAGTATAACTCAATAATTTTGCTTAAACATTTTAAATATCCCTTCATTTTGTATTTTCCAGCGTGCATTCTCTAGCTTCCCTACTGCACTTGAAGATTATGAACGTTAATTGACATTAAAGTTCTTTAATTCTTTTGCTCAGGCAGCTACGTCTGTCATTGTTTGTCCGTGGCAAGCGTGGCCTGTTTTCTATCCCGACGCCCATGACAGGAGCCACACAGGAGTGGCTGCAGTCTCTATCCTTGGGGAAAAAAAATTAAAATCTGACATTTTTTTTCTCTTATTAAAAAATAATTATCTTGAACTTTCAGCACATACCACCTCTAACCCACCAAAACTAATTAAGTTTCACTTTCCCCGAAAAAAAGATGCATAAGCCAATCAGCCCGAAGTTTGAGAAAACAGGACAGAGGAAAATGACACGACACTGTAATAGCAAAGCCGGCACGAAGAATGCGTGCTTCTCCCAAGCACCGCTAGTAAGAGTTACTTCCATGCATACAGTATGGCTGCGGATGTAACGTACCGGCTGATTTGGCTTCCCTCCTCTTGTAGCTTCTGCACTATACTAATATTTAATCTAATGCTGAGCTCCTGTGAAAAGCTCTGCTATTTTTAACGTGCTCCATATTGGAAAGATTGCCGATGCATTCCAGGCTTCCCACGTTTGTATATGAGACAGGCTGCCATTTTCAATATGTTACACTTTTTCAGCCTCGCGGGGGGAGGGGCTCCACGTCTCTCAATATGTCTCTTGGAATAATTGACTGGACATATTGAAGTTAAAATTGGACTCTTCATCCAACTAATGTTAAGCCTTTTGTGACCCTAAATAACGGCTGCGAGCCAATTATAGATGATTCCTTCAAAGACAGATATGAAACCTACTATATATATATACACACACACACACACTCACACAACATATATATATATATATATATATATATGTATACACAAAAACATATATATATAGAAAATAGGAAGGTAACTCATTAGATTGGCTATTTAATGTTACAGTACTTGATGTGTTGATAGTCACTGTAATTATAATGTTCTCCATACCAGGCATAATTTATGGGGTTTAAATATAAGACATAGCTTATTAAATAAAGCTAGTTAATGGTGTAACTTGTAAAATAACAAAACTGCAAGCATATTTATTGAGCGTGTAGCATAGAGCAGAATGAAATTATTCGCTGTGTGCTTTTATGTTACACATATACTGAATTGTAATCAATTATAATCAGTGATTTAAACATTTTATTTTGTACGCATGTCAACAGATGAAGAAGTACACAATACAGAAACAGAACACCATGAAAAACAAAAAATGCAGCTATATATATATATATATATGTGTGTGTGTGTGTGTATTTAAATGTATGTATATATAGTTCAGTTAAATTAGTACCTTTGTGTGTAATACAGCTTGAAAGAGTTCATTGTTTCATTCTGCATTCTACGCGCTCAATAAATATGCTTGCAGTTTTGTTATTTTACAAGTTACACCATTAACTATTTCCAAAAATCTATATTTAATGATGCATTAGAATCATTATGCACACAAATGGTACATGGAGTGATTGAGTGAACCAACATATGGACCAATACAGAAGATCCAGGGCAGCATGACTTTTCTGTCCGTGACGCTTCTTATGTGCCGTATTCTGGGCCTGTGAGCTGCTGAGTATAACATCAACACGGCAAGCGCACAGCAGCACTGCTTTAATGGCATTTTACATAGCTGTACACGACTGTGATGCAGAATATCAATGGAGACACTGTGTTCCCTGTAATGAAATCCTAAGCAGCAATGAGCATGAGCCTGGAGAGTGTACCAATTTAAGGAGACAGAGCATCAGAAATAATGCCATAGTCTCTTTTAGTGCTTTTCAGGGACGGCAAGGAGTGTCAGCAGGCCGCATGGTCACATCTCCCGGGCTTGAATCCGTCCCCAGCTCTGTCGTGTAAGTAGAGCTCCCTCCACCCGCCTTTGCAGGAACTTTTCTCCCCCAGATACTCTGGTTCCATCTTACCGTCCAAAGACATGCAGGTCATCTGAAGCGTAATTAAGATTAGGATTGGGGGGGGATATATATACATATATATAGAATGTACATATATATATACATAGAATGTAGTGCATAGATGAACATATCTATCTATCTATCTATCTATCTATCGATATTTGCATTGGCATTTCTCCAATGAGAAACAGTCCTATTACAGTATCACAAAGAGCAGACGTGATGAGCAACTCCGTTCTGGTGAACTCCCTTCCCCCATGAAGCCTTACACCCTGTGCTTCCTGCAATGAGGTCCGGGATTAAGGCCCTGATTGGATAAGTGGCCCCTGCGACGCGAAGGGCAGCCTCCGTGCTTCGTCCGCCACGCTGCGCCACCGCGCCAGCGGCCCGGCACCAGCGCCACCCTGCCAGCGGCCCGGCACCAGCGCCACCCTGCCAGCGGCCCGGCACCAGCGTCACCCTGCCAGCGGCCCGGCACCAGCGTCACCCTGCCAGCGGCCCGGCACCAGCGCCACCCTGCCAGCGGCCCGGCACCAGCGCCACCCTGCCAGCGGCCCGGCACTAGCGTCACCTGCCGATTTGTAGCTTCTAACAGGGTAACGTCTCAGTACTTCAGCACGCGCCCAGATGGACAAACGTCACCTCGCCTTCTCCTCCTCTTTCTCTCGTTCTTCCCCTTCCTCAATTAGCCGGTGTTACTTTAATGGGTGGCAGAAGGAAGAGGTCAGCGCTGGCTGACGGGAGCCAGGCGACAGAAGGGTGCCGCTGCACGCTTTGGGACGTGGAGCAGGGCTCCGCTTCCCGGGGAAACAGAAAGCTTATTAAAATAATTACGCTCCTGGCTGCTGCGCCGAGCACATTCCGCTATTATTTCTGTCCCTTGCGCCAAGTCCTCCCACGCCTAGCCGGGTTTTTTTTTCCTCCTTACATTCAGCCCCAAAGAGCAGCGGGACCGGCCTCCACTGCGATCAAACCCGAGCCCACTCCCTCGTCCCCGCAGTCCAGTGGCCGTGGTGCGTGTTCTGCCGGACCAAGTCATGGATTCTGTCTTCAAGAGTCAGATTTCCTTATGTCCTCCCTGCACGTGATTTTTGTCTGATTAGCCTTGAAACTCTGGATCGTATTCGCCATTCAAGCCAGTATTACACTTTAAAAAATTAATACTCACATATAGGAACTTACAAGTATATGTGCTTGAATTTTTTTTTTAAGTATTAAATTAATTTGATGGGCTGTATAATTTCATTACTATTGAGATATGCAGAGCAGAGTGAAACTCTTCCAAAGGGAGTTTTGCTTTCCCTTCATGGCCATGTTAGAGATTTTAGCGTAGAACACAATGCCTGTCTGCTCGTCACTGGTCAGGCTTCTGAAGCTTCACCAAAGGGTGGCTTGGGTGCAGGAAGGCTTCTGAGTTGGCTTGGGGGGCAGAATTAGAGACGGCTTCCCCACCCCAGTGCCCCGATACATGATGTAGATTAAACGCTGTGGCCGTGTGGAGTGTCTCTGACTGCAGCTCTTTGTTTTGCTAAATAATTAACAAGCCACGCTGATTTACTGTCTAATGTGATACTTCTGCATCTTCTGGAGGGCCGGGCATCTGGCCGGCCTGTGCCTGATGGGGGCCCCGCACCCCGCACTGTGTGAACGCAGGGGCATTAAAATTTAAAAGCGCTGCATTAGGAGGCCGCCACAAGATTTTCAGTAAACAGAGCGGCGCGGCGCAGCGCGGCGGCGGGACGGTAACGCCGGCCCTTCCTAATGAGCCCTTTGTGAGCGCCGTGGCAATTTGGCAGCATTTTGTCGCAGCCTTTCCTCTGAGGTATTGATTTAAACTCTGACTGTAATTAGCATCCCTCTGAACACTCGTAAGTTGGCATGTTGTCTCAGTTATGTTAATCCGCCGCGATGCTGCCACCCGACACGTCCGCTGGGGGTTTCTTTTGTTCTTTTGGAGCGAAGTGGTACCTGCATCCCAATTATTAAGCACTGGGACCAGTATTTACAGAAATGCCACTCGGACCCGACCGGACACTCCGGCTTCCACGTTCAACGTGAAGGAAGCTGATGTGTTTTGGGGAGGAAAATGAACAAAGCAGGAGGTCTCGAGTAATCAGGTCAGCCCTTGGCGAAATCGAAGTTGACACCCCATCTGTGGGAAGGTGCCAGATCTGCCACAGGTCATTTTATGCCATTTCCATTGATGGGGGGAATCATTACCCATCAGGATCCATTCTTCCCATTCATGTCACACCTCGGTCCCGTATAAAATGACATTAGCAGATTTCATTTATTTGTTTCTTTGATTGTTTTTACATCCATCCATCTATTTATTTAAGCGATAACTAGTGACCATTTAGTAATGCAAGTTCTTCATTAACCAGTATAGCAGCATAGCGCATTGCCTGCGGGAATGTCAGAAGTTTATGTTGGACATATATAAAAATAATGAAAACAATGGATGTGAACACATATAATTTGAAACAGTTCAGCTATAAATATCAAATAAACAAATAATTTCCAGTTGACCCATGAGTAAAGGTTTGGTTTCAGCAGTGGTGGGGACCAAGCCAGGCTTGACCCCCCCTACACACACACACACTGCCCCCAGGGTATTGGCTGGGACATGTTCCTACCATCCATACCCAAATCTATGCCCTTGAGTTAAAAAAAAGCCTCCAGCTACATAAGACAAATAAATTCTTTCCACCATAAACAATTATGGTACCAGTACTTATCAAGAGTGTGGGATTGTTCTGGACCTTGAAAGGCGCTGAAGTGCTGCGCTGTTTCGTCAGCATCAAAGACCTTCATTGTTCCAGCCACAAAGCTATACGTCCAGCTCTTAATGCAATTAACGGCCCTGTTTTCAGCTGCACTGCGGCTAGCGATCTGAAGTCCCCTTCAAAAATACAAAAGTTAATAAATAAATAAGGAACAAGTGTTGCATCTTGGCTTCCGTGTTTGAGTTCTTATGGGCACGCCACTCCTATGCGTGTCTCTCATTGCTTGTAGTTTCTGACTTTCTCTAGGAAGGTACATCAATGAAAAAAGATCTTTTTGAAGTCACTCACAGGTCTGATGGTCAGGATGATGATAAGAAGCAGGCCTTACGCCCCCCCCCTGCCGACGAGCCAGAGACTCTGTTGTGCCCACTGCCACATCAGTTACATTCACTAATTAGGGCTGTTTTTCTCGTATTAAAGCCCTCACTGCTTCAACCATAGCCCTGTTTATTGCAATTAGTTTACCCATTAACTAGCACTTCATAACACTATCCTGTGTTAGATGGAAATGAGCGGAAGACAGCATGCATTATTTATGAGGGCAAACCTGCTGACGGAAATGGGTTGGACTCATCCCCGGGTCCTTCGGAGAAGATCCCTTAAGCACATCAGAAATGGGAAGTTTCCCTTTGAAAAGCCCACCTTTTAGGTCTCCCCAGGCGAGCCCCATCGTGCCCCACGACCGTCAGCTCTGCAAAGGGGCAAGGGGCCTCCGTTTACTCTCATATCGCCGCTACGGGGCCGCTCATAACAAAGACATGAAGATAAACATTCCAGCAAAGCACCAGACAAAATCACAAAACAGTAAGTCGCTGGAAACGTGACGTGTAGCTTTAGTGAGCGGTGTTTCGGCAATTAATGATCTGAAGTCTACAGACTCGACCCTCTCTAAAAAATAACACGTACTTTGTTTTTTTTTTTTGATATTAACTATTCAGCTGTAGATTTTTTGTTTGAATATTGACAGTCCGCACATGTGTTTGGGAAACTGAAACATGTCCAGTGAACTCGGGGATGTATTGCCTCCTGTAGTTTAAACTTTTCGTTGTTTTTTAAAATACTTTCCTGCCTGTACACAGCGTTACTGAGCTGCTGCAGATGTCACAGGGCACGGCAAAGTTCTGTGATGAGCACTTTCTCCTCATCTGTGCATCATTACCAGCCATATAAGATTATATTCAGGTTTTCTGCTTGGACCCAGAACAGCCAAGCAGACCCTGACGCCCAAACCTGTGTCCTGTTGGGACCTTTTCCTCCTCAGGTGGCTGTTTTGCATTATCATGTGTTCTCCCATCTACTTAATGTGAAATCTCTGCCTAGCATAGCTTGTCCTCACAGACGTGTTAAAGCAATCTCCCCTCCTGCAATCTAATAAAGCCCCCAGTCCCACCCTCCCATCACTTTGTCACGTGCTTCTGGTCTCTGACCTGCCCCAAGCAAGTCTTACATTAAGCTAACGGAAACATTTTTAAAGGTGTATAACCTAAATTATTTATAACCAAATACAATAAATAGTCATTAGTGCTCTCCCAGAAATATGTGGCACATTACTGCCCCTGGTGTCCAGTTAGAGTTTCCACGGCCGTAGATGTTAAATTGTCCACAGTTAAAACACCAACTCTGCAGTGTCAGAAGCTTAAATAATGTTGGTCAACTAATAACATTGCTAAATTACTTATTGTGGCTTTCACATGGCTCACACCAAACACAGCTAAAAAGGGCACACGCATAATATTATTTATATGCATCTGTTGAAACAGTATTGTCTGTTGGCTTAGACTATGAAAACCCCAGGAAGAAATTGTTGGCTCACGTTATCTTGGCACTAAAATCATTACGTACAGCAAGATTTACAGTGTGCCTGCTTTTTTCCTGTAAGCCTGCCTGCCTTTTAAAGGCACTGGTGCTTCCATGGCATAGCTTTACCAAAACACTAAACAATCTATGGATGCATGTCATTGGAATCAGATATGTATATTGATGGCTGTAAATGAGTTTTACTTATGGAAATTAGCCTTGTTCTACTCACAGCCATTTAATTTATTTGCTCATTTTAGCAGAAAAAAATGACTTTAATTCTGCTTTCAAATCCCAGCAGCCTTTGCTCTATCAGCATTCCTGCAGGTGACGTGCTGCAGTCCTGGGTGCTCTATGAGATATGAAAGCACTGGAGCATTTAGGAAACATTAATGATTCTAAACCACTGTTTCCCAATCTGCTCCTCGGGGACTCACAGACAGACCACGTTTTTGCTCCCTCCTAGCTCCCGGTAATATGGACTGTCTGGCAGGGAGGTCGGAGGGAGCAAAAACATGAGCCGACTATGGGTCCCCAAGGACCGGATTGGGAAACAATATTCTAAACAAGCAGGAGAACCACGGGCTAAACAGGAATACGGCAGCGGGGGAAAGGCAGTCTCACAAAAGAGCTCATAATGACTGAAATCTGCATCAAATAAGCATAATAGGGCTCGAACCCAGTTTGTCCGACAATTGCTGTATTTTTTTCTCAGATATCATCTGGATTTTTCTTTAATTTATAAATTTCAGTGCATGTCTAATTATTTTCGTTTAAATGTCCCTAATATGGTGCTTTATCCTAATTATTGCCTGAAAATTCTGCAATTAGAGTTTGGGGAATTATGCATGCCACAGCGGCGGCCATACTCACACTTGCCTGATGGTAATGAGAACACCCTGTCTAATGTTCACTTTGTCTAATGACAAAACTGCTTTTGGATTCCTGCATAAATAAAACATAGTTAAGGCTGACTCCAATAAGTGACAGGTTTTTTTTTATTCTCCTTCAGATGCCTCCAGGAACCTCATAAACAATGCATTAACTTACATTGACTCATTCGTTTCCCCTGGGTTCAAAAACAGTTTTGAATCATGACTTTCTTACCATCAGCATGTTCTTAGAACCACAGAGGTTCTAACAGTTGTTTTGTTAGCCAATTAAAATAGCTGCAAGCGATGATGAATCAAGGTCCAGGCACTGTGCTCAGAGATGGGCTGTACATTGTAGGCTATGCTGACTTGGAAATCTTTCATACTGATGCAAACATAGTATAATTGCTCGCCTTCTGGTCTATGACATTTGGCTGAATATACTCATTAATACTATACATGCTATCCTGAGGCCTCGCCTTTTAATAAGAGTGTTATAGCCCACATGTGAACTAGAGGCCTTCATTCCATAATACAGCTATCAATGATGATAAAATGTATATGTTTTCTGTATTCTGTATTGTAGGAAAATATTACCCACAATTTATAGGGCATTGGATGTACATATATACAGTACTGTGCAAAGTCAAAGAAAATGTGTATACATTTGCTCCAAAAAACCCAACACACTTTAGCATTAGAACATATACAAGTGAATAATGAATAAAGACAAGAATGTATTGTGTTCTTCAAAAAGTTACTGCTGGATAGCTAGATGAACACCGATTTGGCGGGCAAGTCAAACAAATTCATGGGTACACTGGGTGGTTTCTGGGTGGTTTCTGCAGCCTGAGGTGACTTTAGGACAGGTGCTGACATGCAAAAGAATGCACCCTTTGACAGACACCATAGTTTCAGGCCTATTTAAACAAAATTTCTTTGACTGCCCGACTTATGTACAGTACTGTAAATCGTCTATAACTGCTAATCCAGTGCAAGATATCAGTTACCAGTGAGCTTGCATGTAAGCACCAGTTCCCAGGAACCGCAGGGCACTTGGCAAGACATGCCCGTTGCAGATGCCCGTCGCAGGGCATGCACTCGCACGTTAATGCCAACTCAAGGCTTCCAGTCACCTGTCTGCATTTTCTACACTAAGCTGTTACAGCAGCCTGTCAAGTGAACAAAAACTGAGCTGCTCAATAAATAAACATTTCAGAATGCACAAGTAAACGTAATATGTTTATATTAAAATGAAGAGAATGAAGGGAATGTTGCTTAGTATTTTCTGTAATTGTGTGCAAGACTTCATTACTGCTCTGAAACTCATCTGTGACATATGAGAGTGTAAGCGGTCACGGCGTTCCATTCCATCCCTGTCGGAGTCACTGAGGTGGAAGTGAGAGAGGTACCCTGAGGGGCTACGCTTTGTCATCAGCCTGGGAAGCTTGGAAGCACGTCCCTGCTCGGCTTATGGAATCCTCCAAGGCATTATCCTTCAGGAGCTGAATCTCCAAAGAGAGCACCTTGATATAGTAAACAGCAGGCATAATTCAGCAGAATTAGGGTAGTAATAAAAGTTAGCCAAATTAATTAGACCAGATAACATTATGGTTAAAAGGTTCATATTAATTACAATTAATGTTAATTTTAATATACTAAATTCCCTGACCAGGGCACAAGAATAGCAGCTTTAATGTCTGTAATGTTGAGCAAATCAACTTTAAAATATCAGCATCTAAAATGCAATTCATTGAAATGCAGTGATTGATATCCTTAGAATACAACACATGTCAATGACTGTTGTAATGAACTAGTACATACTGCATAAAGAGTGAAAAAAGATTACAGATCAGTATGACATTTACAATTTATACGGGAAAATTACTGTGGTAAAGGTGTAACCCATGCATTAATTATAAGGACTTGAAGTTATAATTAAACAATCACCCCAGTACACTTACAGTCTGCATAAAAATCCTGGGTGCTCTTATAATTACGGCTTTTGTAGCTACAAGGAAGAGATTCCAGAGAATTTAAAAGAAGAATGATTCCGTTGATAAAAACAGCCCAACTTGTGTCTAAGGTGATGTCAGTGTGAACTGAT
The DNA here is from genome assembly GCA_026780845.1 of Petrocephalus sullivani. NCBI lineage: Eukaryota > Metazoa > Chordata > Actinopteri > Osteoglossiformes > Mormyridae > Petrocephalus > Petrocephalus sullivani. The sequence goes on along the minus strand of JAODKM010000032.1, from coordinate 13,992,670 downwards.
CTGTGCGGCATCATCAGCAAGGAGCCACAGTGGGCAGACGGCCGTACTTCAGCACCACAATTTGCATTAATTCAAAGCACAAACAAACACAGGCGAGGGGCCGCAGATCAATCGACTGCAGGATTCGGGAAGGCAGAGCGGCCAGCTTAATCAAAAGTGACCCTGGCTACGTTGCGCAGATGCCAAAGTCACGTCGCCGGCCACAAGCTGCACATCAAGCTTCGCAACGGCCGTTTGTAGCTGACATGCGCAGGTCATGTTGCGAGAAATGCTAGAATTGAACTATTGTAAAAAGACTTGATTTTGTGGGAAAAGCTGGGCTTGGACGGCACAGCCCTGAGGCTTTGTTCCTGAGGTGCAGACCTCTGGTGGTCCTGTTATAGGACATGTTTCCCTGGCACAGCTCTGCCACTTCCATTTCATTAGCAGGCAAGGTCAATCGCTACTTGATGTGCCGAGTGCTCGTTTTGGCACGTTGCAATGTCTCCTCCCCACTGGGAGGGGGCATCACTCAAGATGACAATACCCCCCATGCACAGGGCATGTATGGCCACCCAGTAGTTTGATGACACGTACTGCTGAAATGACCAATATATCTGTAAAATATTTGTTTGAAGTATCTTGATACAAGCCATTGACATATAAATTACAAAAAAGCACTTTCTCTAAACAAAATACTTATTTTAAATGCATGCAGTGCTAATACTGCCCATTTCTCTTTGCAAACAAGGACATGTTTCACTAACAAACATTTGCGATCTTCAGCTGAGCTTAGAGTAATTCCTTTCGTAAGATCCATGGGTCTTGGGTCTTGCTAATGGCTGGATTCTTCATTAAAAGACCAAGACGAGAAGAAAAGCCCTCACTGCTTGCTGGAAAAGCCCTCACTGCTTGCTGGAAAAGCCCTCATTGCTTGCTGGAAAAGCCCTC